>CM046868.1:600000-997707 GCA_025617745.1 Heliocidaris erythrogramma
GGATACGGCTTAACATGATTATTGCCACCTCTCACAGAAGTTTTGAAAAATATGCATTTTCTTCACAAGAGTAAAAAAACCTTCTTTCAAAATGAATAATACTCTATGTTACTCGCTATTCGGCTTCCAGGCAAATCATAATGCAACACATGCATTATTAACATCAATCGATTCAAAAGCGACCAATATCAGTTTCAGTTTTCAGTTTCAGTTTTTTCTTTCATATTTCACATCTACAATGTGTTTTTACAGTATAAATGATACAAACAAGATAAATGGCACAAACAAACATGAGATATATTGTCAGAGAAATTAAAAGAAGGTGAGTATCTCATATCTTAACGTTTGCATGCAATATTAATTGAAAAGACTAGGCTAGAATAAAAGTGAAATATTGAGGAGCCGAAAGAGAAATAGCTACGCTTGTGAGTTATAGGCTCCAAAGAGTAATAAAATTTATAATAGTGTTTAAATATAGTGGGAACGACCAATGCATGATATAGCAATAAAATTATCGAGTCGCAGTAATCAAATCGCATTCAAAGAAATAGTATTGGATGGTTTTGTCACTTTCATTATGATGAATTATGAATTAATCAGAGTTGATACCCCACAGACAAAGACGTAGCCAAGAGCGACACAAGGGGCCCCACTGTTCATCCGCTAAATTTAAAAATATCATCCACGGAACTTAGGGGTCAAGACCTTAACCCTATCCCTACTTAATGCGTGTTTCTGAATGCGTGTGTGCGCGCACGTTTGTGGGTGTGCGTGTGTGCGTGTATGTCTGTGTGTAACTATGACCCTGTAATTTTGTGTTTCACCCGCAGCCCGTCTGTGCCCCCCCCCCCCCCCCCCCGTTTTTCATAAGTCTGGCTAGGCCAGTGACCTCAGAATTGTCAATGAACCACTGCAGAATGAATAAAATCAAACAGATGATCCCTAAACATGTCTTTAAAAATGTTTTATAGTCAGAAATATCTCCCCAAACTCGAGGTGTTTGCTCTTATTATTATATTAAACTATGTATTACTATAGTACGAGTCTGTTAGTAGGGTGGGCAGAGACCTCTCCAATGTCACTCTCTATGTCTGAGTAGCAGGGATGTGAGACGTTCCACACAACTACCAAACTTCTCTACTCTAATTTAATTTAATATCCAGACAAAACATAAAAGTATATAATATGCAGTAAAGCTTATGTTCAATTCTACCTATCACAGAATTCACATATTTCTCAATACTGATGTCAACAATTGTGCATGCTTTGTACATTTACTACATGAATATGTAAATATGCAACTATGCATTTGTATTTTATATGCATTGTCATTGTCATACATTTAATTCTCGCAATATTAGCTACCGGTACTTACTGTTCCTACACTTCTTTAAAATATCTGACATGCTATCTTCTATCCCTCCACCTTCAACCTTGCTCCTTTCCCCTCGTCTGTCACACATCATTATCCTCTCTTCCGTACAGCCACGGATTACACATTCTATTAATCTTCTCTCTCTCTCTCTCTCTCTTTCTCTTTCCCTCTCCCTCCCTGTCTGGCTATCATTTTGTTACTACCGTTCCTACCATTACTGTATTAACTGTCTTAGATTTGTATTTATACATGTACTCGTGCGATTGTAACAGAACATGCAATTCAGCCACCAGGCTGCAAAATGTATCTGCTATTGTGTACATAATAAACCATTGAATAAATAAATAAATAAAAAAGAATGTATCTAGATTCCTCGAGCTAGTATTTGGCGATAAATCCACACAAACATAACATATTTATATTTAATCTTACGAAGTATTGGAATCACACGCAATTAAGATTTGTTTGATAAATATTAAATAACTTTTATTCTTGACATGTGGATCAGTGCAGTGGATAAGTCCCCGGACTGTGAACCACGAGGTCCGGGGCTCGAATCCCACCGCAGCACTAGCGTCCTTTGGCAAGACGTTAATCTACATTTGCCACTCTCCACACAGGTGTTAAATTGGTACCCGGTAGGATGCGAAAGTTAATGTCGTTTGCTTAGCAATGTGAGCGTCACTGTACTGCCCACTGCTGGAATACTCCCCAGGATTTCTCCGCTGCTCAATCAGATTCTCGTCCTGCACCCATGATCAAGGCCATCAACAAAAAAGAGATGGAAATCACAAAGAATCTCTTCATGGTCGTCTGTGTCTTTATGCTCTGTTTCATATACAGCATCGTAAATTTCATCATACCCGGAAGCAGCGTACTCACCCTCTACACCACTATGATTTTACTGGCGAACAGCGTGGTCAATCCGATCATCTATGGACTCAAGCATCCCAACTTTCAAGAGGTTTTCAAGAGAATCCTTTGCAACTGTTGTCGCATTGGCTAGGTGTAGGTAATACAAGACCGTATGTAGTGCAACAAAGTTGGTAAGTTCGTGGCGAACGATTCTAAAGCTGGCCTCGCCTAAGTTCGTTCTAATGACAAAACGAAAAAACGAAATAACGATACTATGAAAGATATGCACCTTGTCCTCTGTAACGAATCTGGTCGCGTTATAGAGGAAAGTTATTGTCATTCCAAAACCCCTGATGATCAAAGTCTTATGATTCCAAGAGGTGGAAGTGGGAGTTGATGTTGTTGTACTATTATTATACCGTGCTTCAGACACACTGAATATGCTTACACCCTTTTTGATGCGGAGTGCCCCAGGAAGCCGTGCTTGGTCCCCTTTTCTTAAAATTTATATTAATGATATTTGCAATTCATCGAAATTATTACAATTCGTTTTATTTGCTGACGAAACCAGTGTGTTCATGTGCCATTATAACATCGTTTCTTTGAAAAATATAGTCATGAACTAGAACATTTGAACAATTGGTTGATCAATAACCGACTAGATTTAAATACAAATAAGTTATGACGGAATAAACCGCATTGTCGTGTGTTTCCCTAATACCGGATCCAGTGGAAGATACATATATATATATTACATATATATATATATATATATATATATATACATATATTTGACTAACGGGTACATTAAGTCGACACCTAACAATGCAGTTTATTCCGTCATAATAGCGACCCCTACATTAGGTAGACAGTTGGTACATTAGGTCGACAGTTGAACAAAGAAAAAGAACAAAAACTGTCCTCCTAATGTACCCATTAGTCGTTTATATATATATATATATATATATATATATATATATATATATATATTTATATGTGTGTGTGTGTGTGTATATATAATGGATCTTAAAAACCTGAGCCAATCATCAATTTTAGATATAATTCTTTTTTCATTTTCAGTGACCCCAAATTAGTCCAGTTTAACTGTTTTTGTTTGAGAGGCATGTTGGCTGTAGATCAGTGTAATCAAAGAAAAAAAAAATTTTCTCTCTCTCTCTCTCTCTCAATCTATTTCTTTATACCACTTTTGCCCAACAATATATAGTTCCATATATTACTTTGATAATGCAGTCACTTTTAACATGACATTAAAACACATACCACGATGAAAAGGGCAATGAAAACTGTAGCCGTTTTCTGACCTAGATCTTTCATATCATAATCAATATAGAAACGTGTTTGCTAATACACAAAGGAGGTGTAAATAACGCAAAAAGAATTAATAGTGACAGAAATTTGAAAGTTTTGACATAGATATGCTTTCCTAGCTACGAATGAGAAGTTTTTCCATTTTTTTCATTATGAATAAAGAAATTAAAGCGATTTTCTTCATGAGAAGAAAAAGAATCACTCTTTTCATTTTCTTTCCTATTCACCTTTGTGTATGCCTAACTATTAACCTAATTCCCATAAATATCAATATCCGTCATGGCTTCACCAGTCTTCAAAACAAACATGCTCTTTCCGAATGAAACGGGAAAGAATAATGGTGTCCATTTCCCTCCAGCGAGTTGTCAAGCTTCTCTTTAAAACGATTAGCAAAGTATAGCCGTTCCTGACCTATTTCTTTAATATTCACGCCGACACGTTTTTGTTAAAAACAACAAAGAGGGTAAATGCTACGGAAGTAGCTTTGCTCTTAATGAAACGTCAAGCAGGTTTATCAGTCTTTGATAGAAATTTTGTTTTTTTAAAAATAAACACCTGTCATGACATCAACACAAAGCTGATCACCCCTCAAAAATGTTTTTGATAAAGGGATTAAAATTTAAAGCCTATTACATAGGTCGAATACATTTGTAACTCACACTTGTCGTCTTATTACTAAGAACACCCTCACGACTTGCCCCAAGCACTATTACCGCAATGTATAATCGCTTTAATATTAATACAAAAATATATTCATATTTTTTCCTATCAACACTTACAAGTTTTCTTTGAATTAACATCAAATTGTGTAGTGGTTTGTTACAGGTGTATAGCTTTGCTCTTAATGATCCGTCTTGAACAGTCTTCAATCAAATTATGTTTTTGATAAATTAAAACCTGTCGTGTCAAAGCTGACCACCCCTCAACAAGGCTTTTGTTGAAGGGATTTAACTTTAAAGCCCATCAAAGTAGGCCGAAAGGATTTGTCACTCAATGTCACTTTATTACACAGAACACCCTTATGACATGCTCCCAGCAGTATTACAGGATACGGCTTAACATGATTATTGCCACCTCTCTCAGAAGTTTTGAAAAAATATGCATTTTCTTCACAAGAGTAAAAAAAAAAACCTTCTTTCAAAATGAATAATACTCTATGGTACTCGCTATTCGGCTTCCAGGCAAATCATAATGCAACACATGCATTATTAACATCAATCGATTCAAAAGCTGACCAATATCAGTTTCAGTTTTCAGTTTCATTTTTTTCTTTCATATTTCACATCTACAATGTGTTTTTACAGTATAAATGATACAAACTATAATTGGTACAAACAAGATAAATGGCACAAACAAACATGAGATATATTGTCAGAGAAATTAAAAGCAGGTGAGTACCTCATATGTTAACGTTTGCATGCAATATTAATTGAAAAGACTAGGCTAGAATAAAAGTGAAATATTGAGGAGCCTAAAGAGAAAGCTACGCTTCTGAGTTATAGGCTCCAAAGAGTAATAAAATTTATAATAGTGTTTAAATATAGTGGGAACGACCAATGCATGATATAGCAATAAAATTATCGAGTCGCAGTAATCAAATCGCATTCAAAGAAATAGTATTGGATGGTTTTGTCACTTTCATTATGATGAATTATGAATTAATCAGAGTTGATACCCCACAGACAAAGACGTAGCCAAGAGCGACACAAGGGACCCCACTGTTCATCCGCTAAATTTAAAAATATCATCCACGGAACTTAGGGGTCAAGACCTTAACCCTATCCCTACTTAATGCGTGTTTCTGATTGCGTGTGTGCGCGTGCACGTTTGTGGGTGTGCGTGTGTGCGTGTATGTCTGTGTGTAACTATGACCCTGTAATTTTGTGTTTCACCCGCAGCCTGTCTGTGCCCCCCCCCCCTGTTTTTCATAAGTCTGGCTAGGCCAGTGACCTCAGAATTGTCAATGAACCACTGCAGAATGAATAAAATCAAACAGATGATCCCTAAACATGTCTTTAAAAATGTTTTATAGTCAGAAATATCTCCCAAAACTCGAGGTGTTTGCTCTTATTATTATATTAAACTATGTATTACTATAGTACGAGTCTGTTAGTAGGTTGGGCAGAGACCTCTCCAATGTCACTCTCTATGTCTGAGTAGCAGGGATGTGAGACGTTCCACACAACTACCAAACTTCTCTACTCTAATTTAATTTAATATCCAGACAAAACATAAAAGTATATAATATGCAGTAAAGCTTATGTTCAATTCTACCTATCACAGAATTCACATATTTCTCAATACTGATGTCAACAATTGTGCATGCTTTTTACATTTACTACATGAATATGTAAATATGCAACTATGCATTTGTATTTTATATGCATTGTCATTGTCATACATTTAATTCTCGCAATATTAGCTACCGGTACTTACTGTTCCTACACTTCTTTAAAATATCTGACACCTTGCTCCTTTCCCCTCGTCTGTCACACATCATTATCCTCTCTTCCGTACAGCCACGGATTACACATTCTATTAATCTTCTCTCTCTCTCTCTCTCTCTCTCTCTCTCTTTCTCTTTCCCTCTCCCTCCCTTTCTGGCTATCATTTTGTTACTACCGTTCCTACCATTACTGTATTAACTGTCTTAGATTTGTATTTATACATGTACTCGTGCGATTGTAACAGAACATGCAATTCAGCCACCAGGCTGAAAAATGTATCTGCTATTGTGTACATAATAAACCATTGAATAAATAAATAAATAAAAAAGAATGTATCTAGATTCCTCGAGCTAGTATTTGGCGATAAATCCACACAAACATAACATATTTATATTTAATCTTACGAAGTATTGGAATCACACGCAATTAAGATTTGTTTGATAAATATTAAATAACTTTTATTCTTGACATGTGGATCAGTGCAGTGGATAAGTCCCCGGACTGTGAACCACGAGGTCCGGGGCTCGAATCCCACCGCAGCACTAGCGTCCTTTGGCAAGACGTTAATCTACATTTGCCACTCTCCACACAGGTGTTAAATTGGTACCCGGTAGGATGCGAAAGTTAATGTCGTTTGCTTAGCAATGTGAGTGTCACTGTACTGCCCACTGCTGGAATACTCCACAGGGAGTGGAGAATGTGCATGCATTGTGTGCGGACATGTCAGAATCCGATGACCGGGGTAATAATATATATCTGTAATTGTGAGCGCTTTGGGCCACTATGGGAAAAGCGCGTTATAAATGCTAGGTATCATTATTATTATTATTTTCAGGAATGCATTTCTGAAAACAGGAGTAAACAATTACAAGAATGAATAGAAATGATGTCGTCGTACCTAAAATATCCAGCCAAAAATAAAAGTACATATATATATATATCTATATATATATTGCTTTTTTCGAAAAGGTGGCTTTATTTCCGCTTCTTAAAGTGATTTGGTAACTTTGTAGAGGCTTGATAAAATCTGAGCTGCCTGGCTTTACATGCTATCAGTGTATGTCTTATGGTGTAAAAATGAAGCCCAGGAATAAAAAAGCACTTCAAAATCATCATGTGCTTCACAAAAGTAAACATATGCAAGTGA
This sequence comes from Heliocidaris erythrogramma, assembly GCA_025617745.1. NCBI lineage: Eukaryota > Metazoa > Echinodermata > Echinoidea > Camarodonta > Echinometridae > Heliocidaris > Heliocidaris erythrogramma. The sequence continues at coordinate 607,154 of CM046868.1, forward strand.
CCGGAAATGCCAGACTCATTTTCCCCATAGACTCAGTGTAAGACTAAAGCGTATGGCATACGCTTTCGTAAATGGGAGTATTCAGTCAAAGATATCTTAATAATAGCATTATATACTTGAAAACCTTTATATACCTGGCTATTTATTTATCCTTCTGAACATTATTATACAAGACAGATACCAAAATTCAACAATTTATTACATCAAGCCTCCACAAAGTTACCGAATCCCTTTAACTATATACATGTACATGTTTTTAGATATTTTAAAAGTTGTCTTGGAGGGTGATTTGTATGACGTTAACGATCTGCTTTAATAAATCGCACGTCAGTTCGTGGTGACTTTTGCCCTGTCACTATTTATATCTGTCAGCGTTGCAGGTGAACTTTAACCAAAGTGCTTAATACGCGACAATGATTGTTGACAAAATGGTGGATGTAATTACTTGAATGAAAAGCGTCACTCGTTGTTTATGGATATCAATATAATGATTAAATGGGGGCAAATTTTGCGATAGGTTGTTTTTGGCGCACGGATTCAAGGAAGATTTAAAGAGGATTTGAGACAAGCCATTGTTCAGTTTCACATCAGTTCTTCGATTTGTGCTGATAGCATCCACAACTATTCGTGGACAGTTTATCTTCAACGTGAATCTCATGTTTACCTTGATTAACATGTTTATCTTAAGGAAGGCTAATGATTATTTGTATTGATTAGGACAACGTGCCATTGTGAATTGCAAGTAGATATACCGAAGTTGGAACTTGGTTGCAATTATCTCTACCTTATTTAGTACTTCGCGCACTTTTAACACAAAGCTCAGTTAGTTGATCGCTTCGGAAGTGTAAGGTATCGTGTTTCCTTTCTGCATCATATTGAAGCGATTATTGGCAACGCTACCTTAGTATATTGCTTTAGAAATAAATGGAAAACACATATGATCTAAATTTATCAATGGAAGTTACAGAAATTGACTGGACAGTTCTTGAAAGGATTTTAAGTACTACACCAGAAACACCTGTTATAGCTTTCCATCATAGAGCTATTGTTGCATCAATTTGGATTGTCTTCTCAATAATTGGTCTATTTGGTAATGGCCTTGTTATCATTTCCGTCGTCGTCGCCAAAAAGCTTCGGACGATCACCAATGTCTTGGTTGTCAATCTCGCATTCGCTGATTTTCTAGCTTGTGCCTTCCTGCCGTTCCAAAGCGTTGGTCTCCTAAGTGTAACGGGGAGGTATCCTCTTCCCGAGGTCGTCTGTGCAATCGTAGCCGGAGTGGAATACACTAGCGTGTGCTGCAGTGTGTCGACACTAGTCGCTATCTCTTTCGTTCGCTGGTACGTCATTACCAGGTCTATTCGTGGACATCAAGGTATTCATACTCCGAAGAAAATTGCTGCAGCTGTGTTGATCATCTGGATAGAGTCAGTCGCGTTCATGATCGTACCTCCTCTTCTGGGCATCGGGACACTGGGTTATTCCGAATTTTACAGCATCTGTTCTTTGACAGATACAAACCCACTCACCTTCTATTATGTCGTATTTCAAGGAACTATCGTGGCTATTGCCTTATTGTTAACCCTGATCTTTTACCTTCTCATTTTGAGCCATGTCTTGCAACATAATAAGCAGTTAAGAGACAAGTTTGGAGTTGATACTGACACCACATCCAGCTCAACACAGGCACGTCAGAGCCAGGATTCCTCCGCTGCTCAATCAGATTCTCGTCCTGCACCCATGATCAAGGCCATCAACAAAAAAGAGATGGAAATCACAAAGAATCTCTTCATGGTCGTCTGTGTCTTTATGCTCTGTTTCATATACAGCAGCGTAAATTTCATCATACCCGGAAGCAGCGTACTCACCCTCTACACCACTATGATTTTACTGGCGAACAGCGTGGTCAATCCGATCATTTATGGACTCAAGCATCCCAACTTTCAAGAGGTTTTCAAGAGAATCCTTTGCAACTGTTGTCGCATTGGCTAGGTGTAGGTAATACAAGACCGTATGTAGTGCAACAAAGTTGGTAAGTTCGTGGCGAACGATTCTAAAGCTGGCCTCGCCTAAGTTCGTTCTAATGACAAAACGAAAAAACGAAATAACGATACTCTGAAAGATATGCACCTTGTCGTCTGTAACGAATCTGGTCGCGTTATAGAGGAAAGTTATTGTCATTCCAAAACCCCTGATGATCAAAGTCTTATGATTCCAAGAGGTGGAAGTGGGAGTTGATGTTGTTGTACTATTATTATACCGTGCTTCAGACACACTGAATATACTTACACCCTTTTTGATGCGGAGTGCCCCAGGGAGCCGTGCTTGGTCCCCTTTTCTTAAAATTTATATTAATGATATTTGCAATTCATCGAAATTATTACAATTCGTTTTATTTGCTGACGAAACCAGTGTGTTCATGTGCCATTATAACATCGTTTCTTTGAAAAATATAGTCATGAACTAGAACATTTGAACAATTGGTTGATCAATAACCGACTAGATTTAAATACAAATAAGACACAATTTATGATATTTACAAAGAAAAGATTGATAAAGATGATATATAGTAATGAAATTCAATATTATTATTCAGTGTGTTTCATCTTTAAAATTATTAGTTGTAAATATCGATGACAGACAAAGGCCTAATACCTCAGCTAGTAACGTGTAAGTTTTCCTTTATTTCAAAAGTTCATCAACATAATACTCAAAATTGATCTAATTATTTACCTCAAGGTCGAACTTTGATTTTCTATAATTCAATATTTTTTAAAGGTCCTTCTTTATGGAACAATCTCACATATCTACTGAAAAATAGCCCTTGGTAAACACTTTCAAACGCCTCTATAAATCACATCTCATGAATGTGTATTCTGAAAACAATACTGCAAATATACTCGATTATCTCTCTGTATTGTGCGTTTGTTTGTTGTTGTTTTTTGAGTATGTATTTATTTGCCAATTTAGGGGTCAACGTACTAGAAGGCTATTTGCTCTTTTTTTTTGACCCCTCATTCCCATAGTTTATTATTTTGTCTTTAATTTGTATTGTGTTTATATGTCACCTTACTGTTTTATGTATGTTTTTCATGGAAAATGAAAATAAAGTTTAATTGAATTTGCATAGTAATAAACAAATTAATGCTGAAGGTGGCCATATATATGTGTTGGTCGCTAATTATCCTATTTCGTTTGAAATTGTTTTATATGTAACTTTTTGAAAAAAGGTAATTTGGGACAGTCAAAATTGAGAATATACTATTTCATGTCGGTTTATCTTGCTCCTGCTATTGAGATTGACAATAGTTATGTTCACACGTAGTGCATAGCATCGATGCTATGTAAGTTTCAAAAATATTTTCAGTACGTTCAGACAGGCCGTGATCGACTTGCTTCTATCACCCACTCGTGACTATTCATCGCTCACCCGCTGTCAAAACAATAATTACTGCGCCACACAGAGTGACCCGAGTATAATTGGTATGCATGGTCAAACGCGCGGAAGTTTGTGTAAAATATTTTATTTGTCTTCATAAATCAACATAATAACACAATAACAATTCATTTGTAATATCGATAATACAATCAAGTAGCAAATACATGTGTTATAATACTTAATTTTAAATAAACCTTGTACATGTCAAAATTGACTGAACTCCAATCTTATGCCAAAATAAAACACATGCATGCACACTATATTCTCTGGTAAGCACATGTAAATCAATATCTAAAGACCACATCATACTTTAGTTAAGGTCTGATTCTGAAAAAGCAGATTCTCAGCTTTAAAATGATATATAACTCATTGGATATTCATAACTCAATGTACAAATAGAAGAATGCACAGTCCCTCATAATGTTACTTCTTAATAAGGGTTTAAAGTTTGCAGTCTATTGAAGCACTCTGACTTGCAAAGTGTTGTGCTAAGGTGACAAATGGAGGATTAGAACTCAATGAAAATTTCTATGAAGGGATTATCAGATTGTCCTAAAACTTGGCATACTACATAGACATATCCTGTTTATCATAGTGCACAAGTATCAACGCAAGAACTTACTCCGGGAGATTTATGGGAGTTTAAAATGAGACAAGTATTCAGGGTCGTGAAAAAGAAAAGTAATACAACAAAATCCAGAGAAGACACGCATAAGTCTGATAAAAAGCTGGAAAAATACCACTTCTAGATTGTTTGGTGCCTCCACATTTTAGATTACTTAGAAAAAATATACTCTTTCAGGAAATACCCAAAACTAAAATTTGACCATGCATGCCAACCAAAACACATTGATTGATCTCTAACTGAAAATCACACAGTGCGACTTTTGGGTGGTTTTGTGGTGCCTGATCACATATATAAAAAAGAAAAAGATAAAAAGAAGGAACCCCCCCCAAAAAAAAAACCCTTCCTTACCACACAGTATACACATTACCCTACTATACCCCTATACATCACATGAATACATACATACATTACATTACAGTACCAGATGAAACAGACAGAATGATAATAGAAAAAAAAGTAGGGAAAGGGTACATCACATGAATACATACATTGCATTATATTATAGCACCACATGAAACAGATAGAATTATAATAGCAGCGAGTGAAGATAGCAGCGATTGCGCTCACACGACAAATAGTCACAAGCGCGGTGGGTGGTCTACCGCAAAGCGTCGATGCTTTGTCGCTGGATCCTGAGATTTACTCCTGCTAAACTCGCTGCAAGAATAGTTTGGAAACTCGCTTCTATCTCGTGACTATCTGCGTTCAGACAGCGTTTGGTCTCGACACTATCTGGTCTTCACCAAAATAGCATCGACACTTCGATAGCATCGATGCTATCGCTCTATGTGTGAACGTACCTATTGTGTATTTACTATACGTGATTTCTGGACTTGTTTCCATTGCTGAGTTGTCGATATCAGTGATATGTTCCGACTGAGGGTTTTTTTTTAAACCGCTAAACAGGAGCTGATGTATGAGACGAGATGGTTTACGGTTGTTGATATAACAGTCAATTTTCCCCCTCCCCCAATCCCCGAAAGATTTTCAACAATGGCCAAAAAACTGAAAGTTATAACATCATTGCTCTTAAAACCCTCATTTAAAATTAAGATAATTTTTCAAACCAATTCTCGCAGTGCGACCTCGCAAAACAATATTGTTAAGTAGACGTTTTGAAGCCAACCGTCAAAAGGGTACGCAAAGCTAATATTTGGGCACGTGTCGAGCCAAAAAGAGCGAATTTGAACGCCCCTCTATTACCTTATGTATTGAAATGAAATCTGAAGTATCTTCGAACATACATATCTATAGTATATACATGTACATGATTATAAAGAATTTTAAAGAACTAAACCTTTCTAAACACTTTCAATCAACATGATCAAACGCATTGAGGCAAAAAATATATATGACTCATTATACTGTTGCTAAGGCTTTTGATAAACAATCGGGTAAGTCGCGTGATTGTCCCGTTAATTTGGCAGTTCCAATAATAGGACAAATTAGGACAGTATTGCGTCCAAATAATTGAAAAGGCAGTCGGGGCGTCGAACTAACTTTCCGCCTATAAAATGGTGCTACGAGCCGTTATCTTTCTCTCAAATTTGCTAAAACGTCAAAGCTTTCGCGCGTGGAAGGGGAAAACTCTCCGAAAACGCTGGCAGTCGAACAATGTAGGTTCATAAAGCTACAGCAACGCTATGAGCAGTTTATCCAGGCGGAATTAGATGTTATTTTAGTCGGAGATTTAGTCAAAAATTTGCGAAACGTCAAAGTTTTTGCGCTTCACGCGGGAAAGGGCAAACTCCCCTCCCCCTCCTGCGCCCACCCCTGTTAATACAGTGCAGTAATTGCGTCCAAAATAATTGAAAAACAGTCCGGACGTCGAACTAACTTTCCGCTTAAAAAAAAGGTGCTATACAGACGCTATCTTTCTTTTAAAGTTGCTCAAAGTTGCGTGCTTATCAGCAATTTCGCACGCTTCGTGTCCTCACAACCGCCCCCTAAAATTAAGTCCTGAGCCCACCTCAAACGCTAATTACCTGCTCACAGCCCTACCCCTTCCCCCGAACACTCGAACAGAAACATCCCCAGTCTTCTTACACATTTCTTGATATTTCAAAAGTTTGCGTGTCTGAATCGATCATCTGGATAATATTTGGTAGCAATATTTTAGGTTATGAATTCAAGCTAGCCGCACTTTATTTACCATGTGATGGATAATGATGTTTAGATAACTTTGTGCTTGATGTGATTAATATTAGAAGTAAGTTTAATTTCCCTTTGTGTCTTTTAGTTGACTTTAATGCTAGAACAGGCATGCTCACTTACTTTTTAGGAACCATAAAATATGCTTTCAAATTCGAATGGATATTAAATTTGTAATGATGATGATGACACTGATATTCGTAAGATACTGGGGGAATCTGGTATCACATCATATTGTTTTAATAGGGATTCTCATGTAAACAATAATAGCAAAAAGTTAATTCGGAATTTGTCGCAATTTGTCCGAGTTCGATTTCAAAATAGAAAATGGGAGGTAAAGGGGGGTTAAGGGACTGTAGGAATATTGGAGAATACACATCCTTCAACAAGAATGGTGGTTGCAGTAACAAGTAATTATGTTTTAATGTCCTAACAACTTTTTGTTGTCATCTTTATAGCTTGAGTATTGATACTTTTGATAGGTGTTTGCGTATTTTCATATTACGATGATACTACAATCATCAAGATTGCAGACAATTTCCGAAGATAATTCGACCGGAAGTGACCCCGAAATCTTTTAATGAAAATAATGAGGGTAAATGTATACCTTCAATGTTTTTCAAGAGATCAAATGATATCAATGAGGAATTCTCACAAAATATTGATGGTTCACTTACTCAATGAGCACTTAGATTACCTATACAAAAATATAAGTCAAAAGGAAATTGATAGCTTTTATGAAAAATTTGTAAGATGTTTACTGATGCTGCTCAAGACGTTGGTGCTTGTAAATGGAAGCAACCTCAAGGTAAAACGCATAGAAAAGGAAATGTTGAAAATAAATTATTGTTTGTTACGGAATGTAGTGCAGCGAGAAGAGAATATTTGATTGTCATTAACTGTACTTTGAGGAAAAAGAAGATTGTCATGGTAATTCTGAAATATATACTGATCTGGTTGAGGCTAGTAAAAGCTACAAAATGTTACTTAGACGTAAGGAAAAAAAAGACAATATGAAACGAATTTAAATACCTCTCTTCGTTCTTTGAAAACAAATGATCCCAAAGCATTTTGGACAATGCTGAATGCTAGTAAAAACAAGAACATTTCTGCAGACTAAGTTTTATTATCTGAATTTGCAAATCATTTTAGCTCTTGAGGTTATAGCCAGGTTGAAAAAATACATCTGAAGTTGATTCCCTAATCAAGTCTGCTGATGTAAATGATGTTTTGAATGCACCAACCACATTAAATTGAGTTGAAAGCGTGATGAAGAACCTGAGGAATTCTAAAGCTTGTGGTAGGAATGAGTTTTTAAAGCATTGTCCCAGTGGAATCCTTGATGTAATAGTGACGTTTTTAATGTTATACTGGAGAGTGGCTTGGTCCCACGGAATGGTGCATTGGAATAATCATCCCTAATTATAAGAACAAGGGTCAGGATACAAACCCCGATGATTATCGGGGAATCACATTGTTAAGTTGTATTTGAAAACTTTGAACCTCTATTTTAAATCCCAGAATGACAAAATATTTTGAGGCTTAAGAAATAATTGGCAAAGAACAGGCTGATTTTGACTCAGGCTCTTCAACGGCTGATTATATATTTCATCTGATGACGATAATTGATAATACGTCCAAAAGAAGAAACGCCTATATTGTGCATTTTTTTAATTTTAGAGAAGTATTTGATCTGATTGACAGAACATCCTTGAAAATGTTGAGGCTGGGCGTGAATGGCAACATCTTTAGTGTCATTAACAACATTTATAATTATGCAAAGTCATGCGTTGCAGTTAGTGGAAAATGTTCAGGATTTTTTTACATGTAACACAGGGGTACGTCAGGGAGAGAACCTCGCCCTTGTTATTTGCTATGAAATCCTTAGCAAATGACGTTCATAGCTATTTAGATCGGGGAAAAACTCAGCTTAGAATTATCAAACTGTGTTAATTGGATGACAGCAAATAAGCTTAGCTTACATATTGGTAAAACCGAAAGTATTTTGTTTAGTTCGCGGGGTAGGCTGAAGTATACTGATGATTTCAATATAAGTTATAACAATCAACTCATTAAGAGACAGGATTCTGTGAAGTATTTAGGACTAAATATAGCTAGTGGTCTTTCTTGCTCAAGTTTGGTTGACAGTATTGTCATAAAAGCTAATGCTCGTCTAAAATTCTTGTATCGTTATCAAAATTGCATGAACTTAAAATCAAGACGCATTTTAAGTTTTTCCTTAATACAATGTTTATTTGATTATGCTAATGCGGCATGGTACTACAGTCTAGGCAAGGTGGATCAAAACAAGTTAAAAATAATTCAAAATAAGATTGTAAGATTTATCAATCACTTACCACCAAGAACACACATTGGGAAGAGTGAACTTGAAACAGCTGGTCTTCTTCATGTAAACCTTAGATCACAACAACTTTTAATTCACCGTGTACATAAGATTTTTTACTCTAATGCAGATCACTATATTTTAAATAATTTTACTCGCTCTTCAAGTGTTCATGGGCATGACACTAGAAATAGTCAATTTAATTTCGTAGTGCCTAAGCGGAAAGGTAAAATTGGAAATTCCTTTTATTTTAACGGTATTCTTTTCTGGAATTCCCTCCCAAATCATGTTAAGTCAGTTAAGAATTTTTTACATTTTAAAAGGGTATTGAAGCATCATCTGAAAAATGTGTCTACTCCATAACTATATTTCTCCTCTCCTTTTTGTAGCTCAGAGGGATTTTTCCTATATTATATGACTTATGTAACCAACGTTTATTATCGATAGTTTCATTATGATTTTCTGTATATATTTTTTTCCGTTGAGTAAGTCTTGTTTTCACATTTATGTAATCTTCGCCTACTTTATAAAAATGTTATGTTTTATTTTGCTACTTTAGTACATTCTTATTACTTGTTGTACGTGTACGATAGTCTTGTAGCCGTACTAATGTGTTTTCTTAGTGTATTTTTTAATCAGTTATTTAGGTAAGGACCCCATTGGAAATAAGCCATTTCGGCTTTCATGGGCTATCCTGTCATGGTACCTGGTTATGTTTGTATTGCAATATACCTGACGAATAAAATCAAATCAAATCAAATCAAATCATTAGATGCTGAAGAAGTGGAAACTTTTTAAAAATTATATTGCCTTTTATAGGCAGATGATACTATTTTTTTTTTTTGGGGGGGGGGCGGGGGAGTTAGGAAGAATTGTAATTAGCATTGAATGACGATGCAGATGATGATGCAGATTACTGCATGCAATGCATGGCAGTTAACTGTAAACAATGTGAGACTAAAATTATTATTTTCTCCGAAGGGAAATCATGGTAACTTAAAAAAGGATATCTCTGAGGAAGTAACACAGGCTAGGAAGGCCTTATATAGTGGGTAGGTGAAAGCAAACAGATCCAAACTATCAGTTAATACACAATGCTACTTATCTTATCATTTGGTATTAGCTACATGTAAATTATTGTGTGTTAGTGAAGTCTGGGGTTTCGAATGTATAAATCAAATTGAAGTTTTCCACAGAAAGCTTTTAAGGATAATTCTACATGAGTGTACGCCAGACTGTATGGTGTACGGGGAAACTGGTCGTAGATGATATTGAATCATGTAAAATGTAGAATGTTTGGATATTGCTTAAGGATAGTGAAAGTGAAGCAGCAGAAGTATTCAAATATTTTGCGCATGCATAGAGATAATTAGTCACCATTCACATCGCTTTGGTTTCAATTTATTGAAGGTACTTTTCAATACGCAGGCTTAGGGGACGTCTGGCTATCTCAGGGTAGTGTGGTGGTTATAGTTCTCAATGGATACTCAATGCTTTGAAACTGAGACTCTCTAACATGTTCCAACAGGAATGGAAATCCTCAATGTGGTCTAACTGTATCTTCTGTAAAAATTACAGAATGTTTAGGAAGTGACCTTAACATTGAAAGATACTCTTTTGTCCTAAGCCAAATATATATTATTACTCTCAGCAAATTCTCTTTTAGGTCACATGCATTACCTATAAATAAGGGTAGATTTGATGCCAGTTTGTTAGATGGAATGAAATGTTCACTCTGCGTATCTTCAATTTTAGAAAGTGTGTTTCACTACGTCTTCAAATGTCCCTTTTTCAGAGGGGAAAGAAGCATGTATTTATCAACAAAAATATATAAAAGTAGACCAAGTGGGTTACAAACATCTCAATTATTCAGTGCTACTGGTACTTGCCAGCTTTGGAAAATAGCAAAACCTTGCCAGAACTATCATGATGAAATTAACTCAGACACCAAAAGAGAAAACAGAATGTAAGAGAGATAGAACTGTATGTACTCGTAGTGGTAGAATAGTCACAGAACAGCTGTCCTTAAAAATGTTTGTATACAATGTTTATCTACTGTGTTCACATGTATACTGTATGTATCATAATTGTTAATTTTTTTTCTACCTCATACCCCGAAAGGGGCAGAATAGGGTAAATAAATCTTATCTCTTACTTTATGACATCGTTACTTGTCATTTTCTCTCTTTTTTTTCTTGCGAGGGGACTCGTGTGTGTGTGTGGGGGGGGGGGACCTGCCTATGACCTTCACTATAATTATTGTATCTGTTATTATTATGTTACTCACTCAAAAGTTGAAACTCATATCAGACTAAAATTTACATATTGCAAAGTTGATGGATGTTAAATTAACTTGGAATGACTTTCATGATATTCTTTCAAATATTATTCTCACAGTAATGCATGAATCATAGTTTTGCTTTTGACAAATCGATCTAAATATTTGTTTTTGTGTATCACTAATTAGTTCAGAAAACGACAATTGTCACTGTGTATCGCAGCTAAAAATCCAGAAGACCTCTAGTAACCCAGGGCAATTAATAAGTCATGACTCTGGGTACGAAAGAGGTGTCTTAGAATAGACCGCTTCTGTAATGTATACAAATTTATGCACATACATTCTCTGAGCACCTAGTGACGAGCTATTCCATTAACCTGCTGTTTATAAATGAGCCCTCAATGCTTGGAATCCAGTTTGCAAATATATTATTTGTTGCTATGTCCGGCAAGCTTTCAGGTTGTCAAGAACAACCTTTGTTTGAAAGGTATGTATAAAATTTGCATACATTACCGAAACGGTCTATTTCAGCTGCAACGCTCAATGGCAATTATTGTGTTCTGAATTAATTACTGGTACACACAGACTTTACCTTGATATGCAAAAAGTGAAACTATGATTCATGCCATATTGTGAGAATAATATTTGAAAGAAGATCATAAACTTACTCCAAGTAAATGTGACATCCTTAACCCTAAAAGGGCCGGGGGTGGAATCCCCCCCCCCCCCCCCTTGGACGTTTCTCGCGATATGTCCACAACGCGCAAAGCAGTCGCCGCGGCGTTTTATGACTTTTTTCTTTCGAATCTCACGTATCTTTTGAGCCAAATTTGCGATGTCCGGGCATGCGGTTCCGAAGTTACGGAACATTTCGTACTTGCACGCCAGACCGAAAATTGCTAAAAAACGTGATTTCATGTATAATTTCAATACAAAATGTGTTTTCAGCCAAAATTTAGAAATCTATGAATATTTTTACATTTGCTGATTAAATTAATTTATTTTATACTGTATATGTTCGCGAAAGTGTCCTTGACATTATTTCATCCCATAAACAATAAAAAACAAAAGTAAAACAAAAAGAGAAATACATAAGAAATTTTAAATACAATAAAATACATAAGAAATCAAGTATATTTGCTAAGCATAATGGAAAGAGTGTCTAGACCAAGAATTTGAATTTTTTGAGCTTAAAATGTTGATTTCATGCATAAATTTGCATAATTAATGTGAATTTTTTTACGGAGCATTTAACTATACAGTTTTGTAGATTACGTTGTGGAGGACGTGCGTGCCGATTTTGGCGCGATCGCGCAGTCGACGGTCGAGATCTCGGGGGGGGGGGGGGGTGGGTGGGGGTATCCCGGCCCTTTTAGGGTTAAACTCTGAAAAGTGCAAATTTCAGTCTGTTACGACTTTCAGCTTTTACATTTTTAACAGGCTAATGGGCCACATGTTTTTGTCTTATACCCGGTATGTAGACCATAGGTACCCATGTATATATACAGTGCATAATACAAATGAAATGTGAAAATTAGAATATCTTAAAAACCTGAGTCGATCAGCAATTTTAAGTATAATTCCCTTTTCATTTTCAGTGACCCCAAATTAGTCTAGTTTTACTGTTTTTGTTCAAGAGGCATTTTGGCTGTAAACAAGTGTCATCAAAGGAAAAAAAAACAACTTTATGTTAAAATCTCTCTCTCTCTCTTAATCTATTTCCTTTTACCACTTATGCCCAATAAATTCATAGTTCCATAATATTACTTTGACAATGCTGTCACTTTTAACAATAAATCATATAACACGATGAAAAGGACAATGATAACTCTAGCCTTTTATGACCTAGTACTTTCATATCATAATCAATATAGAAACGTGTTTGCTAATACACAAATAAGGTGTAAATAACGCAAAAAGAATTAATAGTGAGAGAAATTTGAAAGCTTTGACATAGGTATGCTTTCCTATCCATGAAGGAAAATTTTTCTATTTTATTCATTATGAATAAAGAAATTAAAGAGATCTGCTTCATGAAAAATTAAAATAAAATCACTCTTTTCATTTCCCTATTCACCTTGGCGTAGGCCTAACTATTAACCTAATTCCCATTAATACCAATTTCAGTTATGGCTTCACCAGTCTTCAAAACAAACATGCTCTTTTCGAATTAAACGGGGAAGAATACTGGTGTCCAAATTTTCCTAACGAGATGTCAAGCTTCTCTTTAAAACGATTAGCATAGTATAGCCGGTACTAACCTATTTCTTTCATATCGACGCCGACACGTTTTTGTTAAAAACAACAAATACGGTAATGCTTTTATACAGGTGTATAGCTTTGCTCGTAATTAAACGTCAAGCAGGTTAATCGTCTTCGATAGAATTATGTCTTTGATAAATAAAAATCAGTCATGACATCAACATAAAGTTGACCCCTCAAAAAGGCTTTCAAAGAAGGGATTTCTCTTAAAGCCTATCACAGTAGACCAAAAATTTGTCACTCAATCTGATTTGTTGCTTGTTACAAAGAACGCCGTTACGACTCCCTCCCCCAAACTATTACAGCAATGTATAAAGGCTTTAATATTATTACTTTTTTAGAAGTATGATAATTTACCCACTCTACAGGACAGAAGACTAGCACTGTGTAGAAAATCCGCTAAATCTTTAACAAATATCCCTGACTGAAATTAAGATATCACTGCCACGTTACTACCTATCATTAATTCAAATGCAAACCCAAACGTTTCAAAAACAGGCCGCTATGGTATATGACAGATTTACTTCAAGCTAAATTCCCTTTTGGTATTCTTGATATTTGTACCTTATTTGCCACGCAGAAAGATAAATGCTAGTTGTATGACATAGTCCTAGTCTTCTACTCATGAACACTGTATAACTGTTCAAGCTAATCATTGTGCAATATTTTAATTTTGTAATCTTTTCTTACCAAATGACCTGGGTATGTCATTTTTATCGGCTCCTGGTTAATGTTTGTTCGTTTAAACATGTATGCATCTTTTTAAAATGTCATCTATTATGCCAATGTAAACATGTTAACAGGAATAATCTGGCTGCTTTTCATGTAGACTGATGTACAAAGCATGTTTTGCATTGATTAATAAACCATTATTGATTTGTTTAAAAAAAAACTGTCATGACGTCAACATAAAATTGACCACCCCTCCAAAAGGCTTTTAAAGAAGAGATTAACGTTAAGCCCAACACAGTATGCCAAAAATATTTGTCGTTCAATCTTGTCGCTTTATTTCAAAGAACATGCTCTCGACCCCCCCCCCCCCCCCACCAGCCTTGTTACCGCAATGTACTTGGCTTTATATGATTATTGCCAGCTCTCTCTAAGAGTCAAAACCCTTCCCCAAATGAATAATAATCTATGTTCCTCGCCATTCGGCTTCCGGACAAATCATAATACAACACAGGCATTATCAACATCAATCGATTCAAAAGCTGAATATTATTAATTAATCCCAGTTTGTACACCATAGACACAGGCGTAGACAAGGGCGGCACAAGGGGGCCACGGCCCTACTGTTCATCCGCTAAAAATGAAAGAAGATCATCCACGGAGCTTAGGGCTCTATGGTCAAGACATTAGCCCTACCCCTCCCCCCCCCCCCGAACGCGCGTGTGTGTGCGTGTATGGATGTGTGTATGGGGGAGGGGTTGAGGTGGGCGTGTTTAGCCGTATGTCCGAGAACATTTTCGGACAGAGTACAAAAAAAAAATCATGAGAACAATGGTCCTCGGAAGCCGGACAATAGTCCTCGAACGTCGAACAATGAATTTGTGCCTTATTCCGTCGATTGTCCGAGGACGGAGGAACAAATAGAGGAACAATACTTGTCCTCGGAAATAAAGCAATACAAGAGTGTGTGAGTGTGTGTGTGTGTGTGTGTGTGTGTGTAACTATGTGACTCTGTAATTTTATGTGTCACCCCCGCCCCGCCCCGTATGTGCCCCCTGTTCAACGAGTCTGGCTACGCCATAAAGTGACCACAAAATTCACCAATAACCCAAGACTTTCGACAGTCTTCCACATCATTCAGACCCATTAACGGTGTCCCACAAGGGAATATCCTTGGTCAGATACTGCTCATTATAAAGATAAATTACTTTTACAAATCGTCACATGCACTATAAGTTAAACCTACTCCACTTAGAGCCGGAAGTTCTTCTTACAACATTAGTTATTTCACGAATATCTCGCAAAACTTCACAGGTGTTATTTTCATAATAAAAAGAACGTCTCTAGATTCCTCAAGCTAGCGTTTGCCGATAAATCCACAAAACAGTGTGTGCTCTATGACAATAATTATCAGTTTTTTTTCATAAACTAAAAGTATTATACTGTTTTACAATGATACCTTGATGTCATCCATCCGTAGATGAGCAGCATCATTTTTAAACTTACGTGTAAAAACTCAGTTGTGCCAGATTTGGGTAAAACCGTGAAAACGTTAGGATCACATGCGAACATGACGTAAAGGAAATACCAGCTTTAAGAGATATACGTTAAAATTCCCTCGTGTGATGACATGCATTCATTCAGAAATTCATAAAAACACGTGTCAATACCAATTTCAAGTCGTGGCAGGGGGATACGCCCCCCCCCCCCCAATTTCCAAAATCAATAAATATCCCTCAGAAGATGAAAATGTTCCCCTCCTGTGATGAAAAAGGTGCCCCTCCTGAGGTATGAAATTGCCATAATCTTGATATTTTTCCACCTTATGTGCTCTTTCTACCTTGCATTTCCATTCGATGACAATGGAAATTGCCCCTTATTTTACTTTTATGAAAAATATCACCTTTCTGTCCGCTTTGTTCTTGAAAGAAATGGCAGTTCTGAAAAATGCAAGAAAATTGTTTTTCATTTCGATTGCAGGCACCATTTCATTACAAAACATGCCCTTTCCTTACCACCAACATCGACAAAACATTGATCATGCATCCTATAATTTTATGATTAGGGCATTATCCGTGCCCTCATTATTGAAAGAAACAGATGAAAACAGTCTTCTCATATAGGGTTTTAAAAGTAATGTTTCATTTGGGTCATGTTCGCATGTGATCCTAACGTTTTCACGGTTTTACCCAAATCTGGCACAACTGAGTTTTTACATGTGATTTTAAAAATGATGCTGCTCGGTAAAGCATTTACGAATGGATGCAATCAAGGTATCATTTGAAAGCATAATACTTCTAGTTTATGGAATATAGTTAATTATTGTCATAGAGCACTAGTGTGGTCACAATAACCCTTTGTGTAAGGGTTTCGTTTTTTTCTGGGACACATTGTATAACAATTTGTGTTCTTCTTCAGAAAGACGTTTCTTATACAATATCATTATACCTCAATTACGGAATCATTGTGCATTTTGCAGTAGGTCTATAAAAACTTTGCATTTGGGCGAATTCATCAGTAAATTATATTTATTGCTTGTACTTTGAGACGTCGGAAAGCTATCGAGGGAGAAAATTTTGCGGTCTTGAACAGCTTTCGATCACACAGGCAAATCCAAGATTTTACACAAAGTATGTCGCATTTCTAATTTTCAAGCGGGGGGGGGGGGGGGGGGGGGGGGGTGACAAACCGCACGAATACATCCCGGGAAAAGCATTCCCCGCCCCGCTGACTTGCTGACCCTGCAATATATTCTGTAGAGAATGTATTGTAATATAAGGGAAATTTCTGCCTTAATATAAATATCTACGTATTAGAGATCTTCCGCAATATTGTACAGTTTAGAGTATAAGTATGCGTGGGAGCGTAGAAAAGCGAGAAAAATTCCCATTTTGAATGGTGAAAGTTTGCATTTTACACCACTTAAAGGCCTAAATAGGATGCTACATGCAGCCTTTACTCATTATTTCTTATACAGTCTTCAAAATTTCCAGAAATTTCCACTCTCCCCCAGGATCGCCGCTTCTGTCTTGGAGGGTGATTTGTATGGCCTAACAATTTGCTTTGATAAATCCATTTCTTGGTGCGTGGTGACTTTGCACGGTCAATATTACTAGCTGTCAGCGTTTGAAGTGACCCAATACTAAAGAGCTCTTTACGCGACAACGGTTACTGACAGCAATGGTGGATGTACTTGACTGAAAACTGTCACCCGTGATCTATGGATATTAACATAATCATTAAACGGGAGGAAGTTTCGCCATAGGGTGTTATTAGAGCACGGATTCAACGTAGATATATATATAAACATGATAAAAAGGATTTGAGACCGACCATATTGTTCAGTTGCACATCAGTTCTTCGCTTCGTGCGAACAACTATTTGCGGCTAGTGTATCTTATAGGTAACTATCACATTAAACTGATCTTGTTTACCTTGAAAAAGCTATTATATATTGACCAAAGCAACATGCTTTTGTAAATAGCAAGTAGTTCTCCCTATTTGCTGCCTGAAAGATTGCTCTTGCATACTTGCGAATTTAGATTATATCAAAGATCACAATAATATAATTTATATTCATCTTGTTTGGCATTTCCAAATCCACAGTTTTAATACAGTTAGTTGAACGCCTTGGAATTGTAGGCCTTTCTCGTTTCCTATTTGGCTCTCAAAGAAGTGCAACGGTAGTATATTACTTTGAAAATAATGGAAACAACTTCTGATTCAAGTTTCTTTTATGTATCAATGGAAGTTACACAAATTGACTGGACAGTTCTTGAAACGATGTTAAGTACAACATCAGAAACGCCTGTTGTAATGTTTTATCATCGAGTTATTGTTGCATCAATCTTGCTTTTCTTCTCAATAATTGGTCTATTCGGTAACGCCCTCGTCATCATATCCGTCGTCGTCGCTAAAAAACTTCGGACGATCACCAATGTCTTGGTCGTCAATCTCGCATTCGCTGATTTTCTTGCCTGTGCCTTCATGCCGTTTCAAACCGTTGGTCTTATCAGTCAAACCGGGAGGTACCCTCTCCACGATGTGGTCTGCGCAGTCGTAGCCGGAGTCGCATACACCAGCGCATGCTGTAGTGTATCGACCCTAGTCGCTATCGCTTTTGTCCGCTGGTACGTCATCACCAGGTCGATCCGTGGGCATCAAGGTCTCCAGACTCCGAAGAAAATTGCTGCAGTGGTGGTGGTCATCTGGATCGAGTCAATCGCATTCATGATTGTACCTCCTGCACTAGGCATCGCGACTCTGGGCTACTCCGAATTTTACAGCATCTGTTCTTTGACAGATACAAACCCACGCACCTTCTATTACGTCTCACTTCAAGGAACTCTCGTTGCTATTGCCCTACTGCTAACCCTGATATTTTACCTTCTCATTTTGAGCTATATCTTGCGACATAATAAGCATTTTAAAGACAAGTATGGGGTTAATACAGGCACCAATTCCAGCTCAAAACAGATACATCAGAGCCAGGATTCTCGTCCACCCATGATCAAGGCCATCAACAAAAAGGAGATTCAGATCACAAAGAATCTGTTCACGGTCGTATGTATTTTCATGCTGTGTTTCCTAGCCACCAGCGTGAATTTCATCATACCCGGTAGCAACGTACTCACCCTTTACAGTACTATGCTCTTATATACGAACAGCGTGGTCAATCCGATCATCTATGGACTGAAGCATCCCAACTTTCAAGAGACCTTCAAGAGTATCCTTTGCTGTCGTCGCGTTGGCTAGGTGTAGGTCACCCAAGATCGTAGCTGATGCAAGCTCATTATGTATGTTCGTGTTGAACATTTTGACAGCTGGCCCGATTTCGTTTTATTGAAAAAAAAAGAAATAACGATAGACAGGCACCTAATTGTGGGTAACGAGTCTTGTATCAAAACGGAAAGTTATTGGCATTCGAAAACCACTGAAGATCAAAATCTTATGATTCCAGGTGTGATATGGGAGTCCAAATGTCTGTTTTTCTCTTTTTGCAAAATTATTAAATCGTTGGGTACTGTAGACACACTAAGCGTACTTAATACTAAATGTGTGTGTGTGTCTATATATATGTATTTGTTGGTCGCCCATTAGTCATATGTTTTTATTATTATTATTATGAAATTATTATAAATATTTTAACAAAGGATGTAATGAGGGATAGTCAAAATGCGAATGATAACAATGATAATAATATAATAATAAATAATTTTGTTTACCCAGGGAAGCCTCATCAGGGTTAATGCTGATCGTCCGGGACCCAGCAGTTATTATTAACCCAGCAATTGCCAGGTACCCATTTAATACACCTGGTAGGAGAGGGACAAATTTGGGTAAAATACCTTGTCCAAGGATGTAAGCACCCAGCGAGGATCGAACCTAGGACCTCTCGTTTGAGAGTCAAGATCCTTCACAGATATACCACGATGTTCCCACTCAATGATCTGTTTTATGTCGGTTTATCTTGTTCCTGCTCGTTGGATTGTAACTGTGTTTATTTGTCATTTCTTACGTTTACGTTTAAAGCGTGCCATATGTTTAAAGAGCTCATATTGAGAAAAGAAGTGGTATGCGTTTTTATTTGGTAATATTAAAATCTGTGTATCAAAGAAAACAATCCTTTTTAAATTTTTCAAATAGCTCAACTAGAAAGTGCATTTTTTTATAAATAAAAATCACCTTTTTGAGGGTTTGAAGTTGTCTCGCAGTCCAATTTCGGCAAAATCCTAGCTTGTTTACTTTTCTATGCAAATTAGCACTGACGTCATTGGGTAGAGTCGTATGACCTCCGCGGTATACTGCTGCACAACATAGCATGGACTGGCAACCGAGAGTGAAGAGAAACTTTGCTTGACATGATTTTTATACTTCAAAATTATGTTTCCAAATCCATCAGTTTTGTTAAATATTATATGAAAACTACACTGTAGTTTACATTTTATTCCAACAAGCAACCATTTTTCAGACAGCTCACACAAGTTTACATGCACGAAAACTTTAAAAAGTCGGAGCCGACTTGATTTCCAACTGGGCCATCGAGGCATCATCAAGATTGGATATTCACATACACACAAACACGCGCCGCCATACGAACATTTTGTACTCACAATTATTTATGGTTTATATCTCTAAATTTGATGAAGAACTATATAATTAAATGTCTACAGATATTAGATCTTTTGATACTCAAAACAATGGGTTAAAAAGAAATAAACCTTAGCAAATCTACACAAACCGGCCGGCAATCACACATCGCAGGCAATCATACCCAGTAATCAGACCCGTACACATGGTAGGCTACATGTAGGCCTACAGCGACGCGGTGAAACCCCGTAGGGCTCCGCTTGAGAACTGGACTAGATCTGATACACTACTGAGCACTGTGGAAATAAAGAACAGAGCTACTCTACGAGAATCGCTCTTTTCTTCCTAATATTGGCCACAGCAGTGAAATATCTGGTGAAACACCTAATAAAGGTTGGCTTTAACTTGTCACTTGACATTTTTGGAAAAACGATACTACGACTTCGAACTGAGTCCACAAAATCAGCGCAAGAACGACCATGTCGGCATTGATTCAACAATACAATTTCACAATACGGCGAAAGTTGCTCACCTTAGTTCTCAGTCTGACTTCCGACAGTGGTCTCCTGCGGCTTAATTGTTGGTGTTTTTGAATATTTGATGCTCTGTATTGTGGGCAAGACATCCTTCTTCAACCTAGCCTTGTATTTCGGGCCAGCTACATCTCCAAAGTCAATCTTGCAGTGACGTTCGAAGGCTGATTTTTCGAATGGTCGCTACAAATTCGTGCATGCTTGCTGTGTGTTGCTGCTGTGAAATCTTTTCGCCGAATTTTGTCAAACTTCACCCACAAATTCCGTTGCTTATTGAGCTTTGGAAAGGTGAAGAAACTGATGTTGGAGTTCTTTAAAGTATTGTAACACCCCCCCCCCCCACACACACACACAACGCAATTTCGTGGCATTTTGCCACAGAACGTAAGGATTCCCCCAAAAGAAAGCGACTCTCGTTGATGTTGTTGTTTTTTTACACACGATTTCAATAGCGCGCGTTAGGCACCGGATGAATTGACCTGGATGAATTGATCAACTCTACCCAGTGACGTCATAGCAGGTCAACCCCGCTTCGATGTTTATCCGTCTGTTTGAGAAATCTGGCTCAATGAGGGCAATAATCAAGGGTACATTTTATGCAAAAAAAATTGCTAAAATTAATGAAACCTTTATTTCAATATGTTTATTATTTATTTACAAACCATATTCTTGCAATTGGGGTCGGAAAAAATCAACATGATGAGCTCTTTAAGGGTGTTGTCTAGGCCCTACAAGGGCAAGTCTAAGATATGTCCAATACGTTACCAAGTATTATGGAATTGTATTATGGAATTGGGAACATAAATTTACTTAAAGTATCATTTTATTTGATAATTTGTCTTGATTCAAACTGTATGGCCCGAATTCACAAAGGAGGTATGGTTTAAACCATGGTTTAACTTTAAGCGTACGTGCGCACGGAATCCGATCCATTCATATATTTTCTTTGAGCGCTTACGGAGGTTTAAACCTTACCCATGGTTTAAACCTCCTTTGTGAATTCGGGCCTAGATTAAATCTTAGATGTGGTTGAAAAAGTATGATACCAAATAATGTACATTCCATTTCACAAACGACAAGTGTGCTGGTAATGTGGAGCACGTAAATTAGAGATGGTTGAATGTAATATGGGACAGTCCAAATACGGAATAATTATTTCATGTTGATTTATCATAATCATCCCCGCTCGCGAGACGGACTTTTTGTTTTAATCAATCATAATTTCTTACGTATGTTTAGTGTTAATATGTTAAGATCCCAAAATATATATACAATCATGTTTATAGACAAAAAGTATTGTATTGTATTGTATTTATTTATTAGCGAAATTATGAAAGTTAGAATTGTATTTAAATGGAGCAAACTCTTAGCTTTACTATGCATATATACGCATCCAACTCAGATATAGCGATGTAAATAAGCTTTTGTATTAGTGTACAAGAGAATTTTCGTATTCCCAAATACAAACTCACTAAGTTCGGCCACTACAATTCCTCGGATGGTGATATTTATTATTTGATACCGATCGTTTTATATTCAAATTCCATTAATTTAACAATAAGACATTAATAGTCTTTATTTCTGGAGATATCAATTAACGTTTCGAAGCCCTGTGTAGTTTTGCGATTATAAGCTAGCTAGGATGGGTCATTGTAAAATATGCATGCGAAGAATGAAATTTAAAATAAAAACATCACCAATTTTGTATACATTGTATAATTATTGTCAAATCGTATATGATGAATATAATGAAACAAAGTGAATATCAGCTCATTGACGTCTTTGATATTTCGAATATTCGAATACCCAATTTATTGATGGAATTGTTTTTCCGTGGAGCGTTCCTAATGACATTGTGAATGACTCATCTATAACGCCTTTACAAACACGTGTACGTTTTTTTCAAGCTAGTTTAGACGACTTATTGTTAACTTGGTATTTGATGTTACTTGTCCTAGAAATAAAGATCAATTTGATCAGTCGTATCTTGACTAAGAATTTTAAAAAATACGAAAAATACACACCAGGCCTGTATTCATGTAATGTTTTCATATAAATCATATACAGTAAAATGACATTATTTTGACAGGGATATATATCAGTGCAGATCACAGCAAATAAAGAATCTTACTGATTATAAAAACAATCAAATATTGGCTCAGTGGCATTGAAAAATAGAGCAAAACAGAGCAAACAGAAAGAGAGTGAATTAAAGATAGGGAGAGAGAAAGAGAGATGATGAGAGAGAGAGAGAGAGAGAGTGTGTGTGTGTGTGTGTGTGTGTGTGTGTGTGTGAGAGAGAGAGAGGCGGCATAAGGAAGAAGGTGCATATTTATTTACATATCTTTTACACGAACTGGTATGTAAAAAATGTAACAGAGAGAGAGAGAACTGACGATGCTACCACTAGACATGCTAGACCGATTGTACGAAAAAAGAAGAAGAAGAAGAAGGAGATAAGGAAGGAAAGAAAAATAACCCCGCACTTCGGGTTCACCGAGTATAATATAGTTGATTTCAAGTAATTTGTTATATACCTGCGTGATAACCTGATGAGTGCAGGTCGAAAAGCTTCGTTATCATGTCTCTTTTTCGTGCCATATTGCAATTCTAAATGTCATCAGCTCCCTTTCATGTCTTTAATAGCTGTTTCATCAGTGTCATCCTGAACTACAAAATGTTGCGTAGGCCTACATTGTTTACTAATGGATTTAGCTGATGAATTTCCAGTACAGCAAGCACATGTTTGTTCCGACGCGACGGTGGAATCATCGTCACGCGATAGCTATCTGTATGTCATCACAGTCACAGGCGTAGCCAGGGAGGTACAAGGGGACCATGGCCCCTTGTTCATCCGCTTAAAGAAAGGGAAAAAAGTCCTTGACCTCAAAGTTCCTCGCAGCTTAGGGGTCAAGACCCTAAAAGATGGGTTTGAATAAAAGAGTTTTAAAAAGCCCTAAAATTATTTTGTACTCGTTCGTGCTCCCATCGCCCTGTTAAACAAGTATGGCTACGCTAGCGATCACAGTCATTCTTAAAAGTAAATTCAGTCCAGATAATTAAAGATTGGTAGTGGTGATCTTTGTTGAAGGTCAGTCATGCAGTACGTGGCGTATCCAGCAGAGGGTGAAGTCGGCGTATGAGCCCCCCCCCCCCCCCACCGACAGTTTGAAGGCCCCAAAATGAACAAAGTTGCGGTGGACGGCAGCTTATTTTGCAAGGTTTTTTTTTAAAACGGAAAAATACGCATATTATATCGAAGGTTTCAACAAAAGACAATTTTTGTTGCTGAGTTTATACTTTGTATTCTAATGATCAGCTTACAAATAAAATTAAGAAATAGGGAAATTCCAAATAGCGGGTAACGGAATAACATAACTTTATTCCTACAATTATGCATGACATGAAAGTGTGTGTGTGTGTGTGTGTATGAGTATAAATGGGTTTTTACAGACACGTATCAATCAGATATGATTATTTACGACTTGGAACGACCATCCAAAAGACGTGAATCAGTTTCGAACAGGGATCCGCAGTGGCGTATCTAGGGATTATGGCGCCCAGGGCAAACAATAAAATAATAATTCAAAATTCAAAAATGCAAACCAGATCAATCCTCACTTTTAATTTAAAAATGATGGAACTACGGCAACAATTATTTCTAGTGCACCTGACCAGTGATTACTAGTCAAATTTTGATATACAAATATACAAGTGAGGGAGCAAAGCGAACGAGCGGCAAACTTTTTGCAATTTCTTATCCATTTTATCCTTATGAAAAATTTTCAAGGGATCACAGAAACCGAGCGTTAGAGTTTCTTCCAATGTGCACATTCTCTTTTTCCTCTCTCATTAGCCCGTTAATCGGCCCAAATTAATTACTCTGATGTCACTTATTTGGAAGCATTTTTTATCTTAAACTCCGAACAACACAGGATTGCAGCATTTAATCACAGATCAGCATAAACAGTCCATAAACTTCAGAGCCTAATAATAACCTCGTTACCTCGGTATGATCCATTGGGACATGCCGTGGGCGGGGGTACAGTGCGGAGGCTAGGCCGAATTAACCCTTGTCGACCAAGGCATGTTATATCTATCTATCCATATAACAAGTCATTAAATGTACAGTGAATGAAACTAACACTTTCCATTAAAATAACATAATCCTGACTAAATCATGAAAAGTAACCATTGCTTCTCATCCAGATATCCTTTCAAACAAATGATTTATCAAAATGCGTTTTAATATGATAAAGAAACCAATATCCTATGCTAATTTTCCTACAAATAACCCCACCAATAATAATATCATTTGTTCTTCGGTGTAAAGCATCTTGTTATGAACATTTCATTATATATACAGGATTCATGACTACTTGATTAATTATGTATATATATATATCTATATATATCTATATATATTTTTTTTTTCATATATGTATTTCACTTCCAATTTCCCATGTTATAAAGATAATTATGTTAATGTTATATTTATTCTTGGGAACCTACACAAACAAGCTATGCTTTCCAGTAGGTTCCGTTTTCATTTCATGATTCTATACATTGTAATCATATTGTTTTGTATTTGGAAAAATGAGATGAAATAAAACCTTGCATCAATCAATCAAATACGTTTAATACCTTTTAACGTATTAAATGCCTTACTAAGCTTTTATCCAAAGTCTAGACCACAAGGATGAAATTGGAAATCTGCCCGCCCACCAGGTGCTCCCCTCGGCTGTGGAGATTTCCAATTTCCCTTTCACTTTTCTTCGTGGTCTTATTCGAGTAACATGATTTGACTCTCCCTGCTGTCTTCAACCAAATTTTCTTATAATAATATTTTCCCTCCTCATACGTCCGCCATAACAGGAAGGGGATTCGGTGTAATTTGGGGGTTTGCATTCGCGCTCTGGAGCAATAAGCTTGATTGCACTTTAACTATTTTTTTACTCAGTACTTTCAAATTTTGTTACATTTTTTTAACAGGTGTTTTTGGGGTCGGGCGTTTTGCCCTTGCTGGAGAGCGTCAAAATATGTCCTCTTAATTGAGCATTAATTTGTAACATCACATTCTGATATTCAGTATATACGCTTACAGTATTTGGTAAATCAAAACAGTCTATATATAGCTAGAGGCTTCCTGAGATGAAGGGTTCGAATTTTGTTTTGGAACAATCGAAAAATAATGCATAATATCTGACATTTGCCAGGTAGGTTGCAACAAGCTGAGGAATCCGTGTCGCAGATTGGCAGTGGATGGATTTTTATTAGTATTTCATTACTTAAGTTTGGCCACCTGACAAGCTTAGAAATCTCGACACGAAATTTACGTAGGAAGGGCGAGTTTATAAATCTTGCTATAGATTTTGATAAGCTGAGAAATCTTGCCTTTCGTTCTGGAATTAGTTAACCAATTATATTCCACAATAGGATTTATTGCGGCGAGTTGAGAAAACTTTCCACGAGTTTTAAATAATGAATCTTAGATTGATATACAATGAAAAGCAAAGAGGCTGGGCTCGTTGGAAATCTATCTCAGGAGACCTCAACATTATGAAGTACGATATGAAATTATGCCATGCTTATCGTTAATGATTAGTGAATTTTATGGTACGGATTCTATCTCTGGAATTCTGCTACTGCATTTATAAGTAAAGCAAGAAATACCGCATACAACTGTGATTTGTTCTCTTTATTTGTCTGGAATGGGATAATCTCCATTTTGAAAAGAGTGTCGGAAACGTAATTACCTTGAGGATTTGGCATATTTCCGATTTGCAAATAAAATCTGATTTTCTTAAATTCCTGGCACTGAAAATAATTTGAAATGTGTGCGTTCTTGCTTTTTGTAATGCAAATATTTTGCATATAAAACTAAAATAAAAACAAATTCTTACAGCGTGAATTGATTTGAATTTTTTTTTGCAGATTTTCCATGCGGAACTGCTGATTGAGAAACATGAACTTTCGTTTGACATGCCTGAATTTATATAATAATAATATGCCGAAAGATTTGTTTACAAATTAAAAATTCCTCCCCAGTCAAGCTTCTTCGTTTATATAATAATAATATCGTTTTCCGTGAACTCTTCACTATTTGGCTATACTATGGTAAAATAATCATATGCACCAATAATGATAATTAGCCAATAATTCCGAATTCATTTTGGCTAATGTACAATTAACTGGAAAGCTAGTTTTTCTCTTCTTTCATATGACACCAAAAACACAATCAGCGAGTCACGCCAAACCGATTTAGTGGCATTGTCGGAAACCCAATTATCGAAAATAAGTGGATGGCTGCTACGTTTGGTTCATTACGGTTTTGAAAAGATAAGAAAGGAATTGGGTTTATTAATTATTAAAAATAATCATTAAAAAGCTTGTATTCTCTTCTTCAATATCAATTCATGATGGAAAGGATAACGCATGACTGAGCAGGCCCAGTTTGTAACTGGTAAGTCACATTGACATTTGTTCAACTACCTCGAGTTTCCTCAAACAAAATGTCATTGCCCCTGATACATTGCAAATCTGCAGACAGCTCAGTCATGCTTGATCATCTCATCATGAACATGGTGTCATATTAAGAAGAGAATACGAGCTTTTCAGTGATATGTATTTTTAATAAGTCATAGTCTCAAATAATTACCAGCAGCTATATATTCAGTTATTTTGGACATTTGGGTTTCTGACAGTGCCACTTCAGACAGTCTGAAATCGGTCATGTATGACTCGTTGATCACGTTCTAGGTGACATTTTACGAAGGAAAACAAGCAGATTTCCAGTGAAGTGTACATAAACCCCCCAAATCACAACGTTGAAGATAGGAATATATATACTACAAATCTTTTACAGTTATATGAATTAATGTGGAGATATTTGTGATCAATCTCAATCTTTCCAAATCGGAAAAATATACATACCACAAGATGACTTGAGAATTTAACACGTCCTTTCGATAGGACGGCAAATAATGGTAATTATACCCTCCAAATATAGTCTATGGACCCAGAGGCGTGTACCCCCCCCCCCCCCCCCCCAAAAAAAAAATAATAAAGATAATAAAAAAATTAATAAACATTAAAACAAAAAATCACCAATTATTTTTGTTTTTGTTTAATTAACAAAGAAATTAAACAAAAAAATCACAGACTGACCCGGCGATTCTGTAATGTACCCGAAATTATATGAATGCACATACTTGAATTTGGTTTCCTTGTTGTTGAATTTGAATGCTAGGATTCTTAATGCGAATTACGGCAATCGTCCGAGGGCGACATTTGCGTAAACTTTAATGCATGCAAAATGGATTTGAGTGACAAAATAATGAAATTTGCGGGGAAACCTTTATCATTACTTTTATCATTATCATCATTATCATCATCATCATCATCATCATCATTATGATTATTATTAGTATAGTATCTGTCTATTCTCAACTATGGCATAAATCATGACTTGACTTTGAATGGAGAAAAAAAAAGGCCATGAAAAAAGATCTGCGTATCACCTTTCATGACATGTTTAGACATCGTAAATCTCTATCGCAGAATGATGCTTCGCTAGTACAGAGAACGCAAGAGAGACAGAGAGGGAAAGAGAGAGCAGACAAAAAAGAAAGATAGATAAATAGATGGATGGACGAAGAGAGGAAGAAAGTGTGCCCATTGTCATTCATAACCAGAAAGAGGGAAAACGCTTGGCTGGCTTAGAGTAAGAGTAGATTTTCAATATGAAAATAGCTCTCCTTGCGAAATCTAATCTTCTATGCAGACAACCTCATCAAATACCTTTGTTTATTGTTTGCTAAAAGGTTGGTGAAGGATCAGTATATCAAACAAGAAAATTCTCTTACCATCAGATAATTCATTCCGGTCATAGAATCATTAAAAACATTCCTAAAACATTCCTAAAAGTCTTTTAAAACCAACCTTCACTGATAATAATGTTCTTTTTAGTTAATTATAAATAGAGAGTTATGTTTTATGTCTATTGAAAAGTCTATAAGGGCAAACACACAAACAAAAAATCTACAGACAAACGAAAACGAAAAAAATATATAAAAGAAAAATAGTTTCTAAGATCGCATTTTCATGGGCGATTATAAGGAGGCGTAATTGTTCACTTTAACTTATCCTCGTAGTTATGCTAAAATCGATCTTTTGCAGATCATCAAGCTTGATAACAACCAATCGTTATACTAGTATTTGAAAGGCGCTTGTCGAAATCCAACTCTTATATTCGGGAGAAATCTGAGATTAATTCCTCATTTTTTAATTTTAGAAGGACCACGACGTAAACCCTCATCACTGTACTTTCAGTTTAGCAAATATATATTACTGTAGCTTGTTTTCGAGAATTAAAAAAATGGAAACGAGTCCAGGAGCTCCTACGGAATCTTCTGTAGTAGATTTCCATCATCGAGCTATTGTGGCATCAATCTTGATTGTGCTGGCAATGATCGGTCTATTTGGCAATACCCTCGTCATCATCTCCGTCATCTTGTCGAAGAAGCTTCGTACGATCACCAATATCCTGGTCGTCAATTTGGCTCTTGCTGACTTTCTAGCTTGTTCGACCCTACCGTTCTTGAGTCTGGGCCTCTTAAGTCAAACAGGAAGCTACCCCCTTCAAGAGATCATCTGCGCAATCGTAGCGGGGATGGGATACACCTGTGTCAGATGTAGCGCAACGACCCTGGTGACCATCTCCTTCATCCGCTGGTACGTTATTACGAAATCTATACGCGGTCACCAAGGTATCCACACTCCGAAGAGAATCGCCACAGTTGCGGTGATCCTCTGGATGGAAGCGGTAGCTTTCATGGTCGTACCTCCCGTTTTTGGCTTCGGAACTCTGGGTTATTCTAAGTACTACGGCATGTGTTCTTTAAAGGATAGAAACCCACTGACCTTCTATTACTTGATTCTTCAAGGAGCTTCGATTGCCATAGCCCTGATGTTAATCATGGCGTTTTACGGTCTGATTTTGCGCCACGTTATGAAACACAACAAGCAGTTCCGAGACAAGTACGCTGTCGATGAAGATAACCGTTCGGGCTCAACAGAGGTTCATCAGAGCAAGACTTCCTCGTCCCTTTCTCCCGATTCTCGTCCACCCATGATCAAGGCTATCAACCAAAAGGAGGTAGAGATCACCAAGAATCTCTTCATGGTCATCTGCGTCTTCATGTTCTGTTTCCTAGCAAGCAGTGTGAATTTCATCATGCCCGGTGATAGTGTCTCAACCCTCTACACTACTATGATCCTGATGGCGAACAGCGTACTCAATCCGATCATATATGGACTCAAGCATCAAAACTTTCAAGACGCCTTCAAAAGAATTCTCTGCTGTCGTTCGTTAGACCAATTATAATGGGATAGATTTTTTTTTCAAATATTAATTTATTAAAACATCCTTTCAACATCGGTGATAAAACATATTGTATAAAACATGTCAAAATATTTTTTTTAAGTTGGAAGGATGCACTCTCTTAAAATTATCTTGCTTTTCACGAATGGGGTGTCAGTGTGTATGGTGTAATTGGGTTTTTACAGACGTGTATCAATCAGATATGATTATTTACGTCTGGGACCGACCTTTAACGTCACCATCCGAAAGACGTGACTCAGTCTCGAACCTGGGTCCGCTGAATCAGTTTATAACTTCCACTGGTAGCTGGATTACAGGTGCACGCCACAACGCCCACTTATCAGTTGTCGGACAGGTTTTGATAAATAGGTTAATTATTATTTTTCTTTAAACGTTACCCTGTGGGGAAAAAAGAATCAGGGTACCGACTATACGGTAATTTAAATAACAAGTTCCTGGTAAACATAAATTTGCACAGATCCATGAAGGATTTGCTGATTCGTTTTAAGGGGCATTGTTTATGTCACATCACTCTTACGACGCCCTGGCTAATTTGTTGATTTATTTTTGGCCTGAATATAAATGTGTAGTGTGCGCAATGATTCGAACACAGATTTGTGTAAATTTAAATGGACTGAGAGGCAACATTATTTATTTTCTAAAAAATCAAATGTTGGAGTTAAATGCAAAAGTAATGATCTCATTTTTATGACTAGATAATTCACCCAAACCTAGAATTTATACCCATCGACAGATCGACTCATAAAATTCTCTGTTATGGCAATAAGAGGCAGTGGCGTACCGGGACCTTGGCGTCAAGAGGGGTAAAACTTGCGAGGAAATTATGAGCTGAAACTGTTTGGAGGGAGATCCATATTTTTTTCTTCTCGCCAGGAGGGGGGGGGGGGGGGGGGGGTAGTAGTGAGAACTTTTTGTCGCCAGTCGTCCAAAAGTCGCTCAGTGGGGGGAGGGTGGCAAGATTTTATGGTGTCCAATTCTTTGACAAACATAAAAAAAAAAAGGTTCTGAAAGAAAGGGGGAATTTATGCCTTAAGATTGTGTTTGGGTAAAAAGTTGTCAGGGGGGGGGGGGGAGTCTTATTCAATAAGAAAATCTAACAATAAAGGTCATCAATGTTCATTGAATTGTTACCAAAAATTGTATATTACAGTGAAATTACACTGGATGTGTGGGTAGAATAGAAAAATTTACTGTCGAATGAAAACTGTGACATTGATTACTTATACTGTATAGTAGAGGTGTCGTACGTGGACTAGTGTATATGTCACCGTTCCGTTGATACAATGGTTCGCAGTTCGACTCCCAGCCTACTGTCCGTTGGCAAGACATTACTCTACATTTGCCACCCTCCACCCAGGTGTAGTAAACGGGTACTACGTAAACGCCTTGAGCATCGCCTGGGATGGATATGTGCACGATATTAATGTAGCTGTTATTATTATTATTATTATCATTAATATTACTACTACTACTACTACTACTACTACTACTACTACTTCTACTACTACTACACTACTATTATCATTATCATCATTATTATCACAAACTATTATTCTTATTACTATTACTATTCCTATAATTGAAAGTACTATTTACATTATTATTATACGATCATATAATCAGAATTAACGAACTTTAGAATATATTGCAGTTATCACTACTGCATTATCCTTATATCGTTTGTTTTTTGTGCCGAACACAGTAATATTATGAAATGCAATAGACTGTTGCACTGTGAGAAACGTTTGAATGAAATGAAAGTTTTCAGGGAAGACCTTTCTCTTCTGATGAAAATGAGATGTAAGTACATGTAAATGTAGGGGCGGATCCAGGATTTAGTATAAGGGGGGGGGGGGCACACAAATGCAGGTTGTCAACTTTTGGAAAAGGTAGACCCGTATTTTTTTGGTCTTGCCAGCTTCTCGAAAAAAAAAGTTTCGCCAGACCTCCAAAATTCGCTCAGTGGGGGTTATGGGGGTCCAGTTTCCCTCCATAATTCTCTGACAAGCCAAAAAAAAACGGGAAGTGCCCCCCCCCCCTTGATCCGCCAATGTGTAAATGTGTTAAATTCAGATAAGATATTGCTAATTTAATTTGATTAAACCTTTGGGTTCGTAGCTGAGTATATATTGCTGCAAACTTTAAAACAAGGGAAAGACTTTTTCGGGGACTAAAATGGTATTTTTCATTGGTAATGTTAGATATTACATTGTCAATAATTGTCATATGATGTACCATCTTCTGAGTAGCAGAGAACCAATTTCATTGGCCTGTTCAGCACTCTTCCTAGAGGGACCGCTGGCGTTAAACCAGCTGTAAAATAATTTATGATAATACCCGACATGCCTGAATTGGCTGTTCGCAGATGCACCATAATAATTATAAAACATACAAAAAACTCGTGCCTTATCACGGATCGGTGATCTGGTGATCAGACCTGCGGGGGAAAAAAGTGTGGACCCTCTATCGTACCCCAGAACGGGAATCACACCTCTTGAAGAAGCTAGTGGAAACTGGCGAAATCGTAAGTAAAATCTTATCGCACTTTCCAGTACACATGGTACATGTAATTAATTTATAATCGTGTAATATTCTAAATTTGTCAAAGATTATGAATCATGTATGAATCATAATCCTCATGACAGTATACAAAAAAAATATGAATATATATTTATTGTTACTGGGTGCATTGGACCAGTGTTATTAGTAGGTCTATTTTATCCTTATAGTGCTCGTTCCTTTCCTATATTTTTAGTACACTTCGTTCTTTTATCATATTATACAATATCGATTGTTATGGAATATGAATTATGTGCTCAAGCACCATAAAACGTTTTCTTGGTCATGTTGAATTCATGTTGTGACATTGATAATTAGGTTGACCGTCGAAATCGTTAAGATTTATATGCCGATATGCTCATGTAAAATAAAAATGCGGCTTTGTAGATTCTCGTCGACAGCGTATTGTGTTTTGTTTTGGCTTTTTTGATCGGCGCAAAATGTACAAGTGGCGCCTCTGAAAAGCTTTGCATGAAAAGGACATGAAAAGGACATGTTTATAATCTTACATCATATTACATGATTAAACATTTATTTATTTATTTATTTATTCTTTTTCCGTTTCACATAAACAAAATATAAAGAAACATGGCATAATAGACATAATAAATATAATACAGCAAAGTTGTTCGAACATGTGTCATATAGAATACATGAAAATATCATAATTCTTGAAAAAGGATCAGCAACATAACAACATTTTAGCTTATAATAAGTGTAAAACGGAGGGACCTGTCAGAAAGAAGCAAAGCTTGTACAAGAGGCAAGCCCCTGAACTTAGTTTCAATACGTTTTAATCCAGGGGAAAAATGAAAAAATGTATAATGAACACATAATATATACAAGATATAAGAAGTTATAAATGTATAACTAATAACAAATATAATAACAGGGGGCAGAAAGAGAAGGTGCAGGTAATTATGAAAAGAGGCGTACGTGTATGGAACGTCAGGTCGTTAGGCATGCTTATATGATTTCAGTTTTTAAGAAAATGTTATACGAAGGTATAATATAGGTATGGATATGTTATAGTTAATTGTGTATTGACTTGACCTGTTACTGTGAGTATTGACAGATTAACATTTTTTTAAGCATACGTTTAAAAGCATTAATACTAGGGGATTCTTTAAAATCATGAGGCAGAGAATTCCAGTATGCAGATCCAGAGTAAACAAATGAGTTCTTTGCAAAGTTCTTGTTAATGGTAGATGATAGTAGTTTCGTTGTCTAGTTGGGTAGTAATGTATAGAAGTATTCTTGCGGAACATATTAGAAAAAATTGCGGGGAGATTGTCTTTACTTAATTTGTACATGAATTGGCCGAGTTGGAAAAGATATATGTCATTTACTTTCAGAATATTGTTTTCAAAGAATAATATATCGGTATGTGATCTAAATTGCGTCTGAAATATTATTCTTAGAGCCTTTTTCTG
The DNA here is from genome assembly GCA_025617745.1 of Heliocidaris erythrogramma. Classification (NCBI taxonomy): domain Eukaryota; kingdom Metazoa; phylum Echinodermata; class Echinoidea; order Camarodonta; family Echinometridae; genus Heliocidaris; species Heliocidaris erythrogramma. Next base: position 640,943 of record CM046868.1, read on the forward strand.
CAAAAGTAATATCCGGTTTAATTGTGTTTTTATTGCACATCCCCAAGCTATAATTCCATAATTAATATATGGAAAGATCAATGTGAAATAAAGTGTCAGCAATGTTCGAGAAGGAAGAAAATGTTTGAGTTTATTAATGATTCCGATATTTCTAGAAATTGTTTGGCATGTGCTGTCGATATGAGGTTTCCATGATAATTTGTTGTCAATAAGAACTCCTAAAAATCTTGTTATAGAAACATTATCAAGAACATGGTTATCAAAATGTATACTGCCGGTAAACTATTGATTTTATTACTAAATAACATGTAATTTGTTTTCTGGAGATTAAGTGAAAGTTTGTTTGACTTGATCCAATCGGTCACATATGTCAGTTCAGAATTTACAATTGTAATAAGTTGATTAACATCGGCATGAGAAAAGAAAATATTTGAGTCATCAGCGAAGAGTATGAATGACAGTAAATTAGAAGATTTTTGTATATCATTAATGAAAAGTAGAGGGCCAAGTAGGCTACCCTGCGGCACGCCACAAGTAATTGGAAGAGTAGAAGAATTGCAATTGTTAACCGATACAAATTGAGTCCTATTAGTGAGGTAACTCCTGAACCACTCCAAGGCCTTCACTCTAACTCCATAATGACAAAGTTTATGTAGAAGAATATCATGGTTTATGGTATCGAAGGCCTTGGAGAAGTCCAGGAAGATACCAACAGTGTGACAACCTTTATCAATAGAAGTGGTGACTTTATCAATAAATGACAAAATTGCATGAGAGGTACTATGGTTTTCCCGAAACCCAAATTGGGAGTTTGAGAAAATGTTGTGTTGTTTGAAAAAATGTGTTGTTCTTGTATGGACAATTTTTTCAAGAATCTTAGATAGCGAGGTTAGTAGGGATATTGGACGATAGTTAGAAACAAGTTGACTGTCACCTTTTTTGAAAAGAGGAATAACTTTTGCAATTTTCATTTTATTAGGGACCCGTCCTGTGTTAAGAGAAATATTAAAGGTGTGCACTAAGGGATCAACGATAGCTATGATAATTTCCTTTAAAAGGAAATTAGGAATGCCGTCAAACCCAGGACTTTTCTTATTCTGCAGATTGCTGACAATATTGATGATTTCACTCGTATTTGTAGGATTGAAAAACATGGAATTAGGGTTAGGGTTGTCAAGGAAATCATTGAAAGATTTATTAGCTTGCGGCACTTCCTTGGCCAGATTGTTACCAACTTGTGAAAAATATGAATTAAACTTTCCTGCGATAATGTTATTGTCATCGGTTAAGGTATTGCTTGTTTTTATTTTTGTGATTGAAGAACTCTTTTTCTTTTTATTCAATGCACCATTAATAATTTTCCATGTGTTCTTGGTATCATTTTTGTACATATTAAGTTGAGAAGTGTAGTATTCCTTTTTTTGCAATACGCAACAAAGAGGTGAGGGTGTTTTCATAAGAGGTGTATTTAGAACGAGAGACATCACTTGGTTTGGAGATATATCTACAATAAAGATTGTTCTTTCTGTTCTGTCAGCAGTGGCACGCATATGTTTTTAATGTAAATAGTGGATGTACGTGTGTCTTTAATAGAGCGGAGCATTTATTTATCAAAATGGATCAAGTCTTCACTGCTCTTCGACATAATATTTTTACTTTTTACTAATCTCACGCTATTAATCTCAATATACGCTGGAAGCCACCCTTCCAGTGTGTAGTGCAATCTGACGCACTAGACGCTGAAAAGGTAGCTTTCGGATGAGAAGCTCGGTCCTCTTCTGGTAGCAGAAGAGGACCTAAAAGAAACACTTGAACTACTAAGAATTAGTCTCCTTTCTTCCGTGGGATAATAAATAGAAACCTGCAAAAGTTGAGATTTCTATACAACCATCACAGCCTCTACTGTGACTTATGACGCGTATACAGAAGAGCAAGGACACAGCGCTTTAGAAATAACGGAAACACTTTATGAACTTTAGATTGATATCAAAACAATGTCAACAACACAGAAGCGTCTAGAGTAACTATCCATCATCCATCGATTGTCGCATCAACGTTGATTAAATTGGCGATAACAGGTCTATATGGTAACGCCCTCTTCATCATCTCTCGTCGTCGCTATAGAGCTTCAGACGATCATAAATATCTTGGTTGTTTAAGATATATCTCCTGTCCTGATATTTAGAGGAAAAGGAAATAAGAATGATTTTTATTAATGTGCCCTCATAATGAAAAATACTTGAAAAGATACATGTGTCAGATATGTTAATCTTCCGCACACTTTCTTCCAGTGATGAAACGTCAGATTGAGGCTACCAGACATCTGTTGTCTGCCTGGAAGTGTACAGCCTCCTTACATAGGTTCGTACAAACACCCAACTTATCGTATATTTTACACGTCGCTGTTGCAGGAGGGAATTTACATCCTGGGCCGGGCATGTAAATAATTTTCACCTCTCATTTCTTCAATTATCAACCTACAGAGGGAATAACTTCACAGCAACCAACAAGTGTTAGTACCTTGCTTTTTATCAACTGAAATGAAAGAAATCCGAAGATTTTTGGGAGCCTTACCGATTATGTGGGCTTCGATCTGACTTATTATCGTGTTCATGTCCACAGTTCCAGATCGTAGGTCCCCTTTAGTATTTATCGAAAGGTAGCCTTTTCTTAAAAGCGTCAACCCAAGTATCGATCGTCGATACAACAATGTGAATGTTAGGTCGCAGCTTATAGTTACACTTATAATGGTAGATATATGTTTATGATGACAAACAGCGTAGTTAATCCCGATCATCTATGGACTCAAGCATCCAAACTTCCAAGATGCCTTTAAAGGCCAAGTCCACCCTAACAAAAAGTTGATTTGAGTAAATAGAGAAAAATCCAACAAGCATATCACTGAAAATTTCAACAGAATAGGATGTAAAATAAGAAAGTTATGGTATTTTAAAGTTTCGCTTAATTTCGCAAAACAGTTATATGCACATCCTGCTCAGTATGCAAATGAGGGAACCAGTGACGTCACCCACTCACTATTTCTTTTGTATTTTATTACATGAAATACGAAATATTTTAATTTCTGTAGATTTCACAATTAGGAAGCTCTCATTGAATTGTGTATAAGTTGCAACAATGGCAATTACACATGTTCAGCGAGGAATCAAACCTTGTTTCACATTATAACAAGGAAAAATTAAAATATTTCGTATTTCAGTATTTCAGTGGGTGACGTCACTGGTTCCCTCATTTGCATACTGAGCAGGATGTACATATAACTGTTTTGTGAAATTAAGCGAAACTTTAAAATACCATAACTTTCTTATTTTACATCCTATTTTGATGAAATTTTCAGTGTTATGCTTGTTGGACTTTTCTCTATTTATTCAAATCAACTTTTTGTTAGGGTGGACTTGGCCTTTAAGAGAATCCTTTGCTGTCGTCGCGACCCGCACAAACATTTCTCATCATAACTGGGGTATGATGAAATGATCAATTATCATTATGCTTTATAGCACATTTTATTTGAATTCTTTTAAAAATCACCCGTATTAATGTTAACAAGCTTCCAGAGAGCTATGCTGAAACAATGTATCCATTTTTCGACGGGCGATTCGGAAAAAAAAAAAAAATATTATATCCAATCGCTATTTAAATGATCTACTCTGCATACTGGCGTCTGTCTCACATGTTGTTTTTTTAAATCTGTTTAATTGTTTGGTTGGGGGGGGGGGGGGTAGGAAGCAATAAATGCCTAAAATTGAAGGAAATGGTTTTAGAAATGCAAAGAATATGTAAAAAACTGTTTGCCATCTGACCCTTTGCTCTGTTGTGGCAACATCAGTTGGATGGATCTGCCTTCGGCCTACGTATTAAATAATCCGTTTATACAATGTTTGATATTCCACCAGATTCTACGCAACTGCAATAAAATACCTCAAATAACTTGTATTCTTTTTCACCATACACAACAGCAAATCTTGCCCTCAACTCTCGAAAATGCAGCTGTCGATCAACGGCAACGAAATGTGAACGAAAGGAAATTTTTAGAAGACGGGTGTTCAATGATACAAATTCAGGAAAAGGCAACAGAGCCATCTTCCGACAAAATATGCAACAGGCATTGCTGAACGACTTGCAAGTGGGATGCTTATAAAGGACGACATTACATTAAAATAAAAGAGACTGAATTATGCAAAATGACGTCTTAAATTGCTTAATGCAAACTATGAGGCAAACGAACCCATTTTTCAGTGCTTGGAAAGAGAAGTTTGCCTCCTTAGTATTTTTATGCTGTTTTTCTGCATTCGTACTTGGCGACAAAGCCAAAAGCACGAACAAATTTCACATTTGAGCCTAATATTTCACCCGCTTTTTTATGTATGCTGCTTGTATTTTTTGTAGCAATCAAATTTCAAATCAAACTTTCTTATTTCTTACAGGATTTTGCTCAAACTTTCACTAATCTCTCTATCTCATTTTGCTGCTTATATTAAAACAACTAAATTTCAGGGTGGACTTCCATTTTATAGGTAGTACAGATCTCTTGATTTGGTAATGATGTATGATGTCCTACATAGAGAAGTATGATTTGTTTCGTACGCAAAACTACGCGAAATATTTATGTTCTCGTAATCTGGGAGGGGTTATACACATACATCTTTCGTAGGTCTTTATGGCTACGCCACGTACGGTTTCGAAGGAATTTAAGAGCCCTGAAAAGGACTGGTGAGTTCCCGTAAGAGCTCAAAGCTCCGTTAAGAGCGTTATTATTTTTATTCTCGGGGTTTCAATCATTGATATTAGTCACTGGATGCTATTTTATGCCTTCTGATCACAGCAGCACTCGTATTCTGTTTTTTTAATAATTCTCTCTAAAAACAGAAAACACAAGGTGGCGCTATCATATTCTTTAAATAGATCAATTAATATACATTCTTGTCTGTTTTTTTCCTTTTTGTACAGGTACATCATAGCAAATGAGAAAGGGATAATAATAATGATAATAATAATAATAATAATACTCAGTTCTTATATAGCGCATAATACATTTTTATCAATGTCTCAATGCGCTTCCAAAGATATTTTCGTAACATTTGTAAAAAAAAACAAATGGAGACTCCTCTATTTATGAAACACACATGCGCACACACATGCGCGCCCACTCACACCTAACATGAGCGAACTGCATGAAAGCGAATCACCATAATAGTTATAATTTTAAATATCTATGAATTTCTCGTTCTTTATCTTTTCCTCAAACTTCAACTTTGTTTTTTAATGATTATTCTGCTTCTTTCATATTTTTATTTTTTATTTTGAAAGGGTTAATTCTCATTCATTGATTTCAATGACCAAAAATGATTATCGGTCTTCTATTGCTTGTACTGAATAACCAATTACGTCTTACAGAAAGCAGAATCGTTGGCATTTCCCAGCAATTACGCGGATAAGCAACAATACATAGACAAGCTGAATAACGACATTAAAATTGCGCTAATGGGTATTTCATTGTATTATTGACCTTCAATTAGAAGAGAGAGAGAACAAATGACTCGAGCTGGATAATTTTTAATTCAAAAAGTTTTGTGAATTGTCATTCGCCAGGTTTGTCCTTGTTGGTAAATATGAGACATTTAGAAGTAATAGAGGTAGAGAGACTAAAATCATTAGCTTGCCAATGAATATAAAGACTATTCAGCAAATTGCTATATGCCTGGGAAACCTTTTAATCCAGAGTTTGCCCGGATATTTGATGATATTGATACCTGGTAAAAACATGTATGGGAAGCTCTTTTTGTCAATCAATGACGAGAGCATGATTATTGTTACATTAAAAAATCAAGATGGATATTAAAGCCCACCACACAATATACGACCGGTCTGCGATCCGATTTCTGAAGAAAATGTTAATTATAGCATAGCCCTTAAACTAATAAAATAGAATAGTCATATAGATATTAAAATTGAAAAAATAGGCTTTTTGCGAGCTTTCTAGTGGGAGGGAAGACCAAATCGGCTCCGAGTCGTAGTGACGTCAGAGCAGTCCTAAAATTGTCTACGATGTGAAACTGATTTGGCCCTTATTCAGGGTATAAGGATGACAGCGCACCAAAACCCTATTGTTCAAAACCTGAATCAGGTATATTTTATTTGTTAAAATGCCCATATCTAATGCTAATTCGATTTATTAAAAAAATCGAATCGCAGTCGATCGTATAGTGTGCGGTGGGCTTAAAGAGGAGGAAATAGAGAAACGGAGAGAGGTAGACTGAAAAGAGAGAGATGAATAAAGCTCGAGATGAAAAGAGTTCGCCTATAATATGTGCGCCTATCATTATCAGCAAGGAAAAAGGAAAGAAAGAGATTCACTTATGATATTCAGCTTCAATTCCAAGGGTGTGTTTATACCAGCTTATATGTTACCCAAATATTATCAGGAAAATTGACATTCTTTTTTTATTCATAGAACAAGGTCTTTTTACTTTGAAGCTTATTTGACCTATTGCAAAAATATTATTATCATAGGAAATAGACTTTAATGGGATTCAGCTTCCGAGGGTGTGTCTAATGTAGATTTTACTGGTACATTTCCGATTGAAATTTGAATAAAAATGATCGTCTTCTCGAAACACATGTATTTCCTGACCGAAATATGACATGCACAGACTGGATAGATGTTTATGTCGTCAAGCGAGTAGAACGAGATAAGAAGGGGTTTTCGAATAACAGGACCATATTTTTCTGAAAGGAAAACTTGTTTTTCCAGCCAATATAGTTTATTCTGTATGTTTTATTCACATTTTTTATTTCAATAATGGATGTATTTCTGAGTAATGGATTGACATAATTGGATATAGATGACGTTTGTCACGGACACAATTTTTCTTTAATGGCCAACCTCGGCCAACAATAACTTCCTTTTAAAGTGACAGTAAAATGAGGCTCCTAAATAGCGCCATCTTTCAACAGGATTTGATAAATGTCTATTTTACCATACTAATGATGACCTTTAATAACACCATTTTCACCACAAAAAAGTTACTCGTGGGCTCTCCGAAGCCTACGCCAAACCTACTATGACTGGCGCAAATAATCTGAGGAGATTGAAGAGCGCCATCATAAAGAAGAACCAACCAACCAACCTATATCTCTCATTTTCCCATCATGCCCCATTCTAGTTTGAAAAAGCTTAGAATGTATCTGCACACAATTTTCCACAATGCCAAGTTTGATAATATAAAATTGGGGGGGGGGGGGCACAAATGCAGGTTTGTCAACTTGGAAAAATTACAGCTTTGTTGAAACACTTCAGCTTTTTTTAATAGAAAAGTCACATTCTTTGTTCTATTTGAAAAAGAAGTGTTTGATGTTTAACTTCATGACGCTTAATCCCGGCTCACATGAAGCGTCATTTACTGACGTTAGGGCTGCGTCAGTGACTTGTGCAATCTTTTGCGCGTCATGAAAGAGTGATATCATTTAAAAAGTGATTGCAAAATGAATAGTGCAAACTATTGTTGATATTATGACATATGGGATAATTATATTCACAGGCTTGATTAGCGCAGATACTGACGCAATTGAAATGACGCCTCGTGTGAGCCGAGGTTTATTCGATCGACCACTAACTGGTGCTGCAATATATTGCTCCGATGGCAGTTGCTTACTTCGTCCAAAATATAGGATTGAGGTTAGGGTTGCAGTTGTGTTTTGGATTAGGTTAGGGTCAGGGTTAGGTCCAAGACCAGGGCTGAAGTTAGGAATTTGGTAAGCACTGGCGTAGACAGGGGGGCACCGGGGGCCATGGGGCCATGACCCCTCCCCCCTATTCAGCCACTTTAAAAAAAAAGCGAGAGCGAAAAAGCGGGGGAAGTGAGAGAAAAAGGCCTAAAAAGGCGCTACAAGCCGTTAATCTGGCTCTCAAAATTTGCTAAAACGTCATAGTTTTAGCGCTTCGCGCGCGAAGGGGGAAGGGGGGAATAACTTTCCTCTCCCTGCACCCACCCCTGTTACCATGGGTGTCGATCCCGGGGGATGGGGGTATATATCCACAAAAAAACTGAGGTGGGTGATGGCCTGTATTATCACCCCCCCCCCAATATTTTTTTGATAAAATAAATAAGAATTATGATACATTAACTTAAAACTAATAATTATCCAAACTCATGATGTTTGATCTTGAAATACCATCACAATATTTAATGATTAGATGTAAGGAAATAAGAAATGCCATAATTTCAATGCTAAAGTATCGAAGAAAATTCGCTCGCATTGCTGTTCTCAATTAAGGGGTTTCGTCCATTGGCGTAGATCCGTGCATTTCTTCTTTTCATTAAGAACTATTTTGGGATGCTCTAAAATGCAAGTTTTATAGACAGATTTTTGAAAAATTAACTGATGTAGGAGGGGGATACCCCTTCCCACCCCTCTCGGTCTTTTCGCTCAGTGGTGTAACTAGGGGGCAGGGGGCACGTGCCCCGGGCAGCACTTGGAGGGGGCGCAAAAAACGCAAAGGAAAGAAAAATAGGGGGGAATAAAAAAAATAATCTTTACGGATCACGCGCCCCCAAATCCGCTGTGTAAATGCACTAGAAATCTAGTTTTTTGAAGGTTTGAAAAGCCAAAATTTTCCAAAGCTCGGTCGCTTTGCTCTCTCGTATAATTATTTTCTTTCAGGATCTCGTAATTTCGCTCCCCCCATTATATCGTTCTTAAATAGCTTAAAGGGTTCAAAAAGTTTGAACAAATACAGATGTAATTGCTTTGCTAGCTATATCATGTAAGTTCATAAGACTCCTGCTAAATATTGCGCCACTGGCTTCGCTCCCTCGCATGTGAAATGTTGCGTCCAAATAATTGAAAAGCAGTCCGGGCGTCGAACTATAACTTTCCGCCTAATAAAATTGTTTGCTATACAAGCCGTTATCTTTCTCTCAAATTTGCTAAAACGTCAGAGCTTTCACGCTTCGCGTAGGAAGGGGGAAACTCCCCCTCCCTGCACCCACCCCTGTTACATACAGTGCAGTATTGCGTCCAAATAACTGAAAAGCAGCCAGGGCGGCGAACTAACTTTCTGCCTTAAAAATAAGCGTTACGAGCCGTTCTTTCTCTCATATTTGCTGTAAAACGTAAGAGCTTTTGTGCTTCGCGCGGGAGGGGGAAACTCCCCCTCCATGCACCCACCCCTGGGGAGCACGCTTTGCGTGCTCATCACCAATTTCGCACTCTTCGCGTCCCCCACAACCGCCCCCCTAAATTAAAATCCTGACTATGCGTTTGGATCCTTCACGTCTGCCCCCCCCCCTATTGGAAAATCCTGGCTACGCCTGTGTCTATAAATATAGGATATTGACCACAGAGCAATTGATTTAAGTTTTAAGTTTATGTGTTCCACCTTTGCATCAAAAACAATTTAGATTTTACAAGCATACGGGTTAAAGAACTCAAATCAAGTACATAACTAAAAAAAGTTTCGAGAGATATAGTTACGACATGAAAAAAAATTAATGTAAATTGTGGGGAGCCTAAATAGCTTGTACATGATTAGGCTCCCGTTAGGTGAAACATTATTAGTAAGTCTGATTAATATACATTAAAAAGCAAAATGGAATAGAAGCATCAGCTTCTCTAAACGTACGAGTAGAGCAAAGCTCAAAATGTGGAGCAAAGAAAAGAAGAAGAAGAAAGAGAACAAGCAGAAAGGAGAAGAAAGAAGAAACAGAAAGTGATAAAGAAATTCTTCTCTTGAATAACATAGATCTTTTAATCCAAAGCAAACGTTGGAGATTTTGCGTATTTCAATTAAAAATCGTTTTCTTTTACTAAAGGACTGAACACCAAATGTGTTCAGGCCTTAAGAATGAGGATTTGAAGAGGAATTTGAAAGACTTGAAGAGCAAAATGATTACGAGTTGACAAAAATATATTTCTCGCTGAAGAATTTTGCTATTCATACAGATCGTCTTACTTAATTCATGAGGATTTAATTAGAATACACAAAGTTTGCAATCTGAATAGAGACTGAGTTAGGAGAAAGGTCTTGCGGATGGTCTTTCAGTGTCACAGCTTCCTTTCATAACATGTTGGTCTCTGTTTTGTGAATACAGCATTCTCTTCAGTTTCATTTAGTGCATATTGTTTGCTAATGGCTTACTGGGTGTTCAATAAGCCTTGAATTTTCCTTTTGATCAGTTGGAGCACACATCTTTCCAGTAATTGGTACCGTGATAAATTTGCTTCATTATTACCAATCTTGAAAAGTCATTTTATAAAACCTGAAAGTTTGTAGCAATAAATATAGAGTTTATAAGAAAGTAAAGTAACAATTATTGTCTATTGTTATCAGATAATTCTATAGAATAAAGAGTTTCAAAAGGTTCGTACAGGAGAATAAGAGCACACATAAACCGGAAAAAGGTTACGTCAGCCACGGTCAGCATCTTTAAATCTTACATTGGCTACTACGCGAATAATTTCGTAACAGATGTAGTTCTTGTTGTTTGTATCGAAGTTTAGTTGACATTCGGACTTTGTTGCTCTGTCATTGCAAAACTCGTTTCGTTTTGTTATTTATAGACGACCACACCTTTGGCCATTTCTCATTAACAGCTATAAAGAGCAAATTACAACTTAAAATTTCATTTTGGACACCTTGATTTCATTTGATTTCATTTACTTAACGATGGAAGCAAGTCAAGGAACCCCAACAGAAACATCTACATTAGCGTTCCATCATAGAGCTATTGTAGCATCAATCTTGATTGGATTGTCAATGATCGGTCTTTTTGGCAATGCCCTCGTAATCATCTCCGTCATCGTGACGAAGAAGCTTCGTACGATCACCAACATTTTGGTGGTCAATCTCGCTTTTGCTGATTTACTGTCGAATGTCTGCCTACCGTTCCTGAGCATGGGTCTCCTTAGTCAAACGGGAAACTACCCTCTTCATGAGAGCGTCTGCGCAACTGTAGCGGGAGTGCTTCATTCCTGTGTGTGGTGTAGCGCATCGACCCTCGTCGCCATCGCATTCGTCCGGAGGTACGTTATTACGAGATCTATTCGTGGGCATCAGGGCATCCACACTCCGAAGAAAATCGCCATTGTAAGTGTGATCATCTGGATACAGTCAGTTGCCTTCATGGTCTTGCCCCCTGTTCTTGGCATCGGGAGGCTCGGCTATTCCAAATACTACGGTATGTGTGCTTTCATAGGCGCTACCAGATTAGCCCTGTATTATGTCATGTTTCAAGGACTTTTCGTTACCTCTCTCCTGGTACTAACCTTGACGTTTTACGCTCTGATTTTGCGCCATGTTTTGCGACACAATAAGCAATTTCGAGACAAGTTCGCAGTCGATGAAGATAACCCTTCAAGCTCAACAGAGGCACGTCACAGCAAGGCTCCTTCGTCGGTGTCTCCCGATTCTCATCCACCCATGATCAAGGCCATCAAGCAGAAGGAGATCGAAATTACCAAGAATGTGTTCATGGTTGTCTGCCTTTTTGTCATCTGCTTTACAGCGTCCAGCGTAAACTTTATAATACCCGGTAGCAGTCTATACACCCTCTATGGCTACATGATCATGCTGGCAAACAGCGTCGTTAATCCCATCATCTATGGACTCAAGCATCCCAACTTTCAAGAGGCCTTCAAGAGAATCCTTTGCCCTCGTCGCAGACCGGTCGAACATATATCAGAGAAGTCAAATTAAAGGTAAGACGGGATGGCGGTCTAGGCCCTGGATTTCGAAAATGTGTTTATCCTAGAGCGTCGTTTTGGTCTTAGACCAAATCAGAGGTAAATCGGTTAGAATTTCATCAGTGGGTACTCATATTATGAGTGAATCAGCTAAACTACGAGAAAATTATTGGTTAATCTTTTCTTTTAAAAATCAGCCCTTACCTTCAGTAAACAAAAAATGTTCATCGTCGACTGGAAAATTTGACTCATTGCCTCAGGTACACATAATGTTCATGTCAAACTGTATTCTACCACTGCCATTGTATCTCACCGTCTTTTCCTTACATTACAAACGACGCTACTCGACACTGACTTTCAAAAAATACGATGCCAACTTCATTGCAACTCAAACGAAGAAAGTCTTTAATGATTTGGAATTGTATTAACGAAGATGGTCTTATTCCATTATATTCTTTTGGTTAACAATCACTGATTGAGTTTATCAAGGAATTATTATTTAACATTTTGGATCAGTCCCAGCGAACATTCTTTCTCAAACCAGCTAGGTTTACTGACAACGGACTCTAGCATCTTCTACAATCATCGACTCATGTTTCTATTTGATTCCGACTCACAGACATGGAATAGCATCGTCAAGTAATACCATCAACGTTGTGTTGTTTGGTTTTTTCGTTTACTCAACAGCAGATGATCCATATCGTCCATAACTACGCCGCGCAGCTGAAGCTTTTCAGAGAACTTGAACCTGCCGGCGAAAACGCATGTCGGTTACAAACGACACTGGTGAAACACAATGGAATGAACTGAAATCGTCGGCGCCTCCTTGTGAAACTTAGAAAATAGCACATGTGAGACTCCTGGAGCCCGGCTCACATGAGACGACATTTTCTTACGTTAGGACCGCGTCGATTACTTGAACGGCCTTTTGCGCGTCATGAACGAGTGATATCGTTTAAAAAGTGATTGCAAAATGAACATTTAAAACTATACTTCTAATAACTGGCGTATGGGTTAATTGCCTTCACGGCTCTATTAGCGCAGGTAATGACGCCATTGAAATGACGCGTCGTGTGAGCCGGGCTTTAGGTTACACCACGCTGAGGACACGCATAATAATTACACATTAGGCCCATAATTAGAGAGGAGAGACCTGTTTATCAAACCAGGGGCCCTGTAACATAAAGAGATAAAGAGATACAATCAATCTTATGATTGATATTAATCGCAAGTCTATGGTCGGAAACCATGTACTGAAGAGTTACAATTGATTATGTTACAGGCCCCAGAATATAAATGCGTACACCTTCTCACAAATCCCGTCGTAAGTTCACATAGCTGCTATAGCAGTAGATTTCGAAACTTCAGACGATATCCACACACTGGTTACGTGTTTTAACCACTGAATACGGGTCGTTATTTTTGGAAGTTCAATTCCGAGAGACAGATTTCCCATAGCAGGGGGGGGGGGGGGGGCAGGGGTGACATTCCGAAAATGAAATAGGGTTCATAATCCTGGACGTTTATTACATTACCGAGAATGTTATTTATTCCAATTGCTCATTATTCCGTTGGATTGTTTTTGCAATTATATCATTTTATAAGTTACGACCAATTGGTAATAACAAACCTGTCGCAGTACTGAAGTTTCGAATCAATGAAAGTTTTGAATTATGAACCTTAAGAAAAATTACATGTAACAATTACGTGGCGCAAGTTTCCGAGTCCTAACTTGGCGTAGCGGAAGGTTAACTGGACTTCAAGCGGCACAAAGTCAATCATTTGAAGGGAGTTAATTGGGGTATCAAGTTAGCTCCAACAAAAGAACAATGTTATAATGAAGAAGCAGATCAGTGACAGATTGAGGAAAACCGATGAAGGAAAAAATTGTTGTGCATTTTTAAAGTTGTAATCGATCGAACCCAAAGTGGCAAATCTGTGGCATAACTCTTTATAGCACCTCACCTAACCCCCGCTCTGTACTCAATGATATCATATATCGGGGTCAACATATTCCGAAGAAACTATTATTGTTATTTTTTTATTATTCATTTCCCACACCCGCTTCAGGCCCTGAGGGGTCTGGCTGTTCCCTATAGACAGGGATGTCGATCCGTATTCATGATTTTTTTTTTTTTTTTTTTTTTTTTTTTTTGGGGGGGGGGGGGGGGGGGGGGGATGACCAGCGAGGGAGCGAAGCCAGTAGCGTTTCTAAGGATTATGGCGCCTGGGGCAAACAATGAAGTTACCCCCCCCCCCCCAAGTGCCCAACTTATCTACGTTACTGTACGAGCGAGGGAGCAAGAGCCTAATTTTTCAATTTTTAACCATAAAAAACGCAATTTCTTGTGCATTTTACCCAGGAAATTTTCCAATTCACCACCGCAATTGAGCGGAAGAAAAACTCGAATTTTATACATTGATAAGCGGTTTTCCATGCACTCACTTCTACAATCGGGGAGCAAAGCTAACAAAAACCCTATAGGCTTGAGAAAGAGTCGAGATATTCAGCAAGGCTACCTGAAGTTGTGAATTTCTTTCAAAAGGAGCACTGGCGTAACCAGGATTTTTCAATTCGGGGGGGGGGGGGTGCAGACTTGAAGGATACAACAGCGTAGCCAGGATTTCATTTTTGTGGGGCGGTTGTGAGAACGCGAAGCGTGCTCCCCAGGGGGCAGTTTTATAGCAAATTTGAGACAAAGATAACGGTTCTTAGCACTTTTTTTAAGGCGGAAAGTTAGTTCGACACCCGGACTACTTTTCAATTATTTGGAGGCAATACTGCACTGTTGTAACAGTAGTGGGTGTAGGGAAGGGGAATTTTGAAAGCTCTGACGTTTCATTGCAAATCTGAGAAAAAGATAACGGCTCGTAGCACTTTTTTTTCAGTGGAAAGTAAGCTCGACACCCGGACGGCTTTTCAATTATTTAGAGGCAATATACTGCACTGTATGTTACAGGCGTGGGTGCAGGGAGGGGGGGTTACTTCCCCCTTCCCGCGCGAAGCGCGAATACTTTGACGTTTTAGCAAATTTTGATTGAAAGATAACGGCATATAGCGCCTTTTTAGGCTTTTTCTCCCACTTCCCTCGCTCTTTCGCTTTCGCTTTTTTTAGGGGATGAATAGGGGGCATGGCCCCCTTGTACCCCCTGGCTACGCCTATGAGCAGGAGTCATGATATAGCGAGCAAAGCAAATTATATCTTTATTTTTTCAAATTTTGAACTCTTGAAGCTATTTAAGAACTATATACTGACGGCGCGAAATAATTATGCGAGGGAGCAAAGCGACCCAGCTTTGGAAAATTTATGCATTTCAAACCTTCAAAATCGAGAATTCTAGTGCATTTACCCAGCGTATATGAGGGGGCATAATCCGTAAGGTTTACGATTTTTCTTCATTTCCCCCTTTATTTTTCTTTCTCTCCTTTGCGTTTTTTGCATTTTAGAGCATCCCAAAATGGTTTTTAATGAAAAGAAGGAATGCTCGGATATACACCAATGGAGGGAACCCCTTAATTGAGAATAACAATGCAAGCGAACAAATTTTCTTCGATATTTTTGCATTGAAATTATGGCATTTCTTATTTCCTTACTTCTATTTCAAGATAAAAAACATAATGAGTTTGGATAATTATTATTTTTAAGTTAATGTATCATAATTCTCATGTTTTTATCCAAAAATATTGGGGGATGATAATACAGGCTATCCCCCAGCTCAATTTTTTTGGGGATATATACCCCCCATCCACCCCCCCCCCCCCCCCGGGATCGACACCCATGCCTATAGATATATTATTGCACACATGTGTTTACACACATCCTGTATAAAAAGGATCTATTTTTTTCATTAAATCAACAATGAAAAGGAAGTTTATGAAAAAGTGATACCTGTTCAAAACATGTAACTGGTTCCCAAGGGCATGATAATGTTACAAGGATACAGAAAGACGGAGGAGGAAGATGAAATGAAAAGAGATAGATTGAAGAGATGAGAGCGATACATTTTTAAAGCACGCCTATCATTATCATCAGTAAAATGAGGAAATACCTTGTAAGTTTTCAAGTGCGTCTCCACGAGTTTGTTGTTGTTGTTGTTGTTGTTTTTTTTTTTTGGGGGGGGGGGGGGTTCTGAGTGGTTCGAGAAAATTGAGAGAAATTACGGAATTTCGATTTGAACACAGAAAGCCTCTTTTCTATGCAATGAGTTTGGCCAAAGAACAAAACATTTGCTTTCTCGAAAGCCATAATGATAGAATGGTCACACTCTTTGTTGTATTTGCAGGAAGTGTTTGATGTTTCATTATTTTTATAACCCTTCGTCGATCACAAACCGGCAATGCGGGTACAAACTATAATAGGAAATCGACTCTATGATATAAAGGGAAGTGTTCCCATTCATTTCAGACAATGACTTGCCAGTCAGACCGCAGGTCGTATGCAAATGAGCAAAAATCGCGCATTTTATTTCCAGTGCCAGAAATGGACTCTCTCCCTGCACCCAGTCGGCTGTATCGCATGGTCATCTTTAAAGTTAAGTTCTTAAATAAATATAAATGCTATGCTCATTAGACTTTCTGCAAAAATAAATGAATAGTTTACCAACACAGGGATATTTTGTTTTAGTCAGAATTTTAGAAATAAGTTGTTCTTGCTCATTATGTATTCCTGTGGATTGGCTGTTGCCCCTCGTTGCGTGCGTTCTCATTTTTCTTATCTCAATAATAACTTCTTTTTAATTTTTTTTCCCTTAAAGTGTTGAAAATAAATGTGTTCAGTATGAAGAAAATGATTTTTCACAAATGTGTACTGTTTGAAGAGGAATTTGCAGGATTTTAGGAAAAAATAATTCAGCATTGGCCAAAAAAATTTACTTACTGAATCAATCGAATCAGGCTTGAAGAAATTTTCTATCCATAGAGATCTTTTCACATGATTCGTGAGGATTTATTAGAAAACACAGCGTTAGCAACCTGATTCGAGATCGAACCAGAAAAAAAAAATATTGTGAGTGCTATCTCAATTTCACAACTTTCTTTGTCATGAGAATACATTATCGATCTCAATTTCAAATGTAGAGCATACTGTTCGCTAATGGCTTAGTGGGTGTTCCTCAAGGCCTGTACATTCCTTTTGATCGAACCGGGCACACATCATTCCGGTAATTGGTTCATCGTTTGCCTCGTTTGCCTCATTACTTTAATCTTGGAAAGTCAATTTAACCCCAGAAAGTTTGCAGCAGTTGATTTGGATTTAATTGTAGAGTATCATTCGTAATAAGGCCGTCCATAATTCCAGTGGCGGATTTATGACGAAAACCCTTTTTCTTTTGTCTTTTTGCTTGTCAGAGAATTATGGAGGGAAACTAAACCCCCATAACACCCCCCCCCCCCCCCCCCCAACTGAGCAACTTTTCGAGAGCTGGCAAGACCCCAAAATACGGGTCTCCCTCCAAGCAGTTTCAAAATTGACAAACCTGCATTTGTGTGCCCCCCCCCCCCTTATACAAGATCCTGGATCTGCCCCTGGATAATTCTATGGCATTTTTAATTTAAGGAGATTCCAAATGTTCATATATAGGTGACTTAATGCTGTCTTGGGAGTGACATCGCCTACTGATAGCGAATACTGTATAGTTCTTGCTTATCGTATCTATATTCGGGTGAGACGAACTGCGTTGTCCTATCGCTGCAAACCCATCATCCTTTTGCACATTTATAGACTACCACACCACGACTCATTATTCGTTAAAAGATGTTAAGTGCAAACTTTTTATCATACATATGAGCACATTTCATTCTACAACCTAAACAATTCAAGAGCATAATTTTGATTACTCAACCATGGAAGCAAGTCAAGGAACCTCCGCAGAAACGTCTACATTCGATTTCTATCATAGAGCTATTGTAGCATCAATACTGATTGGACTAGCGATAATCGGTCTGTTTGGCAACATTCTTGTCATTATCTCCGTCATCGTGACGAAGAAGCTTCGTACGGTCACCAACATCTTGGTGGTCAATCTCGCATTTACTGATTTCGTTACGTGTTCCTGCTTTCCATTCCAAGTCGCGGGTTTGTTAAGCCGAACAGAAAAATACCCCCTTCACGAAATTATTTGTGCAACTACAGCAGGAGTCATAAATACCTGTGTGTGTTGTAGCGCATCGACCCTAGTCGCTATCGCTTTCGTTCGCTGGTACGTAATAACGAGATCTATTCGTGGTCATCAAGGTATCCACAGTCCCAGGAAAATTGCAACAGTTGCGGTGTTCGTGTGGATAGAGTCAGCCGCGTTCATAGTTTTACCCCCTGTTCTAGGCATCGGGAGATTTGGCTATTCCAAAATCTTCGGTATGTGTGCGTTCGTACGCACTACCAGGCTAGCCCTGTATTATCTTATTTTTCTAGGAGTTTTCTTTGCCATTATCCTGATACTAACCCTGACGTTTTACAGTCTGATTTTGTGCCATGTTTTGCGACACAATAAACAGTTCCGAGACAAGTTCGCCGTCGATGGAGATAGCTGTTCAGGCTCAACAGAAGCATATCACAGCAAGGCTTCTTCGTCCGTTTCTCCAGATTCTCGTCCACCCATGCTCAAGGTCAACCAGAAGGACATCGAGATCACCAAGAATATTTTAATAGTTGTCTGTATTTTCATCATCTGCTGTACAACATCCAGCGTGAACCTGATGATTCCCGGTAACAGCCTGTCCGCTCTTTACGGCTACATGATCATGATGGCAAACAGCGTAGTAAATCCGATCATCTATGGACTCAAGCATCCCAACTTTCAAGAGGCCTTCAAGAGAATCATTTGTTGTCGTCGCATACCGCTTGAACATGTGTCTCATTGATTTGAGGGCAGTCAAATTACCGGTAATACAGGGTTTTGTTCAAGGTCTTGAGTTTTGTGAAAATATGTTTTTGTTGGAATGTCGTTGTGTTCTTTGACAAGAAACGGATCACCGAACCTTGAGAAATCAAATGTAACCCTTAGCATAACAGAGGGTTCCGAGCGCAACGGAAGGTTCTGAGTCGTAAATTAGTGTAACGGAAGGTTAACTGGACTTCGAGTGGCACAAAGTGCATTGTTTGAAGGGGAAGTTAACTCCCGTATCATGTTTGCACATATGAAATTCATGAATATTTCAATTGTAATCGATCAAACGCAAAAATGTCAACTCTGTGGTGTAACCTTTGAGCACATTACCCCCCCCCCCCCGTATTAAAAAAATTCATTAATTTCAATATTTTCCGAAGAAACTTTTTAATTATACATGTGCCCTAGATATATTATTGCACACATGTTTTTACAAACATCCTTTAGAAAAAGGATCTATTTTTTAATCAAATCAACCATGAAAAGAGAATTTTTTTTTTATAGTGATACCTCTTCAAAACATGTAATTTGTTTTCCACGGGCATGATAATGTTACAAGGTCACAGAGAGACGGAGAAGGAAGATGAAATTAAAGGAGATAGATTGAAGAGATGAAAGTGATGCATTTTTGAAAGCACGCCTATCATTATCATCACTAAAAATAATGAGATACTTTGTTAGTTTTCAAGTGCGTCTCCACGAGTGTGTCCATACCCAATTTTTATGGTTTTTCTGAGTCGTTCGAGAAAATTGAAAGAATATATGTAAATTTGATATGAATACAGAAAGTCTCTTTTCTATGTGACGAGTTTGACCAAGGAACAAAACATTTGCTTTCTGGAAAGGCACATGTTTTCTGATAGAATGCTCACATTCTTTGTTGTTTTTGCAGGAAGTGTTTGATGTTTCATTATTTTTATGACCCTCATTCGTCGATCACAAACCAGCGATGCGGGTAAAAACTAGAATAGGAATTCGTATCTCGAATATAAAGAGAAGTGTTTCCATCTAAAAAAAAAAAAGGTTCAATTCAGACAATGCCCCTCGGTGCGTGCGTTCTCATTTTTCTCATCTCAATGATAACTTCATTTTTCTTTTTGTTTTGTTTTTTCCTAAAATGCTGAAAATAAATATTTTCAGGCATTAAGAAAATGAGTTTTTCAACCCAGTAAAGCATAGGAATTTTGTCCCACTGTTTGAAGAGGAATTTACCGGATTTTAGGAAAATATAATTCAGCATTGGCCAAAAAAAATTATTTCTGACTGAATCAATCGAATCGGGCTAGAAGAAATTTGCTATTCTTACAAATCTTTTAACATAATTCATGAGGATGTTATTAGAAAACACAGCGTTGCAACCTGAATCGAAATTGAACCAGAAAAAAAAGTCTTGTGGATGTTATCTCAGTGTCACAACTTTCTTTGACATGAGAAAACATCATCGATCTCAATTTCAAATGTAGAGCATACCGTTCGCTAATGGCTTAGTGGGTGTTCCACAATGCCTGAACATTCCTTTTGATCAAACCGGGCACCCATCATTCCGGTAATTGATTCATCGTACCGTTTGCCTCGTTACTTTAATCTTGAAAAGTCAGTTTAACCCCAGAAAGTTTGCAGCAGTAGATTTTGATTTAATTGTAGAGTATCATTCGTTATAAGGCCATCCATAATTCCATGGCATTTTAAATTTAAGGGGATTCCAAATACTCATATATAGGTGACTTAAAGCACAGACAAACAGAACAAATGATGTCTAGAGAGTGACAACGCGTACTGATCGCAATTACTGTATAGTTCTTGCTTTTTGTATCGATGTTCGGGTGAGATGAACTGCGTGCCCTATCATTACTTTGGACTTTTATAGACTACCACACCACAACTCATTATTCGTTAAAAGATTTTAAGTGCAAACTTTTTATCACACATATGAGCACATTTCATTACACAACCTAAACAATTCAAGAGCCTAATTTTGATTACTCAACCATGGAAGCAAGTCAAGGAACCTCCGCAGAAACGTCTACATTCGATTTCTATCATAGAGCTATTGTAGCATCAATACTGATTGGACTAGCGATAATTGGTCTGTTTGGCAACATTCTTGTCATTATCTCCGTCATCGTGACGAAGAAGCTTCGTACGGTCACCAACATCTTGGTGGTAAATCTCGCTTTTACTGATTCCGTTACGTGTTCCTGCTTTCCATTCCAAGTCGCGGGCCTGTTAAGCCAAACCGAAAGATACCCCCTTCACGAAATGATTTGTGCAACTATAACAGGAGTCACATACACATGTGTGTGTTGTAGCGCATCGACCCTAGTCGCTATTGCTTTCGTCCGCTGGTACGTCATTACGAGATCTATTCGTGGTTATCAAGGTATCCACACTCCCAGGAAAATCGCCACAGTTGCTGTGATCATCTGGATAGAGTCAGCTGCTTTCATAGTCTTACCCCCTGCTCTAGGCATTGGGAGGCTTGGCTATTCCAAATCCAACGGTATGTGTGCTATCAATTTCACTACCAGATTGGCCATATATTATTCTATGTTTCTAGGGATTGTCGTTGTCATTGTCCTAATACTAACCCTAACGTTTTACGGTTTGATTTTGTGCCATGTTTTGCGACACAATAAGCAGTTCCGCGACAAGTTCACAGTCGATGAGGATGACCGTTCAAGCTCAACAGAGGCACATCAGAGCAAAGCTTCTTCGTCCGTGTCTCCAGGTTTTCATCCGCCCATGATCAAGGCCATCAATCAAAAGGAGATCGAGATCACCAAGAATGTTTTCATGGTTGTCTGCCTTTTTATCTTCTGCTTTATAGCGACTAGCGTGAACCTCCTTATTCCCAATGGAAGCCTTTCCGTCCTCTATGGCTTCATGGTATTGATGACAAACAGCGTAGTGAATCCGATTATCTATGGACTCAAGCATCCAAACTTTCAAAAGGCCTTTAAGAGAATCATTTGCTGTCGTCGCATACCGCTTGAACATGTCTCTCAGTGATTTAAGGGAAGTCACATGTCCACTGCAACCCAAATGCAAGTTGGTTTCTGTTGATGTGCAGGGTTGCATACAATTCATATTTTGTTATTCAAACTTCTAAATATGTTTCAGAGATTTTAAAATATTTTTTGATATCATTTTCTCAGACATGATAAGCTACAGATCTCATTCCTGCAGTGAAATCATCTGTCAATCATTAGTGAGCTAAGGAGAGGCAGTGATATGTAGCTTTGCCAGAGATGGCCATCTGTTCTAATAGACCATACAATGCCTACATAGTAGCTGCTATGTCAGCCATGCTGTAGCATCACCAGGAAAAGAATAGTAAATGAGGAGGTATTGTTTGAAAGCGTGCAATTCTATTGTGAGCATGTGCTGAGCTGGGGGAAGCTACATTCCACTGTCTATTGTAGAATGTTAGTGTAGCTGATTGATGATTGACAGATGATGTCATTGCAGGAATGAGATCTGGAGCTTTTATTTTAGGGTGAAGCCTAGGAGGTTGGAAAAAATATTTCAAAAAACATTTAAAAATCTACGAAATGTTTGAATAACAGAATATTAGTTGTATGCATCCCTGCACATCAACAGCAAAAAACTTGCATTTGGTTGCAGGGGCCCTTTAAAGGTAAGGCAGGATGTCGGTCAAAGCCCTTGATTTGCAAAAATCCTTTTTTTTTCCTTGAGCGTCGTTTTGGTCGCAGACCTAATCAGTGGTAAATCGGTTTGAAATTCATCAGTGAGATACTCAAATTACCAGTGAATTAGCTAAAATATGAGAAAATTATTGGTGACCTATAAATCTTTCCTCCTAAAAAATCAGCACTAATCTTCAATAAACGAAAATCATTGTCATTGTATCTCACCGTTTTCTACAAACAACGCTACTCGACATTGACTCTCAAAGATATAATCCCAACTTCATTGCAACTCAAATGAAAAAGAATGAAAAAGAAAAAAATGTCTTATGAATGCATGTGAATTGCAGTAACGATGTTGGCCTAATTATTTTGTTTCAATCTGGTTAACAATCACTGATTGAGTTAATGAGAGAACAATTATTCAGTCTCTTGGATCAGTTCAAGCGGACATTGTACATGTAGTATATCCAACCAAGTTTACTGACAACGGAAGCTAGCTGGTTCTACTTTCGTGACCACTGCGCTGAATTTGTACCGTCGAGTAGACCAGTAACATCAACGCTGTTAATAATTCGTTTCTTAAACAACATATGACCGCGCCGTGCCGCTGAGCCTTATCACAGAATTTGAACCTGCGGGCGCCAACGCAAGTTGGTTCCAAACGACATTGCTCTCAATTTCCCGTTCAGCCGTTGCCGTCTTTTGTTACTCTCAATTAGCAATGTTCCAAATACCCTAAACAATAGCACAGCGTTCTTGCGATTGTATAGAGATAAGAACTACGCCTTCTTTCAAATCAGACAATATTATTCTAGCTCGCTTTTTATTAAAGGATCTCACACGGTATGCCAATGGCACTGAAGTGGGCTTGGCTCAAGAGTAGTGATAAACAATCGAAAATAATTAAAATCGGCTGTCCCTGCTAGAAAATAACACATGTGAGACCCCCGGAGGCTAAATTTTTTTCTCCAACGGAGCCAGGTTCATATGAGGCGTCATTTGTGAGCTTTCGAACGTGTCGACTTGAACGCCGTCCTAGATCCTCCCAGCTACAATGGACTGCTTCGTGTTAGCTGCATACCGCGCTTTGTGCAAGAACGGCTCACCCGTCCACTGGCTTCTCCCTCGTCCACTAATCAGATCGGGAATGCGTCAAACATGGTTTTTCCGTCTTCTCTAAAACGTGAGCCTCGCTTCATCCATTGTTAGCTTCATGCTTCACCTACTTTGTATGCAGTCAACACAAAGCAGTCCTAGTCGACACATCCCGGCCGAAAACTTCTTATTACTGACGTAAGAACCGCGTCAGGTCTTTCACGTCATGAAAGAGTGTTATCGTTTAAAAGGTGATTGCAAAATGAAAAGTGCAAACATTGCTTCTAATAAATGAGTTTATTGCCTTTACGGGCTCGATTAGCGCATGACGCAATCGAATGACGCATCGTGTGAGCCGGACCTGTAGGTTACATCCCGCCGATGACACGCATAATTATACAATATAAGTGGAGAGGGGAGATCTGTTCACCACCCCTGTAGGAATACATATACATTGTCATTTTCACAATCCTGTATTGAGCTCACTCAGTAGCAATAGCTTTATAGTGCCTCATTTACACTTGCCCGCATTTTGATTCCGCATAGTTTGCTCATCGTTCGTGTCAGTGCGGGAAGTATTCGTGGCAGCGTGCGGGAGGATGCTGGAGGATGCGTGCCAATGCTTGAAGTGCGTGACAAAATATCAAACATGTTTTGGCACGACAAAATTTCTTGCCACCATTCCTGAACACTTCGTAAACTATACGTAACCTAGTCGCAACCTAGCCGTGCCAGTGCGTGTCAGTGAGTGATCATCGGCAAAGTGGCACGCATGTTCCGTACTAGTTCAAGCTAGTTCACGAATAACTATCTTCGCAGTGCCACTCAATACGAATATTTCCCCCACAGTTTCCCATAACATGTGAATAGTCTACGCATTTGGAACATTATGATAAAATCACGTGATCTTTTCATGTTTAATGCTGTCGAACTTCAGCTCGGTCCATACAAGTCCGAGCAGTCGTGACAATGAATGACAATGTGTGAACAGTGATTAACTTGGGCGTAAACTTTAGCGTGAACTATTCGTGAATCAGACTTGAGCAAAACATTCGGCAATGACCACTCAATGGCACGCATTGGTACGCAATAATGCGGGGCAGTGCGGGACCAAAATGCGGGGAAGTTAAATAAGTGGGGCATAAGTTAAGATAGCCATCCCATGGTTAGGTGTTGTATCAAATCATTATGGGTCGTATCTTTGCGTGGCGCGGGTTGTTTTTCTGAAGGTTCATAGTTCCCAGAGACAAATTTCAAATACCAGGGAGTTCAATTCCGAAAATGAAATAGGGTCCATTATTCTGGACATTTGTTGAATTACTCCGAATGTTCTTTATTTCGAAGGCTCGTTATTTCCAAGGATCGTTTCTCCGAATTTCGAAAAATGAAATGGGGTCAGGAGCGGACTGCGACTGAAATTCGGTTGGGGAATTTCGATGCGACCGGCCCACTGAACCTATACGACACATATTAATAGGCCATCAGATAACGTTTCGACCGACCCTCAAGCCAAAATAACGAGCTGCCCGTTGGGAAAACTCCTCAAACTCCCCAAGGCCATTCCACCTGATTTGGGTTCCATTTCATTTTCGGAATTATGAGCCTTCGAAATTATGAAATATCTTTCTTGGAATTATGAACCTTATTTTATTTTTGGAATTACAATTGCAAGTAAAGAACGTTCGGAGCTACGAGCCTTTGGAATAACGAACCTTTCGGATTAATGAACCTTCGGATAACTTAGAGAAGCGGACGGTTAACTGGACTTCGAGGGGCACAAAGAGAATTTTCTGAAGGGAAGTTAACTTTGATAGTATTTGCTCTAGCAAAAGAATAACAATGGAAAAGAAGATTCATGAAATTTAAAGAAAAATACAATAAAGGATAAGGTTAGAGCAGTTGTGAATTTCTAACAATGTTATCGTTCAAACGCCAACCTCGCCCCCACCCTGCTCTGCGATAGATAATTTCATAAATTTCCGAAGAAGCTGTTTGATTCTAGCTGTGCCCCAGATATATAATGGCACATCTTTTTTTTGCACACATCCTCTTTGAAATGAAATATTTCTTCATCAAATGAAGCATGAAAAGGGAAAGTTATGAATTTCTGATAGTGATGCCTGTTGGAAATATGCATTGGGCTTTCCACGGGCATAATAATTTTACAAGGAAACAGAGAGACAGAGAAAGGAAGAGAAATGAAAAGAGATCCATTGATGAGATGAGAGTGATACATCTTGAAAGCACGCCTATTATGATCATCAGTAAAACTAAAGAGATACTTTCTTGGTTTTAATCTGCGTACATACCCGATTTTTTTTTCTGACTCGATCGAGAAAATTGAGAGAACTTATGGAATTTGGATTTGAACACAGCAAGTCCCTTTTCTATGTGACGAGTTGGACCTAGGAACAAAACAGCTGCTTTCTCCAAAGACAGTGTTTTCTGATAGAACGGTCACATTAATAATAATAATAATAATAATAATAATAATAATAATAATATTTGGTATTAATAAAGCGCCAGTCTTTGTTGTATTTGCATAAGTGCTTGGTGTTCCAATTTAGGACCCTTCGTCTATCACAAACTAGCGATGCGGGTAAAAACAAGAATAGGAATTCGACTCTGGAATATAAATAGAAGTGTTTCCATGTAAAGAAAGAAGGTCCAATTCAGATAATGCATTTGCCCCTTTGTGTGTGCGTTCTCATTTTTGTATCTAAATGATAACTTCCTTTTCGTAAAGCGCTGAAAATAAAATGTGTTCAACCCTTAAAGAAGTGGATTTTTAAAGAGAAATATAAAGGATTTTAAGAAAAATGATTCAGCATTGATTTAAAAAAAAATTATTTCCGACTGAATTGCATCAGGCTAGAAGAAATTTGCTAGCCATACAAATCTTTTCACACAATTCATGAGGATTTAATTAGTAAACCCAACGTTTGCAACTTAAATCGAGATCGATTGAAAAGTCGTGTAGATGCGATCTAATTGTCACAGCTATCTTTGACATGAGAATACATCATCGATCTCAATTTGAATTGTTTCATAATGGCTAGTGGGTGTACCATAAGGCTTGAACAATCCTGTTGATCAATCCGAGCACACATCATTCCGGTAATTGGTCCATCGCGCCGTGATAACTTTGCTTTTTTAATATTAATTTTGAATAGTAATTTATACCAAATCTTTGTTGGTTGAAGATTTCGATTTAATTGTAGAAGAGAGTGTCATTCATGATCTGTGGGCATAATTCGAGAACTTTTCAAGTATAATGAGTTAGAATATGTTCATATATATGCCACTAAAAGCACTCAAAATATGGTAAATGATCACTTGAGAGTAACCTATAGTGCTCACGAATAGTATATAAATTTAGTTCTTGCTTTTCGCATCGATGTTCGGGTGAGATGAACTGCGTTGCCCTATCACTGCAAACCTATGCTTCATTTGGACATTCATAGACAACCACACCACAAGTCATTATTCATTAAAACAGCATACTGTATTTGATACATTTGATACATATGACAAAAAAATCACGAGCCTAATTTTGATTACTCAAGGATGGAATCAGGTCCACAATTTCACACGGAAACATCTACAGTATGTTTCTATCATCGAACTATTGTGGCATCACTCTTGATCGTGTTGGCTATAATCGGTCTGTTTGGTAATGCCCTCGTCATCGTTACCAAAAAGTTTCCTACGATCTCCAAAATCTTGGTGGTCAATCTCGCGCCTTCGCTGATTTCATGACGTGTTCCTGATTTCCATTCCAGGTTGCAGGTTTCTTATGTCACACAGGAAATTACCCATTGTATGAGAGCGTCTGCGCAACTGTATCAGGAGTCATATACCTGTGTATGCTGAAGCGCTTCGACCCTCGTCGTTATCGCTTTCGTCCACCGTTACGGCATTACGAGATCTATTCGTGGTCATCAAGGTATCTACACTCCCAAGAAAGTCGCCAGAGTTTCGGTGATCATGGTGATCCTGATATAGAGTCGGCAGTTTTCATGATCTTACCCCCAGTCCTAGTTATCGGGAGGTTTGGCTATTTCAAATACTACGGTATGTGTGCTCTCATATCCACTGCCAGATTGTCCCTATATTTCTAGGGATTGTTATTGCCATTATTATCCTGATATACTAACCCTGAAGTTTACGCTCTGATTTTGTGCCATGTTTTGAGACACAATGAGCAGTTCTGAGACAGGTTTCCAGTCGATAAAGATAACCCTTTAAGCCCAAAAGAGGCAGGTCA
The DNA here is from genome assembly GCA_025617745.1 of Heliocidaris erythrogramma. NCBI lineage: Eukaryota > Metazoa > Echinodermata > Echinoidea > Camarodonta > Echinometridae > Heliocidaris > Heliocidaris erythrogramma. The sequence continues at coordinate 668,540 of CM046868.1, forward strand.
CAGCAAAGCTTCTTCGTCCGTATCTTCAGATTCTCGTCCACCCATGATCAAAGCCATCAATCAAAAGGAGATACATACAAATTAGGCGTTATCTGATGATTGGATTATTATCTGTATGAATTTCAAAAAAATTATTTATTATCACATTACCGAACTGTTTTATAATTTGATCCTGCAAAGCACAAAAATCTTACAGTAATAAAAACAAACATGAATAAATATATGTAGAGAGAGAGAGACGGAATATACTAGCCAACTTGATGAAAAACGATAGTAATCGTTTGTTGTTATTTTTGCAGTATCTAGTCAGTATGTACTTTTTCTTAATAATATCAATTAGAATACATTTGTACAGGTAAGATATTGCAAATACAATATTTATTTACTATTTTGAGAGAGAGGGAGAGAGAGAGAGAGAGAGCTATTATTTAATAGGGTAAGTCCAAGCTATTTTGTCCCATACGTCAATAATAATAATAGTAATAATAATAGAACAGTTCCTGTATAGCGCATTATACCTGTGAAAAAGTTCTCAACGCACCTAAAGAAAGGTGAAAGAGAGAAACCGGTAGGAAAGATACCGGAAATGTTTTTTGAGTATTTAGACAATATCTATCAAATGAATAGGTATATGTTTAAGTGCAGATTTGAATTGCCCAACTGTATTAGCTTGTCAAGTGAGGGATATTATTCCAGAGTTAAGCGCAAACCCCGTTTACCATAACACAATTCCCATTCGCTAAATACGCTGTGTGTCATGGCAAGTCTATGGTGTCTTCGAAACGGGCCGGGGCGGGGCGGCGTGGGGCGGGCCAGAACGGCCGGAACGACGGAATGAAAAAAAGCGGTGCTTTGGAACGGTTTTCTCTATTTTTTTTCTCAACAAGAAAAAAATGGTATGCTTTGGAACGGAAACTGAGTGTAAAAATGGGGGTCTTCTGGGCGGCACATACCCACCGCACACTATATACTGAATGCCGTTTCATGTAGCTTGGCAGTAGTACTTTACCTCACGGGTTCTTGCAGGACTGGTAATACCATGGTCACAACGGGGTCATCCCTATAGCTAGAAGGTCCGATAGTTAGCGGGTCCGATACCCAATAGATAGAAGGTTCGATAGACCGAATGTACGAGAGGGTCCAATAGTCCGAAGGTTCTATAGATCGAATGACCAACGGGTCCGATAGTCAGAAGGTCCGATAGATAGAATGTTCTATAGACCGAATCGGCAAAAGGGTCCGATAGTCCGAAGGTTCAGTAGGGGTCCGATAGTTAGAAGGTCCGATAGACCGACAATAAATACATAAAAAGGGTCAAACAGTGGATAAAATGATAAGTGGGTAAAAAATAAGTGGTTAAAATACGTGGGGGCGTTCCAACCAAAGAGAAGGCAAAAAAGGAAGAGGTTGAAAAGGAAAGAAGAAAAGAAAAGAAAGGATAAGAAGAGAAAAAGAAAAGAAGAAATCAGAGAGGAAAGAGAAGAAAACAAAACTTTAAAAACTTCGCTCACTAGCATTATTAGGGTTATTTACCAATGCCCATTATATTTTCATTATTGATATTAGTTATTAACATAATCGACATATTTATGTATATAAACCAATTCCAATTATATTATTAATAAGTCATATTCTTATGGAAGCTATTTGGTTTGCATCTTGAATCTCTAGCTAATGTTATGCTATTTTGCTACTCAAAGAATGTCAGCAAAATAACTGAAAGGAATCGAGCGGCAAGTTGACCTAAAGGGGCTAAAGAGATGAATTTTCAGAAATAATGGCCTGTGACCAATAGTCTCTTCCCAATATGAGAACAGAAGATACCGATAACATGTTACACATATTATGAGAACGGAATAACAATACGCTAGAACCTATTCTCAGGATACAAAATTCTTCTCTTTTTTTTTCTCTCGCTCTCTTGTTCGCTCGCTCTGCTCGCTCGTACAATCAGAAACTAGGCCTAGATTGTTTCTTGCAGCAAGCACCTCTTACGTCCTGCAGCAACAAGAAGCTCGAATATCATAATATTCGGGCAGTGAGGTATCCGACTATTCTCGAATTCCCCGGCACCCCCGCCCCCCCAAAATGGTATAATTTACCCGACATGTCCACACACTAAAATTTGCCACAAGGTAGAAGTATGTGTGTAGTCGGTGAACATTAAAAAAGTATAAATGCTGAGATCATAGCTGGTAGGAAAATATCACCTGACAACCCTCAAAAAAAAAAAATGGAAACGCCCCCCTCCCAAGAAGGTGGTAGGGCCTAATTGAAATTCATTTTTATCGGTCAGAATCTTTTGTTGTCAGAATCTTATCATTTGTTACTTTGAATGAAAATTCAACTATAAGGTCTGCACCCCATAAGATTTCTTTGTTTAAAATATAACACTTGTGTTAGAAGGGGACGCTCTTTCCTCAGCTTGCTCCACTAGAAAAAAATGCTTCGGGCATGATGGGCCTCGGGGCATTAGTGTGACCATATAATTAGATTTCCATGTTTAAAAATATGGTCAGCGTTCCCCATTGCCAATACATCGGCTTAGTGGCAAAATTAACCGGGGGGGGGGGGGGCTGAGCTGCATGGGTGGACTACCCCCACCCCACGGTGATGATGATGATGCTCTGATAAAAATACTTTAAACATGTTGTAAATGTATAAAACAAAACTTTAAAATAAGTTCCCCATTTTTTTTTTTGGAAGGGAGGGTGGGCCTACAGACCTAGTGCATCGGTTTATTACAATACACATAGAAGAAGATAAGGCATTACCCTTTTCCTTTTATGAGATAAAACTATTAAAAACTTATTGTATCCACTTACTTTTTACGTTATTGTCGGAACTATCGGACCCCTACTGAACCTTCGGACTATCGGACCCTTTTGCCGATTCGGTCTATAGAACCTTCTGTCTATCGGACCTTCTGACTATCGGACCCCGTTGAACATTCGATCTATAGAACCTTCGGACTATCGGACCCTCCGCCGATTCGGTCTATAGAACCGTCTGTCTATTGGACCCTCTCGTACATTCGGTTTATCGAACCTTCTATCTATTGGTTGTCGGTCTATCGGACCCGCTAACTATCGGACCTTCTAGCTATAGGGATGTAACCGGTCACAACTGGCCGTGCAACCATGGTCACAACTGGCCGTGTACCTCTCTGCGTCTGGTCTACGATGGATTTCGTAGAAAATCCATGCGTCCGACGCACGGGTCTTCATGTTTTTTTCCGTACACGCAGGAGCACGCAAGGCACGCATGGAGGCGGTTGGACATGTTCAACAACTGTGCATGTGGCCACGTTTTTTTTAATTAACGCAGGTGGAACGTGCAGCCTTACCACTTCTTGCAAACAATGCAAGTTGCTACTAGATATTGTTTAAAAGGATTTCTTTCTTGATGCCTTTGCCGGTTTTTTGTCGTCATTCCGATTTTCAAAGCAACTTAGCTGTTACCTTCTTTCATGACACTCTTTTCGAAGTTTAGTGATTTTGATATTAGCGATACAAACAATTTATATTGTTTTCTGATAATTGTTATTTTGTTCCGTGTCATCAGTAGGCCGTTAAAATATATACCCAACCCTTATAGCAACATGTGTTTAATAACAGAATGTAGGGTAATCGAAAAAAAGAATGGTAATATCTTTAACGAGATCGTATAAACAATAAGTAAGTTAAGAACGTTCAGAATTTAAAAATCACATCTCACTGTTAAGTAGTTCGGAAAATTTTCCAATTTGTTTCAACACAAAAAAGACAATTTTTTTTCGAAATTCATGACTAGGTTTTTGCTTTTGTAGGATCGGTAACAACATACTATCTGTAATGAATGTGGATTACACCTCCGACGGACAAGGTGCTTCAAAGAATTCTGAGAGAGATAAATTGCAAAGAAAAACTGAGATGGATATACCATGAAAGAGCATCTATTATCATCAGTAAAGAGGAAAAGATACTTTGATGGTATTCAGCCAGTTTTCCAATAGTGTGTCCATACCAGCTTTTCATGTCTTTCTGACTCGATCGGGAAAATTGAGGGAACTTAAGAAATTCTGACTTGAACAGAGCAAGGTCTTTTCTGAGTTTTAAAGTTAGGCTCAGGATTGGTAGAGTGTTCGATTCAGAGTTGATGCTCAGTATTCGGGTAGTGTGGGATATTGACCGCGGCGCAGTTAAAGCTGTATTGTCATGGTTGTACAAACCACTAACTCTTGATGCTCGTACAGATAATAATACAGATTTCCCTCTCGAATAAGAGAAGTGTTTCGATCCAAAGACAATTGTTCAATTCAGATAATGGATTTTGTTTCTCAGTGGAAACGTTTTCATGTTTCGACTTTCAATGCTTTTTTTTAGTAAAAGACTGAATATCCAATGTGTTCAGCACTTAATGAAAACTGGAGAATGATTCCAGATTTACAAACAAAAATATTTCTGGCTGAACAAGGTTTAAAAATACTATCCAATCAAATCCATTCTGTAATTCATGAGGACTTGATTAGAAATCACAACGTTTGCAATCTGAATCGAGATGGAACCAGAGAAAAGTCTCGTGGATGCAATTTTAATGTCACAGCTTGAGATGCTAGTCTTTGATATAAGAATACATTTCAAATGTAGGCCACATTGTTTGATAATGGCTTAGTGGGTGTGTCTTAAGGCTTTAACTTTTCATTTGATCATTTCAGACATACATCATTCCGCTAATTGATTCATCGTATCGTTACCTTTTTTTTATTACTAATAAAAATCTTGAAAAGTCGGTTTAAACCAAATAGTTGGCAGCAGTAGATTTGGATTTAATTGTAAAGTAGAATGTCATTAACGATCCTTGGGCATCCGTAATCCTATAGCTTTGTAAGTGCAAGGAGTTTCGAAATGTTCATATATAGGCAACTAAAATCACGGAGAAAGTCGTGAATGAGTATCTGCAATGCCTACTAATAACATCGACTAATAATCGCAAATATTTTTTTCTTATAATACATCTTGATCTTCGGACCGATGTTCCGAAGAAATGTGCGTTGCTGTATCATTGCAAAACGTGTTTTTGGTTTGGACATCAACGACCAAATCGCCTGATTTGTAAATCTTAAGCTTAACAGTTTTAAAGAGCAAATTTTATCTGATACTGACGAGAACATTTCCTTTATAACGTAAATTATTTAGAAGCTTGATATCGATCAGAAAAGATGGAAGCAAGTCAACAATCTCCAACAGAAACGTATACAATAGCTTTCCATCACCGAGCTATTATTGCATCGGTCCTTGTCGGATTGGCAATAATTGGTCTATTTGGCAACAATCTTGTCATTATCTCCGTCATCATCACTAAGAAGCTACGTACGATCACCAATATCTTGGTCATCAATCTCGCTTTTGCTGATATTTTGACGTGTACAAGCATGCCGTTCCAAATCGCGGGTCTCCTGAGTCAAACGGGAAGGTACCCAATTCACGAGACTGTCTGCGCAATCGTCGCTGCCGTCGGATACATCAGCGTTTGCTGTAGTGTATCAAATTTAGTCGCTATAGCTTTCGTTCGCTGGTATGTTATTACGAGATCTATACGTGGTCATCAGGGTCTTCACACTCCGAAGAATATTGCCAAAGTGGTGTTGATCATTTGGTTAGAGTCAATCGCATTTATGATCATACCCCCTCTTCTAGGAGTCGGGACGCTAGGTTATTCCAGATACTACGCCATATGTACTTTGACAGATACAAACCCACTGGCCTTTATGTATGTCTCGTTGCAGGGTTCTATCATTGCCACTGCTCTGATACTAACCCTAACGTTCTACGCTCTGATTTTGCGCCATGTTTTGAGACACAATAAGAAGTTCCGCGACAAGTTTGCAGTTGATGAAGACAGCCGTTCAAGCTCAGCAAAGGCGCAAGACAACAAGCCTTCTTCGTCAGTATCTCCAGATTCTCGTCCACCCATGATCAAAGCCATCAATCAAAAGGAGATCGAGATCACCAAGAATGTTTTCATGGTTGTCTGCCTCTTTATCGTCTGCTTTGCAGCATCTAGCGTAAATTTCATTATTCCCGGAGCAAACCTCTCCACCCTTTACGGATACATGATCATGCTAACAAACAGCGTAGTGAATCCAATCATCTATGGACTCAAGCATCCCAACTTTCAAGAGGCCTTCAAGAGGATCCTTTGCTCTCGTCGCGGAGCACTTGAGCATGTCTCAAATTGATTAAAGGGCATGGAAGGTAATAATACAGTCTTGGTCAAGGTCGTAGAAATTTGTGAGAGCAGAATTCTTGGTGCATTAGCTTTAGAAGCTATAAAAGGGCAACATGTTCGTTTGAAGTAGTGAGCATCATTTTGTTTCTTATGGCTGTCAATAATGCATTCTATGGCTGCTAAAGTTCAAGCAGATCCAAAGAATGTTTAAATGAAAATATAACGTGAGAAACGTTCATTTTGCACATCTTCACTTTGTAACGATAGCATCCACTACTGATTTGGGATGCTTCTCTTGATATACTCCTGGCCAAATCGATAAAAAGCTGAGATGAATGGTGCTGAATCGCGATTTATTTTTTTAAAGACGAAATATGCATGGTTGTGAAGGTTGATTTTCAGGATTGTCACAAACTAGATCTCTACCACCGGGTATGGATATTTAAAAACGACTAGACCACAAATCCTTTCTTTTTATTTTTACCAACTGTATTGACTGATGCCTTCGACATAACGAAATATAAACACGGTTAGGATATAGGTATAATTAGCTGATTGACATTCGCAAATATGGAAATAAGTCCAGGTCCATCGAATTCTCTACTGGAGCAGTAGCTTTCAAATCCTGATCCTGTGTTGGCAATTATCGATCTATTCGGCAACACTCTTGTCATTATCTCTGTCGCTATGACGAAGAGGCTTCGTACGATCACCATTATTTTGGTCATCAATCTCACTTTCGCTGATATTTTGACGTGTTCGAGCATGCCGTTCCAAATCACGGGTCTCCTATTCATGAGCTGTTCTCCGCAATCGTAGCTGGAGTTGGATACCTAAGCATATGCAGCAGTGTATCTACACTTGTCGCTATAGCTTTCGTCCGATGGTACGTCATTACGAGATTTATTCTTGGTCATCAGGGTCTTAACACACCGAAGAAAATCGATCATCTGGATCGGTTCCATCGCATTGATGATCATACCTCCTGTTCTGGGCATCGGGACACTGGGATACTCTAAATACTATGGCATGTGTTCTTTGATAGATTCAAAACCACTTAACTTGTATTGTGCTATACTTCAAGGAACTTTCATTGCGATTGCCGTGATGCTAACCCTGACTTTATACACTTTGCTTTTGCGCTTTATTTTGCGACACAATTAGCAGTTCCGCGACAAGTACGCAGTTAATGAAGACGCCATTTCCATCTTCAAACAAGTACATCAGAGAGTGACTTTCTCCTTAGCAAAAGATTCGCGTCCACCCATGATCAAGACCATTAATCAAAATGAGATCGAGGTCACCAAGAATCTCTCCATAGTCGTTTGTGTGTTTATGTTCTGTTTCATAGCTAGTAGCGTTAATTTCATCATACCCGGCAGCAGCGTATCCATCCTCTATACCACAACGATCATGATCGCCAAAAGCGCGCATCCGATCATATATGGACTCAAGCATCCCAACTTTCAAGATGCTTTCAAGAGAATCTTTTGCTGTCGTCGCGAACCAAGCTCATATGATTATAGAAATGTATGTCAAGTACTCCTCACAAATTCTCACGAAGTCTTTATACTGTGTCGGCACTGACGCATAATAGATTAAAAATCTGATATTTCGACGATATGTTACATAATGATTATGACAAGGTACGGATAGATATCGTTGTTCGCTGTGTTTCGTTAATGGGTCTCTTTCACACCCAAATGTTCTGCTTGATATTCTCTTGGAAAGTTTTTCACTAGGTACGATCGATGAACAAAGGAATCGGTGGTGCTAGAAGGTGATGCTGGTCTTTGTAGTAAAGAATGTTAAAGCGGATTTTATGATCGACTTCATTTTTGTTGACAGATAAGGGTTGATGTCTAGAAGGATAGTGAGAGAAAGGTCGCAAGTTAATATGGAGTGTTCGCCTTCTGATACCCTATTTCGACGGTCAGTATCTTCAACTTTCTGTTCTTGTTGTAGAGTGAACATGGAGGAAGAACATCCTCCACTGCGTTTCTGTCCTTGCATTCTCATGTAGATGAAGAATATACATGAAAGAGTGCTCTTGTGTGCATATTGTTTTTAGCTTTGTTTGCCAGTTATATATTATTCTCTGCATCTTAACCTGAGTCCGATCCCATTTTTACTTGTAGTATACGAAGTATCACCCTAGAGAATTAGGGTATAATCAATGCCCTGTCATATTTACCTAGGGAAGCATCGGGAGCATTAACACTGTTCTTCCTGATGAGAGCCTGCAATTATTATGCTAGATACCCATTTAATACTCCTGTGTCGTGGCGGATACACGTGGGTAAAATACCTTGACAATGGGTGTAAAGCACCGAGCAAAGATCAAGATCAAGACCTCTTGTATGAAAGTTAAAATCCTTCACAAATATATCACAGTCATGATTATAATAAAACTGATTATAAGATTACAACATTCATCTACATGTATATAGACAATCGTATAAACCCCCTAAAAAATTCTGCAATTTAGGTTTGAGCGCTGGCATCTCTCTTGTCACTGTATCATCATACCTGAATTTAGTATCATTGATATGCATGTTTATTCCCCTTTACAATAATACCCAATTTGTACTGATTATGTAATTATGGAATGTGCAGTACACCTGAATATGGGGCCAGGTCAAAAGTGAAATGTTGCAAAATGCATTATGTTATTGTCAACAGTAAATTATCCTTTCTCTTTTTTGGATTGTGTTTTGAGTGATGTTGAGGTGATCTTTCATGAATGCATAGATGTTTTCTTATTTTGTTTGGCAGATACTTTGGGTCTGTATGAAACTCAAACACAGTGATAACCCCACTATCATTCGATTTAAACACACTTCATATTCTAAACAAATGGTTAAAACAACACTGCACTTCATGAATGACCACCTCAACATCATAACAAACAAAGTCCATTCAAAATACATGATAAATTCACCTTTAACAATAACAACGCATTTTGCAACATTTCACTTTTGACTTGTGTTTTGATCAGTCGATTGAAACACACTCCATCTACCAAACAAAAGAAGAAACATCACTGCATTCATGAATGACAACCTCAACATCACTCAAAACATAAATTCATCCTCCAAAAACAATACATTCTGCAACATTTTGACTTGGCCCCGTATTCAGGTGTACTGCACATTCCATTATTAAATAATCAGTACAAATGTGGCATTATTGTAAAGGGGAATAAACATGCTTTTCTATGATATCAAATGACAATTCAAGTATGATACTGTAGTAACAAGAGAGATATAAATACTCAAACTTGAGGTTGCAGAACCATTTTTGTGCGGTTTATTAGCCTCTGAGGACAACAAATTTGTATTATCTTACCGAAGCGGACCAGGTGCAGGATGAAACTGACATAACACTAAACGACCACAGACGATACAGACAAAGGCATATGCGAGGTCATGAAGTTTCCACATGAAATTAAACTAAAGTATGGATAGGAGTATCCACACTTGTTGGTTAAACATGTAGGCCTATGTATTATTTTGCCTGTATTGTGAATAATCGGTTCTCAGGTTCTGAGGCAAGTAAGATTTGCTGTGGATCAGCAAAGTAAGACGTAGATCTTTCTGCCAGGGACTTTGGAGACCAAAAATAAATTGAAGGGAACGTGCAGAGGTAGGGAGAGATGGAGTGGAAAGAGGGAAAGAAAATGATATAGAAAGAGAATGAGATGGATAGGAAAAAATCCTGCAAAACATGAATTTGTCCATTTAACATTTTTAACGGTCACGTTCCATTTAACATGTTATAGTCCATATTATAGTCCCTTTTCAAATATAATTATTGGCTTTTACTCAGATGACAAATCATACAATAGTTTTGTTAATCTGTTCTAGAATGCAACACAGCATAGAAACTACACATAAACCAATTTTAAAACAGAACTGGCTTAATGTTAAACACGAATGAAGTTCGTACCATAAGTAACGTACCGAAGTCATAAAACTAGCAAAAGCTTAGTAATTGTGAGCAATTAGAGGCAACGGCACGGTTTGCGATTAAAAATTTTTTTTTTTTAAATAATAAAAATCAGATTTATTTGATTTAAATCAGATTGGTTTGATTGGTTTGATTTTTTTTTAAATTTCATCAGAAGCAATGTTTAATTACAAAGAAATCTTACCCTAATAATAACATCAATCTTAATCTTATCATAAATTTTAACATTGTTCTTAACAGCATATTTAGTAATTAAGCCCAATCAAAAATATTAAGTAACCGACAAATCAAAATCCATTTGAGAATCATTAATCTCAATGAATTAATTTCCCAACATACATACATGTACATACAGTGTAGGAAACTTCCCTAGGGAATTTCCATGAAGTATCCCTATTAAGTAGAGAAAATTCCCCACTTTTTGTGCGCAGTTGCTATTCTGTTTTCGTCCCCCGGTTACATTGCTAAAAAAGACGTCGCCCCCCCCCCCCCCATCATCTGTACATGCATGCTGCCAATAACGTCATAATGCAGAAGAACGCGCCAGTGAACAATTTTTATCCAATTAATGCTCTTAATTATATTTTCAACAACAATTTTTTTGCCCCCGTTACAAAGGACGGCTCTGGGGCTGTCTTCTTTCAAAATGGACCACCTCAAAAGTTGGTCCATTTGCCATTCGATTTTTGGAATGGCAAATGGAACTCTTTTTTTGTCACCCGGTTACATTGAAAAAGGTGTCTTTTGGGGCAATGTAACTATCGTAGTAAACTACCTATTTGTAACATTTAAATGGTAATGTTTAGTTTACTTTGAGTTTTACAAGCTCTTCAATTGCTAGGGATGCGAAACTTCTGTTATTATTCAAAGCACTGAACATAAAATGAACTGTCAGTGTTGGAGAGGAATGTAAGAGACAGCTTTACAACAGTCAAAGTGTGACTATACTACATTATGTTATCGTGATTTTTTCAAAATGTTCTCTAAAAATGTTACATTGTATAATAAAAGTAATAAGAAAGAAATAAGAAACATGTTTCACTGATAGCCAACAAGAAATTCAAATTTCAAAAGAAAATCTACATACATGTACATAGTTAAACCAAAATTGAGTCACTGCTGGTCACGCACTTATCTTTGATTCTGATGGAAGTAGTTGATTTCAATCATTTATTTCCACCATAAAAGCATGTTACAAAAAATCAATGCAAGGCAGTATAATAAATAATAGTGGTGGGATCATGGAAAGCACAAATAGGCTCGTTAGAAATGACCCCTTAATGCAGAGTATATAAAAACAGAATTATAAGAATTGATAGAATATCAAGTGTACAGAAGTTCATAATACGAAAGAAAGGAAGAAAGAAAAGAGGGGGAAACATACATGTATACAATAATCTAGTACATTTAACATTGTGAATCAAGAAGATGGTGCTTATTAGATCGTTTAAATTGCAGTCTTACTATTCTGAAATTTAGTTGGGAGCCTGTTCCAAAGGATTGGGCCATTATAAAAGATTGAATTTTGTGTTACTGATGTGCGATTTAGAGAAAGGTGGATAATTCGCGCATTCCTAGTATTGTAATTGTGAATGAAACAATTGAGAGTGAAGTAGTCATTATAAACCAAAGGGAGAAGGTTGTTAGATAGTTTGAACAAGAAAACTGTGGTATCTATAGAGTTAATAATTCATGGATAGGTAGGATTTGCATTTTCTTTGATTTGAAGGATTAAAACTGCCAACAACAAACCTTTTGTCAATTACTTTACAATATAGAAGTGATTTAAATCAATGATTTTTTTTAAATCATGTTTATTTAAATCAACCTGATTTAAATCCGCCAACCCTAGGCAACGGATCGTTTCTTGCACTTAAATGTTTAAAATAACTACCTGAATAGAAAGAATTAACTTTTATCATCAGACATGTCCTTAAAAAAAATATAGTTTCCTGATTGTTTGGATTTTATTTCAACTTTAATTCAAAGATATCAAGTGGTAATTTTTACAATTTTAATTGCCCCATTGTAGGCATCTGAAATTACTGTAAGCGGCACCTATAGGTCACTCAAACAGACTTTCTGAGTAAGGACTGGAAGTGGTTGAATTGTGTGTAAATCTTAAACTGTTTTGATAACTATTATTGGAAAGTTTCGGGCAAAATAATTGTTTAAGTGTGTTGAAGAAAAATTAAGCTCTTTTGCACTTGTTTGTTTAAAATATATGCAAACAATTACTTTCTTTAGACAGAATTTAATTTACTTGTTATCCTTGGATAGATTTTTCGTCTTAGCCCCCCCCCCCCAAAAAAAAAAAAGAAAGAAAGAAAGAAAGAAAGAAAGAAGCCAAATGTAAAGACTTGTTTAAGGGGTGAAACACAGAAAAACGCAGAGTACTTTGTGAGGCTCTGTAAAATTAAGTCCAAAATTGTACCAAACCATATAAACCGTACCAAACCATATTAAATGTGTAGTTTATACACAATCCACAAGTCAATGTATACATTATAAATTTCCTCCTTCAAGATGTGGATGTTTTAGTATTCAACACTGATCATGTGTAGGCTATTACAAGTTATCTCGTCAAAATTGTGGATATTTCAGTATAACTAAGCATATATGTCTAATTGTACATCACATTTACATTTCATATGTATTAAAACAATTTAGTAATTATCTAGCCTTCATAATATATATCTTTGCATCCTGTATGTATCACTACCGTCCCTTATGTATTTTTCACTTTATTGCAATTAAATTTTAAATCATAATGCATACTTGCATTGCAGTTTTTGAAATTATAATGTATATATTAGAATTTTTAATGTTATATGCATGACGTTTTTAATGAATTGCTGTTAAGATTTAACCTTTGAATTCGAATTATAAGTCAGAATTCATTTTGTTTTCTTTATGTTTTCTTATTCATTCATTCATTTTTTTCAAGGTCCTAAGGGCTGGTCACATTTGTCCGATAACGATAACAATCATGTATGCGCATATAAACAACGACGATAAAAGTGGTCACACCTGACCGAAGAAATCGGTGGGCTTCTGTCAAGCAAGCACGACGGACACTGCCCACATGAGACGATAAAATCGGAGAGGGAGGCTCATTACCATCGTACCTGGACAATTACCCCGGGGACAACTACCCCCCCCCCCCCCCAGCCGAACAGTTACCCCCGGACAATTACCCCCCTAGGACGATTACCCCCATCACAATTACCCCCAGCACAATTACCCCCAGCAACCCCTCCCCCACCAGGAATTGTCCTGTGGGTAATTGTTGGGGGGGGGGGGGGCGTGTAATCGTCATACGGTAATCAACCTGTGGTTAATTGTCCTTGGGGGTAGTTGTCCCCGGGATAGTTTCCTTCGTGTAATTGTCCAGGAGTTAGTTGTCCGAGAATCCATTATTATATATCGGTGAAGTCTGACCTACCACAAATAATTCTAATTCATTTTCCCAATAAACATCTCTTAGGCGATGTGGCACCGATAAAAAGATATAGTTATCGTTATCGGACAAATGTGACCAGCTCTTTCATGAATTAATCAACTTTGATGACAAACATTTTTATCCGGATCTGATGAGATTCACATTTGGCAAATTTTACTGCTTCACTATAATTTTCTGGATGATCATTTGTTTTCATTTTATAAATATGTATATTGTGCAATATCCATTATATTTCTCGGAATGTGTGAGTTCACATGCCTAAGGGCAACAGAGAAGAATTTCTCTTTTGTGAACCCTGACCCACATGCCATTCCGTCTCATCTTGTACTATATATTTTATCCAGGCATTACAATGTATGTTTATCTTGTATTCCTTGTTATGGTCAAATAAACAATAATAATAGTGGTGATAATAATTATGATGATAATAATAATAATAATAATAATGATAATAATAATAATAACAACAACAACAAACTGTTTTAGAGTTGGCGTTGCTTTGATATACTTAGTTCAATATTGCAGATGTATATGTCACTTGGATGTTCCAGTTGAAGTACATTTTATATTTGGAATTCAACATTAGTTAAACTTGCACATTTAGTATTATTCAACATACAATATGTTTATTGTTGCTCAGGGGTGTTCACGATTGGGGGGGGGGGGGGGATGACCGGCGAGGGAGCGAAGCCAGTGGCGTATCTAGAGATTATGGCGACCGGGGCAGAAAATGAAGTTACGCCCACCACCACCACCGAGTGCCCAAACTTATCTACGTTAGCGAGGGAGCAAAGCGACCGAGCGGCAAATTTTTCAATTTTGAACCCTAAAAAACGCAATTGCTTATGCATTTTACCCAGGATATTTTTGCAATGGACCACCGCATTTGAGCGGTAGAGAAGCTCGAAGTTTATACATTGATAAACGGCTTTCTATTCACTCACTTCTACAATCAGGAGCAAAACTAACGCAAACCCTATATAGGATTGAGGAAGAGTCGAGAAATTCAGCAAGGCTACCTAAAGTTGAGATTAAAGTTGAACCTTTGCAAATGCTGTTTTATCCAATATTTAGCAGGAGTCATATGAAACTTACATTATAGGCCTACAGCGAGCAAAGCATTTACATCTTTATTTTTTGAACCCTTTAAGTTATTCAAGAACTATATAGGCCTACTGGGGGCACGAAATTACAAGATCCTGAAAGAAAATAATTATGCGACGAAGCCAAGCGACCGAGCTTTGGAAAATTTTCGCATTTCAAACCTTCAAAAACTAGATTTCTAGTGCATTAATTTACCTACGGATTTGGGGGCGTATAATCCGTAAGGATTATGATTTTTCTTCATTTCCCCTTTTTTTTCTTTCTCTCCCCTAGATACGCCACTGCGCGAAGCGACTGAGCGGGGGAGGGCGTGGGAGGGGGTATCCCCCTCTCACACTAGTGACTTAAAAAAAAAAAAAACTTCATTTTAGAGCATCACAAATTTTTTTTTTTTTTGAAAAGAAGGAATACATGGATCTACGCCAATGGAGGGAACCACTCGATTGAGAATAACAATGCGAGCGAACGAATTTTCTTCGATATTTTCGCATTGAAATTATGGCATTTCTTATTTCCTTACTTTTAATCATTAAAGAATGTGATGGTTTTCAAGATCAAACATAATGAGTTTGGATAATTATTAGTTTTAAGTTAATGTATCATAAATCTTATTTTATCAAAAATATTGGGGGATGATAATACAGGCCGTCCCCCCACCTCAATTTTTTTGTGTGGATATATACCCCTCCCATCCCCCCGGGATCGACACCCAAATTGCTAGAGTGGTATCATTGGTTAAAAGAACTATATGCAGCAATTCAATTCAATATGCTCGCAATGTAACACAATTTCAATAAATGTTGTCATGGTAACACTGTAGAAGTCTAAAAAATCATTAATGTGCTTGTTGTTCTGTCATATACGTCCATATACTTAAATTATTTTTCGTATCGATACATCTGAGTATTTTAGTATTCACCACTACCCGAGTGAGAAAAAAAAACACATTACAACTTTTCAATTTTTGTATTATTTAAATATGATTTATGAATTTTCATCAAGAAATGTATGGTATAATAATTTTTTTTATCTTGGTTGAGAAATCCTTCCTGCATATTATGAAACCATTTCTGTTTGGTATCTTTGACTGAACAACAGACAATACACAGTTCCATTTCTTTTGTAGGTATTGAGATAGCACCGTGGATTCATATGCGCGTGGGGGTCCGGGGAGGTGCCACCTAGGCTTACAGAGATATCGCTAAAATCAATGTGTAATGTAAAAACTGACTGTAAAACAGAATGTTGGCACTAAATGTTAATTGAAACTAGATGAAGCTCCGACCACGCGCGGTCGGAATTTATGTCTCCGCCATCACCAGATTGGCAATGTATGGTATACATGTACACTTTAAAAAGGATTGGTTCATCAAAATTACAAATCTTTTCACTTCAAAAGCACAGGAGACAGAAAATTTAAATTTTCAAATAAAAAACTTAATTACCATTGATGACTTACAATCATCAAATACACCAAGGAAATAGGTATTTTATAGCAAATAGACCACTGTCCCCTTGAAATTTCTAAAATAGGTAGGCCTAGACTCCATACATCACGAACCATTTTTATGTATATAATGACCTCTATGACCTTTGGCCTTTGATCTTGAGACCCCAAAATCTAATCAGTTCATCGTCCCTCCCATATGCATACATGGGCCAAGTTACAAACTGATCCGCCAAACGGTTTTGAAGTTATCGCGAGAACGAACCACTTTTATGTATATAATGACGCCTCTGACCTTTGACCTTTGACCTTGAGACCCTAAAATCTAATCAGTTCATCGTCCCTCCCATATGCAAACATGGGCCAGGTTAGAAGCTGATCTGTCAAACAGTTCTTCAGTTATTGCGAGAACTAACCATTTTTATGTACATAATTACCTCTGTGACCTTTGACCTTTGACCTTGAGACCCCAAAATCTAATCAGTTCATCGTCCCTCCCATATGCATACATGGGCCAAGTTACAAAGCTGATCCGCCAAACGGTTTTGAAGTTATCGCGAGAACGAACCACTTTTATGTATATAATGACCTCTATGACCTTTGACCTTGAGACCCCAAACTCTAATCAGTTCATCGTCCCTCCCATATGCATACATGGGCCAAGTTACAAACTGATCCAAAAAACGGTTTTGAAGTTATCGCGAGAACGAAAAGGGGACGGACGGACGGACGGACGACCCGAAAACATAATGCCTCCGGCACCACCTACGGTGGGCGGAGGCATAAAAAAACTTTTATTTTCTTAAAGTTCAGTCTTTCACGTTCTATATATGGGTTTGGTGCATGTGTGTGCGTGTTTCTGTGTGTGTTTGTGTGCGTTTGTTTAGCATTATGTCCGAGGACATTTTCGGACAGAGAACAAAAAAAAAATCATGACAACAATGGTCCTCGGAAGCCGGACAATAGTCCTCGAACGTCGAACAATGAATTTGTGCTTTATTCCGTCGACTGTCCGAGGACGAGTAACAATAGAGGAACAATAGTTGTCCTCGGAAGTAAAGCCATGTAAACGTGTGCGGGCGTGAACGTGTGAGCGTGTGTTATGCGCGCATGGGTGTGGGCTTACATAAATTCAGTTGTGGGGTACAGAGAACAAAAGAGCACAATGATGGCCTTTATTCCTTCATGCTTGTGGGGTACAAAATATTGCTAGCGTGGAACAAAATATAATATGAGAAAACAATACAGATCCCCACAAATCAGAGTGTGTGAGGGTGTGTGTGTGTGGGGGGGGGGGGGTTTACATATATAGTCTTGTGGGGTACAGAGAACAAAAGAGCACAATGATGACCTTTATTCCGTCAAGCTTGTGGGGTACAAAATACAATATGGAGAAATCAATAGAGTTCCCCAGAAGTGCATGCATGTGCATCCGTTCTTCGCATTTTGTTTTGATCTTCACCCGGCCATTAAATTTATGCGGGATTTTGCAATCTACTGCGTTCAGTCATGCGTGCAGAGATACCAAACAAAAATGGTACCTAACATGCAGGAAGGGTTACTCTATAAAGAAGACATATAAAAAAATGTCTAGATTGAAAGTTCACACTTCACACAAAACAAAATTGAAAAGTTGTAACGTGTTTTTATTACTCACTCGGTACAATTTTAAACATAAATTAGAACCAGAGAAACACGCATTATACTAAAATGCATGTTGGAGTAAATGAGCAACAGAGTTCAACCGTTTCATAGGTTCTGAATTAATGGAGAGGAATTTCGCCTTCCAGCAGGAAAATATTGTCATTAATATGTGCTCCTGTCCAAAATACTACGTACTCTAGACCTAAATTTTGACTAGGCACATACTCCCATCTAACAGAATTCATTTAAGAAATAGTAATGTTAGATAGAGATAAATTCATACTTCTATTCACAATTTCCACCTTGTCGATAAGGAAATATAGTATCATTTGTTCTTATTCTATGAATATAAAAGGCATCTCAAGAATTAATACATAAAGAACAAATTTATTCCACTAAACACTAGAGCACTCGGAGGGGGGACCAGTCCGAGTACATGTATCCCCCGAACCCGTCACCCATCCCCCATTTGAATCAATGTTGTGACTGAAATGAATAAAGTGGCATTTTGGGACCTCGGGTATCACTGCTGACAAATTTGTCCTTTTTGTCCTTTTGTCATTTTTTAGTTGTTTTGACAGTACTTACCAAGTGTGGAAGTGTACGTCATGCCACTAAAGGTCATTAGCAGACATAGCCGGTAGAGCGCTCACAAAAAAGTCTTTACCATTTCTATAAAAAATATGGTTACCATGGCAACCATGACTCCACCCACACCAAAAACAATAGGCGTCTTCATCTTACCATAATGCACCTCCATGCGAAATTTGAAGGTGATCTGACAAAAACTGCAGCCAGTAGAGCGCTCACAAGAAAATCTCTGCGGCGGACGCGGCGATGCCAAATCCATATTATCCCCGAACACTAGTTCGGGGATACAATTAACATAATATACAAATCACTAATCATTAGTAAAGGCTTTCTCCAGCGTTTTGTCATATCTAACTTAGACATGTCTCTAACTGTAGTTGAGTCGTCAATTGACTAAAATTAAGTGAACTCGGCTCGAGGCAACAAACTAGTTGATTTTTTGCTGGTATTTTGAATGTGTTTTTATCAATAGAGCAGATTCAATTCAATTCAGAGGAGAGTCACCACCTTTGCACGTTAAGAATCCACTGCGCTATTCGTAGAAGAATAGGCGAAAAACCTCGGTGTCGTGGTGCACCGGCACATCCCAATCAGTTATATCGGGGGGAGAGACCCGAGGGTTACAGTGATTCAGTTCGCTTTCCCCTCCTAGGCACAGGTGACGCCGAATCATGAATGATTAATAATAATATTATACAGGGGCGGATCCAGGATTTAGTAGGGGGCACACAAATGCAGGTTTGTCAACTTTTGGAAAAGGTAGACCCGTATTTTTTTGGTCTAGGTTATGGGGGTCCAGTTCCCCTCCATAATTCTCTGACAAGCAAAAAAAAAAAAAAAAAGGTCTTCATTCTAAAAAGGGGGGGGGGGGGCACAATCGACAAAAGGGTGGATCCTTTATGGTCAAATTGCCTACTTTTCTTCCAAAAGGGGGAGGGGGGCACGGGCCGGAAGTGCCCCCTGGATCCGCCAATGATAGTATCAACACTAAGTAATAAGTTGTGAATTTTCGAAAGTTAAAAATTACATCTCATTGTGATGTAATTCGGATAAATTTCCTATTTTTTACAACACAAAAAAATGAATAAAAAAAAAACAACAACATCCGGACTGAGTAAGCTCTTTTTGTTTTTGGAGGACCTGTAACAACATGCTACCTGTACTGTAAATGGAGTACAGCCCCGATGGACAAGATGCTTTGGAGAGAACTGAGAGAATTAATATAAAATTCACGTACATCTAATGATCTCAAAATTCAACGATCAATCTAATTCATTTCTATTTAGCTTGGGTCTGCTGGCAGTCAAACACATGACAAAATTCGGGAGACCAATTATGTTGTATTTAAAACATCAACATATATCTTATGTGATACTGTTCAAGTTTTCGTCAATAAGTTTCTCGGATTTGTCTGTTTCTACACAATTCAACTTGTTAGAAAAGTTGGATCGTCCTTTAAAATTATTCAATTTATTTCTATTCAGATAATGTAATGAAAAGTAATCACATTTCTCCTTCATTCAGTTTCGCAAATCATCATTCAACCAATAAACTTCCAAGTTACTAAAATTGGAATGGCTAGAAGTAAGACCATCACATCACAGCGTTTGGAAATAAATATTAAGAAAAATCCCATTTGCGTATTTCAGTCAAGGGTTTATCTGGATAATTAGTGATACCTGTGGTATTGGGCTTGCCAGTCATTGACGAGGGCATGGTTATCAAACACTGACAAGAAAGGGAAGAAGGAGAAAACGAACCGAAATAGATATGGATATACCTTTAGAGAGCGTCTATCATTATCAATAAGGAGGAAACGATGCTTTGATGATTTTCAGCCATCACAGCTTTAGATGTTAGTCTCTGATATGAGAATACGTCATTATCCTCAGTTTCAAATGTAGTGCATTTTGTTTGCCAATGGCTCAGTGGGTGTTTCATAAGGCTTGAACTTTCCTTTTGATCAATCCAGGCGCACATCATTCCTGTAATTGGTTCATCTAAGATAATATAGCTTCATTGATATTAGTCTTGAAAAGTAAGTTTAAACCAAATCGTTGGTGGCTGTAGATTTTTATTTAATTGTAAACATGTCATTCATGATCTGTGATCATAATTCGAGAACTTTTGAGGTATGAGGAGTTTGAAAATGTTCATATACAGACGACTAAAAGCACTGAAAATATGGTAAATACTTATTTTAGAGCATCTGCAATTCGAACTAATAACGTGGGCCACTGATCTCGAATATTGTTATTATAAATACATCTTGTTATTCCAAGGAGTTATTACAGACCTACTTGGTTATTCGGACTGATGCTCTGATTACATTTGTGTGGCTTAAAACGCGTTCTTCGTTTGGACATTTTATGATCGACCAAATCATGAGATTTGAATGAGTTTAAGTTCATTCATATATTTTAAATATAAATTTTTTTGATACAGATAACGAAAATAATTTACAAGCTCAATTTAGATTATTCAACGATGGAAGCAAGTCCTCCATGTCCTACTGAAACATACACAGTAGCTTTCTATCATCGAGTTGTAATTGCATCTGTCCTTCTTGGATTGGCAATAATTGGTCTATTTGGCAATACCCTAGTCATCATCTCCGTCGTTATCACTAAGAAGCTTCGTACAATCACCAATATTTTGGTCATCAATCTTGCTTTCGCTGATATTTTGACGTGTTCTAGCATGCCGTTCCAAATCGCGGGTCTCCTGAGTCAAACGGGAAGGTACCCGATTCACGAGACGGTCTGCGCAATCGTCGCTGGCGTTGGATACATCAGCGTTTGCTGCAGTGTATCAAATTTAGTCGCTATCGCTTTCGTTCGCTGGTACGTCATTACGAGATCGATCCGTGGTCATCAGGGTCTTCACACTCCGAAGAATATTGTCAAAGTAGTGTTGATCATCTGGATAGAGTCAATCGCAGTAACGATAGTACCTCCTGTTCTAGGACTCGGAACACTAGGCTATCACAGATACTACGGCATATGTACATTGACAGATACAAACCCACTGACCTCTATCAATGTCTCGTTTCAGGGTTCTATCATTGCCATTGCCCTTATACTAACCCTGACATTTTACAGTCTGATTTTGCGCCATGTTTTGCAACACAATAAAAAGTTCCGAGACAAGTTCGCAGAAGATGAAGATAACAGTTCAGGCTCAACAAAGGCACAAGACAACAAGACCTCTTCGTCCGTATTTCCAGATTCCCGTCCACCCATGATCCAGGCCATCAATCAAAAGGAAGTTGAGATCACCAAGAATGTTTTCATAGTTGTCTGCTTCTTTATCGTCTGCTTCGCAGCGTCTAGCGTAAACTTTATTATTCCCGGAGCAAGCCTGTCCACCCTCTATGGCTACATGATCATGATGACAAACAGCGTCGTTAATCCGATCATCTATGGACTGAAGCATCCCAACTTTCAAGAGGCCTTCAAAAGAATCCTTTGCAGTCGTAGCAGTCCGCTTGAGCCTGTCTCAAATTAAAATACAGGAAAAGTAACATAGGCCTACAGTGTTGGTCAAGGTCGTTGATTTTGTGAAAAAAACCCACACGTTTGGTTCTTGTTGGTCTACAGGTCTAAGAAAACTAGCAGTAGAGCCTATAAGAATATAATACAGGGTGTCCCTGAAAAAGGATACCCTATTTTATGGGTACATTAAATAATAATGAAAACCATTTCTTCATTAATGTATACATCATTGAAAGGCTTATTTGCTCTTTTTTCTTATGGCGTCAAAACCATGATCAATGAATCACGCATGATTGATTAGAGACACTACGAAGTGGCACTGTCTGAAATAAAATTGTCCAAATAAGTCGATGTCTGCTACATTCGGTTCATTATGATTTTTAAGAGACAGAAAAGACGTTTGATTATAACTCATTAGAAATACACATCATTCAAAAACTCATACTCTCTGACTCTTCCTGACACGACACCATAATTAGACATCTTGTTCGAAGAAGTCAAATGACTCAGGCAGTTCAATATCATATCAATGTGCCTTACCAATTACAAAAAGGAATGCCCTTCCTTCGTAATTATGGTCTCATATGGATGGTGAGAGTATGAGCTTTTCAATTATGTATATCTGTAACAATTTATAGTCCCAAATCATGTCATGTTTTTGCAAAACCATAATAAATCAAAATAATGTAGTAGCCATCCACTTATTTTAAACAATTTGGTTTCTGATAGTGGCACTTCAGACTATTTCACATCAGTTATGCGTGCTTACTCGATCATAATTTTGATGTTATGCGATTGAAGAGGAAATGAGCTTTCGAATGATGTATACATTTATGAAGAAATGATTTTGATTTATTGATTAATTTATCCATAAATTTAGGTTTCCTTTTTTTCAGGGACACCCTGTATAGGCCGTGCTTATCTGTCCGACCAGACAATTTCTTTTCTTTGACAATGATTTATCCACACTTATTTACAACCTTATCTCTATAATGTTTGTGTCGTTATATAATTAATCATAACACGAAAGAATCATTTGGGACGGACAAATTCTTTGACAAAAACATCAACACTTTTTAATAACGTGGTATCGTGGTTCATTTGCTTGACGTTCAATTAAAAAAAAAGGATTGAGGGTTCAAATCCCAGTCTGGCCCTAACGTCCTTTGGCAAGACATTAATCCATGTTTACCTCTCTCCACCCAGGTGTAAATGGGTACCCGGTATGCTAGAGTTTGGCCGCTCTGCTATGACCGGGACAAAAAAAGTTGAAGCGCCAGGCTCATGAGGAGCGTTACGGCGTGGCGGACATGAGCTCTATACGTAAAGTCATCATTAATAGTAGTAGTACCTGCACTACAATTTTTTTTTTGGGCGGGAGCTCCGAAGTAAACCTTTTATGTTAATTGTGTTCTATTTTCAAGGGTGTATGGAAAAGTAAAAAGTATACTGTATTTTAGATCCATTCGACTTTTACCAATACTGCATTAACTTGAATGTCCCGTAGGACAATAGTTCGCGTGGTGGTCATACATATATTTATTGACACCCGTTCTAGAGCGTAACCATTCCCATTAAGGAAGTGAAATGAAATCGAAAGTGTCAGTCCTTATTTATCATTTTTTACTTCGTTATGTAAGGTATATTATTAACAAAAATTATATTTGTCTTGCCTTCAAATGGGTTAGTATTGGCATGTTTTGGGGACCTTGTGTGAAAAAATTTCACCGGAAAATTTTTGTGTCAATTGTGTATTCGATGTGAAGTTATTGCCATGACGATGACTATAAAAATGCGAAGTTAAAAGTAAACTGATTGCGGCCGTTTGTTTAGTGCAACCGGAGATAATAGTAACCCCAAACTTGGATAACCATTAATAAATGTGACTTGCAGGTGAAGACCACTGATAAAGTAGATGCATAGTTGGGCATGCATGCGAGTTGAGGTGATACGTGGTTGTTTGGACGTGGTCGCATGTCACAGCCTTTTGACAAAGTCTTCGGGCCGTTTTTCCAGGTGAAATTCATCAAAACAGAAGGCAAATCAATGCACAGTCGCTCGATTTTATTTTGTTTTAATGCTGATCAATTTCAACATTCATTATTGCCTAAAATGAGCATTCACTTTGTTAGGGCAAGCGATCGCCAGGGGCGGCACTAAAACATTTTCAGGGGGGGGGGTATGTGACATCCAAATTTGCCGACAAAAATGCTGCCCCCTAATCCCCCCCCCCAAACACACACACACACATAATAATAAAAGAAATCCGCAGATGCAGAGATCATGATCATACCGGCCCATTTCGCAGCGAGGGGGCTGATGCATTTTGCCCCAATTTTCAATTTCTAATGTTTTACGAGCGAGCGATCAATTTAAAAAAAACCTTTTTAGTGAAAATGTACAGAAGTTACATACCGAAGTTACATAATTATCTGGGAACCTCGCTGCCCAAATATTTGGATATTCTGGCACCTCGCTGTCCGAATATTATGAAGTGGTGATTGCCCGAATATCAGAACTTTGAAAATCCTCGGAGGGGGGGGGGGGGGGGGCTGCATCCCATTGCCGAAGGGGACGCCTTTTGCCCGAATATCAACTTTTCAATTTCTAAATAGCGAGCGAAGCGAGCGTGTAAAATTTTGTTTCACTTTTCATAGTGATAATCTACAGAAGTTACATACACAAGTTACATAATATGATAGGTTTTCCCGGCCAGTTTCGCACTTTTGTTTAATAAAATGTTCATTCAATTGAGCAAAAACATCGTTTACCGCTGCTTCTGTCATCAAAAGTGTATCAATTCATTTAGCGCTTCGAGCACGGGATTTTTTTTTTATATCATTTAAATTCATTTCTGTGCATTCGAATTAGCACGTTTGTAGGAATCATTCAAATTCATTGACAGCTGCCGAAAGGACTCCTCGGGCTTTCAAATTCACGAATGGGTAGTCAAATTCGGCAGATGTTCATTCAATTTAATACGCAAGTTATTAGCTTCTTGTTTTGGTTCATAATTCCCCCTAAATAAAGCTGATGTCAGATCTCATTTCCTTCTTGAGTCCATAATATAGTCGACCTCATTTTCCTGTAGGCTACTTGTAAATATTTAAAGATGGACTGTATTCTATAGATTTTCCAAAGCCACGCAAGTTGGTAAATATACCAGAAAGGTTAAAGAAAGGTTGAAAAGATAGGCACGTTACCACGTACCTAAGAATAGGCGACAACGATTTAACTAAGATAAACAATTGGGTAACTTTAAACACATTCTTTGTATCTACTTGGGAGATGAGGCTACAATTTCTTTATCAACTCCTGCACGAAATAGCTTTCATTTATCTCCTCGTCTTCCAAAATTTAGTGTTCCTCTCTTACCAAAAAATTATATATAATTTCTTTCTTGGGACCTACAGTTGTTTCATGTCTACATTTGTATATATAATTATATACATCTACGTGACATAAATTCATAGACCTCATTTCGCATAAACGATGTGATCGTTAACATATATAACCAAAACATGTAGGCCCTATATTGAAGGGCAAATATCATTTCACACACATCATACGAGCCAATAGAAAGATATCACAAAATTAAGTTGGGGAAAATTGTTAAATTGAATGCGCAACACGCTAAATTGGATGCTCTAAAATGAATTCGAATGCAGGAACGAGTTTGTTGCGTGATCACGTGACCATGTGATGCTAAATTGAATGAAGTCTTTATGAATTACGAGCGTGACCTATGAATATGAATGAAATGGGTGTTAATTTGACTGCCAGAAATGTGAATTTAAATGCTTCCAAGATGATTTTGAATGCACAGATCATGAATTTGAACTGCTGAATAGCACGACATGGCTAAAATAATTAAAACTGAATTCTCGAAAGATGAATTAGACTGACAAATTTGCAAAATTGGCAGGGAAGAACTATATTATCTGAGAACTAGCTTGCTTCTCAATCATTGGGTATTCCAATACATGTAGATCATGGCAAAAACCAGAAACTCCTAAAATCCGCAAATTAAAACCAATTTCTTTCATATTAACGAAGCACGTATTCTAAACCGTTATGATATACACGGATCATTCACAGACAAAGCGTCATGCATTATAAGCATTCTTCTGTGGACAATGAGGATATGGTGACCCTGTAACATGATTATGATTTTACATCGACTGGTATCCCATGTGACCTCGAACGTGGTTAAATTAAATAACCACGTTAAAAGCGGTGAAAAATGACCCCGCAGTTTAGAAGTGGTATATAATCTTTCTGAGCAATGGCTGACATCACTGAGATAACAATTACATGTATCTAATTTTCTTTATAACGGAGGTAAAAAGCCTGCATCCATCAAATAGGAACATTATAATTTTGGTTGTTGCCAGCAGTCCTGCGAAGGGTATTATCATTGTTATATAGGCAGAGCTGGAACAGCGAATGAGAGACATAAGCAATAGGAAAAAAGGGGGAGACAGAAATACGATAAGATTATGCGAGAATAATACTCTCCTTTTATTGGAAAAGTCTGAATGAGATATTAATTTCCACGCATGTTGCAATCCTTTTGTTAAGAAATCGTATTGAAACGTTAATGTTATATTTATTGCTTGTAAATGGCTTGGCGGGATACCGACGTGGCTTTAACTTTTGATGAAGACATACTCAGCCAGCTAATTGTCTGGGGGGGGGGGGGGGGGGGGGTAGTGACTCTGTCATCTTAATAAAACCATGAAGCTACAAACCAGTTTGTAGCTTCATGATAAAACCCTTGAAAGTCTGTCCAAGCCAGATTGTAACAATAGTTGACAGAGATCTTAAAGATAAAGTTGAGTTGTGGTCATGCGATTGCATAGATAATTTTCGTAATGTATTGAAATGCATACAGGTTTGCCTAGTGACAAACTATAACATTCACATGTAAAAAGCTTTTTCGATGGTGTATATTGATTGCTAATGATTTTGTATTTCAAGGATAAGATCTCACAAAATGTCTCCTTAGAGTTGGTGTTGCTTTAATATCATGTAACAATGTCGATGTATATATTACAAAAATTTTCCTTAGATTTGGTGTTGCATTGATAGAATTCATCATTCTTGGTGTACATTTTTTTCACTTGGGTCTTTTAGTTGAAGTACAATTAATATAATTCATTGGTTGACTTGGTACATATAATTTAATTCAACATACAGTATATTTATAGGGTGATTATCTTATCGTCTGTTGAAAGTACTGTGTTCACATATTCAATTCAGTATGCATGCAAATATAACACAATTTCAATAAATGGTTTCATGATCACACTGTACAAGAATAAATTTGATCATTGATGTTCTCATTGTCACCATGTCATGCAGTTTCATGTATTTTTCAGCCATTGTTTGAATTGCACATCTGATTGAGTACTTTCATTTTAACCACAATTTTAACCATCAGTCATCAGACCGGTCGCCCAACACCAACAACCAGTTGGTAGTCAGTGGTCGTAGAAAGGCTTTTGGCAGTCTTCTAAAGATTTTTGCTGTTGGTTGTTCAGGGTTTTTGGTCAGTAGAAAGATTAGGCCTAATTATGTTCTTTAGGCAATTTGTCAAAGATAGGTTGCCGATGGTAGCTGAACATTTTGGTCGGTGACCTTCAGAAGTCAATTGGCAACCAGTTGGCAACCTATGAACCACCGATGGCAAACCAATCGACGACAATCGCTGAGTAAAACTTCTTTCAAATTATGTGGTTTTAGTCAGCAGTGGTTGTCAGTGGTTGCAGCTTATCTTCCATTGTCCCCGTTGCGGGACAAGTTGCTGTGTATAATATATGACAGAGAAGGTTACTTAAAGCAAAGCAAAATCATGCACAGGTGCTGAATTGAGGCGATTTTGGCTTTCTGACTGAATTAATTTGTCATTAACCCGTGTTCTCATCCAAAATTTTCTTATACCTTTCTCTCTTAAATTCTAAGACTTAAACCAGTGACAAAACAGGCCATAAGGACTTGCTTTGTCGCTGGTTTAAAACTCTCTTGGACTTAAATATAAATCCTTTGGACTTAACTATAAATTAGAAATTAAGAGAGTTACTTTGACTATGCACAGACTCTCATCCATTGCATTTTTAAAAAGATATATTAAAAGGTAGATAGAAATTAACTAGAAATGTCCATTGCCGCGCAATGCGAATGTATCCCCCGGCACTGGCAGCGATTCGAAGGAGGGACAAAGAACCTCCCCCCTAGCTCCCCTCCCTCAAACAAAAGGATGGCGCAGAGATTGCCGCCAGTGGCCCGGACAATTGTCAACACTAGGAGCAGCATCACCAAAACAATGTGTGTAGATATAGAGTATAATGCATCTCTACAGAAAATTCGAAAGAAATCTGTCGAAGAAATGTGACCTCAAATTGCACACAAGACATCCACTATAATATGACCTTTGACCCTATAATGGACGGAACAATGAGGGCAGCATCACCAAAAAATCTGAAGTCTAATCTATGATGGACCTCCACACAAAATCTGAAAGAAATCAGTCAAAAAATGTGTCCTTCAGAATGCATGCAACCAAAATATATTTGACCCTACAAAAAGTGGAACACTGGGGGCAGCATCAGCAAACACTAGATGTGTAGATTTCACTCGGGCACACCTCCATATAAAATTTGAAAGAAATCCGTCAAGAAATGTGGAAGTTAGAGCGCACAAAAGAATATGACCTTTGACCCTATAAAGGACGGAACAATGAGGGCAGCACCACCAAAAAGTAAAGATGTGTAGATTGTACCAAGTTACATCTCCATACGAAATTCTGAAAGAAATCCACCACGAAAAGACGGAACACTGGAGGCAGCATCACCAAGATCTATAGGTTTCTAGATTATACCAAGAGACACCTTCATGCAAAATTTGAACAAAATCCGTTGAGAAATGTGACCGCTAGAGCGCACACAAACTATATGGCCTTTTACCCTATAAAAGACGGAACACTGGGGGCAGCATCACCAGAAATTATAGTTTAGATTTTATCAAGATACACCTACCTCCATACAAAGTTTGAAAGAAATCCGTTGAGAAATATATGTGACCGCTAGAGCGCACGCAAGAATGTGACGCGGCGGCGGCGGAACGCTGCTGAATCCAAAGTTTCCTCCGGCATTCTGCCAGGGGATACAATTAATCCTTTTTTTTTAAATCACATATGAATTATATGTCAGAAAATTAAATTACTACACAACTTGCCACGTTCTAGAGAGACTAAAGAGACTCGAAAGTACTGTAAGTATAATATCATTTATTTTTTTATTTGTCTTTCTTTGAACTTCGTCAATAAAAGGCATCTGAACTGAAGAATTGATACTGTACATGTAACTTTAGAACAATTTTATATCACGGGATATCAATATACACATAATTTGCCACATTTTATTTTCCAAAAATAAGCTTTGAACGTGTAGCAGGACTATAGATGTACTATTGATTTTTTGGAAACTCTTTTCACTTTTGTTGGAAAACTTAGTAGCTTATAAGAAGCAAGATTAAATGGGTAGAGATGGCAGTAGAGAACTCCTTTGAATGCACTCGTCTACGTATAGGCAATTCCATGATTACTCACGTTACATTTTTCTTTTTGAATAATGTAATATGATTAACTGATCATTTGCAGTGTTGGCAGAAAGTAATTCCTGAAGAAGTTTTGATACTGCATATGCACACGTATAAATAGAATCGCATTGTTGTAAGTAAAACTCCTTTACCCAACACCTGTAGTAAGACTAAGAGAATAGGAGCTTAAGATGTAACTCAAAACTTTTCCAAATGTAATGTGAGTAACCATGGAATTGCCTTATGATAATTGAGGACATCCCAGCTAATTGGCAATAAACAAGATGGCACTATGAACATGATGACAAAGAAAGCTGACAAAATATACAGCTCCTCATTGTACCCTCCACAATTGTTCTGGTAGACAAAAGAACATCCCTTCACTGCTATTATGTAAAATAAGTAGAACAGCTAGGTGAATATGCATGTGACACCTATTCTACATATTTTTACATAATAGCAATGAAGGGATGTTCTATTGTTCTACCAGAGCAAGTGTGGAAGGTACAATGAGGAGCTGTATATTTTGTCGCTTCTTTGTTCGCCATGTTCATAGACAGTGTGGACAGCCTCAGAGACAGACAATGTCTTTCTACCTGGCAGCTTTATATAGGGACCAAGTTGGTTTGGGTGTGGTCTTTAAATTTTCCTTCCCACTGTCTGCAAATGGTTGACACTAAACAACATTTAATTTATTAACCTAGAAATTACATGTCACATACATGTCCATGCATTAAAGGGAGTTGAAAAGGGAATTTTACCAACAGAATCAGTTAACCTGAAACGATAACATACGATAACATATCAAAATTTTGAATACATGGGACTGATGCAAAATCAGTAGGAGCTTAGGCCTAAAAAGTGGCCATAATTCCTCATTTTCATAGTAAATTGATCCTTATTCCATTCTTACATGTACATGTAACTTAACTTTTGTACACAAGACAAATATCGGCCTTTGGACCATTTGCCCTTGTTTTTGATAGTTTTTAGCTCAATAAAATCTGATATATATATATATATATTTATATGTGTGTTTTATAGGCTATTTTTGCCTCTTACTTTGCTTCTCTAGTATAAGTTCGCAAATCATATTTTGTTTTGCTGCTCCCATGCTTCCCCTACAATTTTCCAAATTATAGAGAAGCAAAAATACCTGTAAGAGGCAATAATGGACCATAAATCACTGATATACAGTGAAGCACAAATGTCGTAAAATAAGGAGCAATTTTACTATGAAAATGTGAAATTATGGCCACATTTTAGGCCTCAGTTCCCATTGATTTGGTATCTGTCCCATGTGTTCAAAATTTTGTTATAACTTTTTGTTGAGCATACATTAAAGAATAAACTCAGGAGTAGATGGTCCATAATTGTCAGTTGACCTCAATTTCAACAGCCATACTGTCGGGGGATAGAGAATGACCCAATACTCTCTGTGAATCACACGAAAATGCCCCTCATAAAATAGTTGGATGTGAGGTCCTGCTATGTGAATAATGTAAAGCTTTCATTTCATTTTCACTGCCTGCATGTACATGTATGAGGGTTGAATGCAGACAGAGGACTCCGCACAAAGAACCGAATGTGATTCATGTCCGCATTCTTCGCCCCACACTCAATTCGGGGAGTGCGGAGTGAAGAATGTGGATACGTTTCATATTACATTCTGTAAACTGTGTGAAAATGGTATTGTTAGTCATACATGTAAATGCTCAATAAAGTACATACTGTATCAATCTTTTCCATCAGATGGACGATCTGGATGCAAAGATTTATGGTGTCACAGATCAATGTGGAGAGTGGAGTTTGCACAGGTTGGCCGATAATTGCGGAAGACATGCGCAAAGACATCACTATCAACGTGGCTTCCACTGGCTTACACCATGTGCAAGAAAAGAAGAAAGGAAAGGTAAAAGAAGAAAGGAAAGGTAAAAGTAGTAGGAGATGCAGTATTACAGGAAAGTGTGAATTTCACAATTGAAAATTGTAAGGATGAAGTTTCCGGCAAATCTTCCGCAAGAGCCAACTGCACACAGAAATATGTTCCTCCATCACGCAAACCTTTGCCTTCAGATCCCACAAGAGATCATTTGACATGGGAGTTCTGAATTTGGAAGTGGATTTAGACACCTTAGCAATAAATCTAAACAAAAAAACAATGGAATACAGTTACAAGAACAACAACCTTGCTTGCCTTGATACTCTTCAGGGAAAGAGGTGGGATTTCTCGTACCCTTCGCTCCCAACAACAACATCTCCTCCAAGTCCCTAGATCTCACACTCAATATTATGGTAACCGCTCTTTTGTCAGCATAGCAGCCACCCTATGGAACCAGCTACCAATTGCCATCCGCACTGCACCCACCCTGGACTCATTTAAGAATCTTCTAAAGACATTTTTGTTTAAGAATTAATTTCGATTATGTTTATGTATTGATGATGTGTTGTAAGATATAGAATATTAATTATTTGTATTTTCATTGTTTGAACTTTATAAAGTGCATAGAGATGCCTATTAGCATATTATGCGCTATAAAAGCGTAATTTATTTATTTATTTATTATTTGTTGATAGGGCAAATGTGTTGCAGCTTTGTAACTTGCTTAGAGTGCGAATAACTTCAAATCTCCACCTTCGGTTGAAGATAAAAACGGCTGAGTACCCAGCCAGCTTGGAAGATGGGCAGGTAGCTGATTACCTATCTAACTTTTATAATCACATGTTTGCTATGTAGTCAAGATATCGCATAATATATGATTACCTGAATTTTTAAAGGTAATGCACAGTGTTGGTAAATGTCGAAGGGGTTAAAGAAATTATATTTCTTAATTTTGTAATTTTTGGATACATCTATGAGGTTGGGTAGAATATAACTCCATAAAAGCTCACTTTGGAAAGCCTGCATTTTCTAGGAATCACATGTTAAGTTTCAATTTTGTTTTTTATTTATCTGTGGCACTGGATAAATATTTTTTGTCACCAAGTCATGCCTGGTTTGCTTGATAATGAATATCTCACTGATAAAATTGTTTCTGAGCTTACAGTTCGTAGATAGACGAACTGGGAATTTTTAAGGAGAAAACTACCCAAAGGGGAAAAGAAATTTACCCAACCATGACCTTGTGACACCAATTAATCCAATTTTTTCCTCTTTTATAGCTTTGCGACGCTATTGGAAGACTGTAGTCTCCATTTCAAGGAAATAACTTATCGCCGTTTTCTAATACCATCTAGAGGCAGCAAGAAAACCACATTTTCACCAAATCCATGAATTTGACCAACACTGTGTACTACTTTTAAAAATAGTGATACACATTCATGCATGTTTCAGTTGTATCCATCTTACAAAGCTGACAGGTTTCAGTTCATTTGCTCCTTTTCTTTGAAGGACCAATGACATGCACTTGTTTTAAAGGGAAATGCTACCTTAATTTTTTCTATTGATATTTTATGAAGTGTTATTTGCTGATTAATTTGATACCAAATTTACCAGAATTGTACAGCTATGTATTAAGTTATAGAATGTTTAAGATCCCACCAAACATGTCTTTCGCCCATCGTCTGCTGCACATGGGGGCCGCCATTTTCCACAAATTACGTATCCCCAAAATTTCTCCCAGTGGGTGAAATTGCAAAGGACTCTTATTGTTCGAATCTTGCGATACGGAGACAAAAAAAACTAGAAATGAGGAAGTTAGAAAACACAAAAGACATATGACCTTTGACCCTATAAAGGACGGAACAATGAGGGCAGCATCACCAAAAATTAAAGACGTGTAGATTATACCAAGTCACATCTCCATACAAAATTTGAAAGAAATCCATTACGAAATGTGGCCTGCAGAGTGCACTCACGCCATCCTCCAAAGTATGACCTTTGACCCTATAAAAGACAGGACACTGGTGGCAGCATCACCAAAAACTATAGGTGTGTAGATTTTACCAAGATACACTGCCATACAAACTTTGAACGAAATCTGTCAAGAAATGCAGAAAAGTGCAAGAAATGGACATATGACCTTTGACCCTATAAAGGACGGAACAATGAGGGCAGCATCACGAAAAAGTAAAGCTATGTAGATTATACCAAGATACATCCCCATACAAAATTTGAAAGAAATCCATCCAGAAATGTGGCCTACAGAGTGCATTCTCACCATTCTCCAAAGTATGACCTTTGACCCAATAAAAGACAGGACACTGGTGGCAGCATCACCAAAAACTGTAGATTTTTAGATTACACCAAGAGACACCTTCATGCAAAATTTGAACGAAATCCATCAAGAAATGCAGAAGAGTGCAAGAAATGGACAAATGACCTTTGACCCTATAAAGGACCGAACAATGAGGGCAGCATCGCCAAAAAGGAAGATATGTAGATTATACCAAGATACATCTCCATACAAAATTTGAAGAAATCCATCCAGAAATGTGGCCTTCAGAGTGCACTCACGCCATGCCCTGAAGTATGACCTTTGACCCTATAAAAGACAGGACACTGGTGGCAGCATCACCAAAAACTATAGGTTTTAAGATTTCACCAAGAGACACCTGCATGCAAAATTTGAACGGAATCCGTCGAGAAATATGACCGCTAGTGCGTACACATACTATCCCAAAAAATATGGCCATCTACCCTATAAAAGACGGAACACTGGGGGCAGCATCACCAGACATTATCGGTTTCCAGATTTTACCAAGATACACCTCCATACAAAGTTTGAAAGAAACCTGTCGAGAAATGTGACCGCTAGTGCGTACACAAGAATGTGACGCGGCGGCGGTGGCGGTGGCGGAAAGCTGCTGAATCCAAAGTATCCTCCAGCATACTGCCTGGGGATACAATAAATTGGGGTAAGTTTTATTACGTTTATTGCTCTGAATATCTAATAAGATTTCTCACTATTTGAAAAAGCAAGGCCACAAATCAGTAATTAATTCAGAGCACAACAATTGCCATTGTGTGTTGCAGTTGAAATTCCAGAACACCTTTTTACCCAGAGGCAGAGTCATGAATCATTAATGACACTGGACCGCAAAAAGTTGGGCGATACCACAGCTACAACACACTCTGGCAATTGTTGTGTTCTGAATTAATTACTGATACACATAGATTTTGTTGCCTTGATTTTTCAAAATGTGAAAAATCTAATTAAATATTCAGAGCAATATTTTAAGAAAAGTATTCAGAGAAAAGTGATGAAACTTGCTCCCAAACGATTTTACATCCTTCACCTTTACAATATAAAAACCTCAGTGTGATACCGTAGTTTTTGAGTTATAAACAAATCAAAAGTGTCCAAAGTTTTTTTAAACAACTAGTAGTAGTGGAGAGTCACGCTCTGCGTGTAGAGAAAGAGCAGCATAGGGGAATAAACCCCCCAAAAACAGACAGAATCTAGACTAGGAATTGTCCACAGATACGTCATTCGTTGACTAAGTCCACTACAAACATGGAAAATGGCGGCCCCATGCATGTGCTGCAGACGATGGGCGAAAGACGTGTTTGGGGATCATTCTATAACTTTCTGCATAGCTGTCCAATTCTGCTAAATTTGGTAACAAATTAACCAGCAAGGTACGCTTCATATAATATCAATAGAAAAAAATTAAGGTTGGATTTCCCTTTAACTTCTGTTGATGTGTATGGGTCTATACATGTTCATCAACAAATCATCAACTGTTTTATCTTAGTATGTATCATACATTTTGAAACATTTTCCCCCTATTTTAGCTGGCTGTTGACTTCACAAGCAAAAAAGATGATCTGGAGGATTTTATTTTTAAAAATAAAAATATCAAATAGCTGTCCAGGAGGAAATGAAGATCCATGGGCCAAATTACAAACTAATAGGAGCTGTTCGAATGAGACCTGGACACTTCTACTCAATTGTACGAGATAATGGATCATTTGCTGTAATAGATGACTTAAATTTGTATGTGTTACGATATCCAAACTTTTGGGGGGCGGTCAACAAAATTATGCAACCCAGGGCAATGTCTGGCAGTACCACATGTAACTTGTCGCAGAGTCATGATGGGGTGCATATACTTATGTATTCCATGAGAGCCCAAGGGGGAGGAGTTACAGTAGGGTCAACAGAGACAGACACTTTTCAGTACTCCTCAGCAAATGAAATGGAGACATACTCAACCAAGAACTTATGCTGAAGTGACTGCCAGAAAAGGCAGACTCAACATCTTTGTGTATGCAAATGAAGTGAATCGCCAAGAAAGTTCATTTCAGAAGGAAAATGTTGGAAGATCAGTACGTGCTAAAGGCTGTGAGAATCACAACACCCTCCATGCAAAGTCAAACATGAAGTCTACACAGGAGATGGATAAAAAAGTGCAATCTCCCGGGATGACAGTCCTTCAGCATATCAACACCCAACCGGAAGGAACTATATAAAATATCTACTTCCATGGGAAAGAACCACAAGAAGTCTACACAGGAGATGAACAAACAAATGGAATCTTCCAAGATACAGGGAAATCAGAAAGTTCATTCGAACTGTGGAGAGATTTTCACAGGCAAGACCAAGGATTTTTTTATTGCATCCATTCTAGAGCAAGGAGACTGTGGCTCATCTACATGTACTACTGAAAGTTCCTAACCAGTTTAATGAAAACTGTACGGATTCAAATCTTAACAGCAGTAAAAGATCCCCCAGAGGTACCAGCCCACAACTTGCAACCTCAGAACCCCCTCTTTCAGGAACCTTGCCAAGACAGTGGGAAGGAAACTGTGGTACTGTGGAATGTGGTAATAATCCGCCACTAAAGGCACAGGGCGACAGATGTAGCTCGGAGCCTGAGGCTAGAAAAACATTTAACAATAGTGAACAGGAAGTACAGGCTGAGTGTGATCCTGAAAAATCAGTGGAACAGCCTTGTGCCCTAAATAAAGAGCCAAATGTTGTGAAAAGATGTGTCCAGAACATCAGTGCCGAATGCACATCTGGTACATCTGATGGAGAGCAGATGGAGAACAGTGAAAGCATAGGACAAGCTACTGAGAATGAATCCCAAGCCAGATCGACAGAAAAAAAGAAAAGCAACATGGATGAAAAAGTATTTTGTAAGACATCATGTTTGCATGATTTTTATACCAATTCAGGCTATGCCACTTTGAATGCATTTAGTCTACAGTTAACCTCAACACCCAAGGAGAAACTTCTCGCAGTCGGTCCAATCGCAAAGACAAGGGTATTCCAAAGAAAAAATCAAAAATTGATCCCCCGCCAAAAAAAAACAAAACTTGCAAATAAAGAGAATCAAACAGTAAACCAAAGTCTCGGAAACCTCTAAATGAAATAGACATGAATTCCAGAATTGATAACCCTACAAAGAGTTCTCCATTCAAACTGGATGATGGAAATAAAGTGAACCTGAAAAGGTTTCAAGATGATTCCTGTGAGGTCAGGACTATGGAGGTTTTTTGAGAAAAGATTTCTTACACACAGGTTGACAGTCACATCTACCTTTCTATTGAAATACTTGCAATGATTGGCATAAGAAAGCATGAAGGGTATCGCAGGTTGGACGCTGTATTAATCAAATTCCAGGGAAAAAATTACCATACTGCCTTTTTAGTGGGAAAAAGGAATGCTAGGAATTGGATTAACAAAGACGCCCTAGTGACTATCATAAGACAGTATAAAATAAAAAAAAGATGTAGACAAAGAACAACTCATCCAGACAATTTCATGTATGCATGTCAATTCATGTGGTACACAATGTCCTGATCATTTGTCAACCACAATCATCGTTCGTTATACCGAGGTTAAATTACAGAATCAAAATGAACAAATTTTCATTGAGTTTTTCAAAATTGCCAAACTTGTCGGCCTTGATGGCCATATTAAAAAAAGGGGTGGAAGTTTGTTGATACTATTTTATTGATGTATCGTCTTCATTTTTGAGCAACCAACAAAGGACCAAGTCCAAAATATCATTCATTTCTGTAAGCACCCTGCAAGTCTTACTAACCAAATTTATGAGTGGGGACAGCGATCTTAAAGAGAAAATTAGACTTGAAATACTAACACAGATAGAAAGGCTTGCTGCACTATCAATCAAACAGCTTTCACAAACGGCCAGCATTTGTAGCTCACATACATGTAAATCACTTGATATGGCAAATGATTCTAACATTCTGGGCAGGAAACCACTCTCAATCCTGAAGACCTGATTTATCTAACAGAAAATTTTAGTGGCAGTAGGCTCAGAAATGAGCTCCGTAAAAAAATACCAGGTGTATTTCCATCTGCACGGAAAGAGGGTGTGGCAAAGAAGAGATACCTAGCAAATTTTCATGCTACTCTCTTGCCAAAACGCACTGATACTTGTTGGTACATAGATCCTAGCCGACTGGTTGACATTCTACTTTTCCGGTACCCGTTTTTGTCATCTAGTTTGTATGTCAAGTTGTGGGGTGATGGCAGAGAAATAGGTGGTCGTCACAGCACCCTTATGACCTTGTCACTTGTTAACAATGAAATGTTCCTAAGAAACGTGTCAGTTCACTCACCACAGCACAATTATCCCTTTGTTATCTTTTATGAAGGAGATACAAGGGATAATCTGGAAATGAACCTGGTTCCGGAGTGAATATACATGTACTTGGAACAGCTTATTAAATCAAGAAAAGATGATAAATTCTTCATAACTGGGGATGAGAGGTTTCTGATTAAATTACTAGATGGTTCCAAGGACTTGAGTCCCATGTCAGAAACCGGCTGGAATCTGTACCACAAGTGCAACAAGTCTGACAAGAGCCGTGTCGCCATTTCTGGTGAAAGAACCGAACTGGAAATTCTTATAGACCGGGAGCACCCGGATTCATTAGTTCTTTAGCTGCCCATAACGCATTTTGTCTTTGACATACTACATGGAATCACCAGGATTGTTGAGAAACTGCTCAGATTAGAAATTGAAAAGTTGCTTTCGCATGGCAACAAAAATGAGCAAGGTCATGGGATAGACACTACCCAATATCTTTTCGGAAACCTGGTTAATAACATTAACAAAAGAGGTATTAGACAAGCAAACTTTAATATCAGATTCGATAAAGCAGGTAAACTACCCTTATAAAAAAAAATGATGGTAATACTACGTATTTCATGGTATTACCGCCATAATACCACAAAAACATGGTAAATCCGTGGTACACATCGTATTGCCACAGTATTACTCCGAAAAACATTGTATATTCATAGTATTTGCATCGTGTACCATGAAAAGCATGGTACATTCATAGTATTTTCATCTTGACAATGGGTAACGCGGTAAATTCATGGTACTTTCACAGTAAGACCATCCCAATTTACCGCGGTATTACCATGGTATTACCATGGGACTTTTTTGTAAGGGTAGAACCAATTACCCGTAATAAATACCATGCTGTTGGTATTATAAGTCCTGCACCTTCTGGACAAAAAGAAGAATACCCTCATGTACTATTCAACGTTGTTTCAACTTCTCCCATGCCTGATTCTGCACAAAGTGCAGTAATTGACTATTTTGAGATGCAGCCAATCAGCGAATTTGATGTTGTTACAAAAATTTGGGATTGTATGTATGAAATGTTCACAATTTTGAGAACTGAGCCAGATGCAGTTCTCATTGAGGGCAAGCCATAAGGGTCGCTCAGACCAACAGATTATAGGTGGGGATGCACTCCTCAAACAAAGGAGCTACATACAAAAAAAATGCAGAGTGTTTTTATAAGTTAATGTGCTTTCGATATTCATTGGATAATATAACACCTTTATATGATCAAGTTTATAGACTATGCACGGTACTTCCTAGATAACCTAAATCTCCCTCTGTGTAGATTCCAATCAGAAGGTGGAGAACACCTTAATTACTGCCATTCGTCATATTTTTTAAACATACGACTCGTCATGGTAGCAAATTGAAAATTGACCCACAATTTTCATACCTTCTTGCAATGTACCCCAATCTTATGAAATATCTTCATTGGAATCACGAAAAGAATTTACCAATTTTGTGGACAGGCATGTGGCTGCGTGCAAAATACAGGCTGCATACAGGGGTTACTATACAAGAAGGGTTGTGCGTGAGGAGGTGTCGTCTACTGATATCTTGGGAAGTATGCTAAGTCAGCAGAAATGTGATGACACTTGTGGTACACAAGGAATCTTCAAGGGAATGTCATTTGTGTTTGTTGGGATGGTCCCAAACTACAAGACGCAAAAATACACTCAACAGATTTTGGAAAATGAAGTCAAGAAATTTGGAGGTTAGTAAAGCATTGCCGGGAGGTCGTCAAAATGCATGTTCTTGTGAACAAAGGCAAAATAAAAAAAGACAGTAAAATGCCTGAAACTGTGACAGAAGCCTATAGACGACATTATGACATCCTTGACTATGAATTTGTATTCAAAAGTATGGAAGATTCAGAATTGCATGGTAAGACTAACTTTCTGGTTCCTATGGATTTAATTATTACCAATGTTACTAAAGAACAAACTCTACATGCCGAGCATTTTCAGAAGGTTCCCAGAATGATAAGTATGTTAAAGAAAGCGCAAAGGAAGAAAAAACTCAGACAACGGATTAAATTCCGAATTAATCCTGTTATTTTCTATGACAATATAAAGAGGCAAGAAGCTACCAAAGGACAAAAGATTTCTTTTCTTGAGCAATCAAAACTGTTTGGTAAATACTGTAAAGAATTTAAAGACTTGCATCCTGAAGAAAAAAAAAACATATGAAGATTTGTGGAATGAAATGAAAAGATAATTCAAACACAAAAGAGTTGCATTGAAAAGCTATAACTCTGCCTGTAATTCCCTCTATAAGAAACAAGATAACAGTCACATTTTGTCTTGAACTTATAGAATGTACTTCTAGATCACCTTCATACATTTGTATCTTATTTTGTTGACACAGGGCCAATTATCCACATAACCTGTGAATCATGCTTGGAAGCAAACCCCAACAATTAATGGTAGGGAATGATGAACTAGTCCGTGGTGGTATATCAGAATTATAGAATTATGTAGACTGATCATACATCACATTTCAAGGTAGGTCACATTAACACCGATTAGAGTACTCTGCTTGAAAATTCACTTGACCTACGTTCATTTACTAGAGAAACCTCATGTGAGGTCCTACGCCGCCACCTCTGATATGGTGATGGATTTGAAATTAACAAGGTATTACATGCAAGTAGTTGTTTGCTACTTCATGTTAGATTCAATGACAACATCAATTCTAGACTATACATGTATATCCTTATTTTAAAAGACACATGCACATGCAAGTGGGAATCGAGTGTACTGCAACACACATTCTTGATTTTCCCTTAGTGAGAAGTTTCCCTTCAGTACTTGCTGGTGGCCTTAAAGAGAAGGTTGAGTACTAGGAAATAAAAAAATGTGGTCGTGAGCATTCTTTCCAAATTTGTTTTTATATGAAAGTATTCCCCATTTGCAACCTGTGATGGGTTGGGTTTGCCTCAAAAACAGTTATCATTTAGAGTAATTAGTATATTAATTTGTGAAATACAGTTTATCGCGGCCTGCAATATACTGCTCACAACTTGTCGCAGAGTCATCATGGGGTTCATATACTTATGTATTTCATGAGAGCCCAGTAGTTACAGTAGGGTCAACAGAGACGGACACTTTTCAGTACTCCTCAGCAAATGAAACGGAGACAAATACTCAACCAAGAACTTATGCTGAAGTAACTGCCAGAAAAGGCAGACTCAACACCTTTGTGTATGCGAATGAAATGAATGGCCAAGAAATTTCATTTCAGAAGGAAAATGTTGGAAGATCAGTACGTGCTAAAGGCTGTGAGAATCACAACACCCTTCATGCAAAGTCAAACATGAAGTCTACACAGGAGATGGATAAAAAAGTGCAATCTCCCGGGATGACAGTCCTTCAGCATATCAACACCCAACCGGAAGGAACTATATAAAATATCTACTTCCATGGGAAAGAACCACAAGAAGTCTACACAGGAGATGAACAAACAAATGGAATCTCCCAAGATACAGGGAAATCAGAAAGTTCATTCGAACTGTGGAGAGATTTTCACAGCCAAGACCAAGGATGTTTTTGTTGAATCCATTCTAGAGCAAGGAGACTGTGTCTCATCTACTACATGTACTACTGAAAATTATGAACCAGTTACATGAAAACTGTCCGGATTCAAATCTTAACAGCAGTAAAAGATCCCCCAGAGGTACCAGCCCACAACTTGCAACCTCAGAACCCCCTCTTTCAGGAACCTTGCCAAGGGGAAGGAAACTGTGGTACTGAGGAATGTGGTAATAATCCGTCACTAAAGGCACAGGGTGACAGATGTAGCTCGGAGCCTGAGGCTAGAAAAACATTTAACAATAGTGAACAGGAAGTACAGGCTGAGTGTGATCCTGAAAAATCAGTGGAACAGCCTTGTGCCCTAAATAAAGAGCCAAATGTTGTGAAAAGATGTGTCCAGAACATCAGTATCGAATGCACATCTGGTACATCTGATGGAGAGCAGATGGAGAACAGTGAAAGCATAGGACAAGCTACTGAGAATGAATCCCAAGCCAGATCGACAGAAAAAAAGAAAAGCAACATGGATGAAAAAGTATTTTGTAAGACATCATGTTCGCATGACTTTTATACCAATTCAGGCTATGCCACTTTGAATGCATTTAGTCTACAGTTAACCTCAACACCCAAGGAGAAAACTTCTCGCAGTCGGTCCAATCGCAAAGACAAGGGTATTCCAAAGAAAAAATCAAAAATTGATCCCCCGCCAAAAAAAACAAAACCTGCAAATAAAGAGAATCAAAACAGTAAACGAAAGTCTCGGAAACCTCTAAATGAAAAAGACCCCGTTTACACAGAGACTGAAGTCGACTTTAGTCGAATTTGAACTCGAGTTCATTTGTGTGTAAACAGGGTAGTCGCAATTAGAACTCGAGTTCAAAACTCGAATTCGAATGACGACCCAGAGCAACATTTATCGAATTCAAACTCGACTTTTATCGAATTTAAATTCGCTATTTGCTGTGTGAACGGACACGTAATTGAAAGTCGACTAGCAAATATCCAGCCAGTGACCCCGTCATACGTCACTTCCGGTATTGCTAAGCAACGCGTCAGTAAATAAGCGTCATCCAACAAGTGAACCACAACGCACGAACGATCCTACAAAACCCGCCGAAGTCAC
Source organism: Heliocidaris erythrogramma (assembly GCA_025617745.1). Taxonomy (NCBI): domain Eukaryota; kingdom Metazoa; phylum Echinodermata; class Echinoidea; order Camarodonta; family Echinometridae; genus Heliocidaris; species Heliocidaris erythrogramma. Next base: position 711,273 of record CM046868.1, read on the forward strand.
CAGGACAATTCAGACAATACATCCAAATCAATAGAAAAAGCTGGCTATTTGGGCAATTTAGCTACAAGCAAATCTTTAAAATAAAATTTTATCCATTACGGCAGGTTTGTGGGAGCGGGTCACATATCGATTCTGACCCATGTACAAAAGGTAAATGTGTGAAAAACTGACATGGTAATTGAGGCTTAACAGAGTTGTCAAGTTTATAGGTTTATTCAGGCAAAGATATTGGAAAATTACACTATGAATGAAGCATTGCGTTGCCTAGCTCAAACTATTTTAATGTTAAACAATATTTAACCAGTAAATCACTGAAGTATCTTGTAAATTCTACCTTTTGCAGTCTTTCGCCCCCCTCCCCCCCCCCAAAAAAAAAGAAGCGGCTGGATTGAAGAAAAAAATCTTCCCGCCATCTTCTTAAACGGTCTGCTCGACAAGCAGATCTGACACGTTGCTGTCGCATATAATTATTGATCAGGATATTCCTATTCCGACGTAAAATCATACGAAACCAGATCAAAATGACTGCGCTTACAATACTCGCTACCGCCATTTTGAACTCACTCGCGGGGTTTTCACAAATTTAACCCGGAAGTTGATAATCACGATATTCCCACCAAGCGAGGGCGTAATCAAGTCGAATTCACTTTCCTTCTGAATTCGAGTTCGTCCAACGCTTGGTGTAAACAGCCCACCGAAAAATAATTTATGCTAATCCAAGGTCGCAATTGAATTCGCTGTCGAATTTGAACTCGAGTTCACTCTGTGTAAACGTGGTCATAGACATGAATTTTAAACCCTACAAAGAGTTCCGCATTCAAACTGGATGATGGAAATAAAGTGAACCTGAAAAGGTTTCAAGATGATTCCTGTGAGGTCAGGACTATGGAGGTTTTTGGAGAAAAGATTTCTTACACACAGGTTGACAGTCACATCTACCTTTCTATTGAAATACTTGCAATGATTGGCATTAGAAAGCATGAAGGGTATTGCAGGTTGGACGATGTATTAATCAAATTCCAGGGAAAAAATTACCATACTGCCTTTTTAGTGGGAAAAAGGAATGCTAGGAATTGGATTAACAAAGACGCCCAAGTGACTATCATAAGACAGTGTAAAATAAAAAAAAGATGTAGACAAAGAACAACTCATCCAGACAATTTCATGCATGCATGTCAATGCATGTGGTACATGTCCTGATCATTTGTCAACCACAATCACCGTTTGTAATACAGAGGTTGAATTACAGAATCAAAAAAATGAACAAATTTTCATTGAGTTTTTCAAAATTGCCAAACTTGTCGGCCTTAATGGCCATACTAAAAAAGGGGGTGGAAGTTTGTTGATACTATTTTATTGATGTATCTTCCTCATTTTTGAGCAACCAACAAAGGACCAAGTCCAAGATATCATTCATTTCTGTAAGCGCCCTGCAAGTCTTACTAACCAAATTTATGAGTGGGGACAGCGATCTTAAAGAGAAAATTAGACTTGAAATACTAACACAGATAGAAAGGCTTGCTGCACTATCAATCAAACAGCTTTCACAAACGGCCAGCGTTTGTAGCTCACATACATGTAAATCACTTGATATGGCAAATGTTTCTAACAATTCTGTGCAGCAAACCACTCTCAATCCTGAAGACTTGATTTATCTAACAGAAAATTTTAGTGGCAGTAGGCTCAGAAATGAGCTCCGTAAAAAAAGAATACCAGGTGTATTGCCATCTGCACGGAAAGAGTGTGTGGCAAAGAAGAGATACCTAGCAAATTTTCATGCTACTCTCTTGCCAAAACGCACTGATACTGGTTGGTACATAGATCCTAGTCGACTGGTTGACATTCTACTTTTCCGGTACCCTTTCTTGTCATCTAGTTTGTATGTCAAGTTGTGGGGTGATGGCAGAGAAATAGGTGGTCATCACAGCACCCTTATGACCTTGTCACTTGTTAACAATGAAATGTTCCTGAGAAATGTGTCAGTCCACTCACCACAGCACAATTATCCCTTTGTTATCTTTTATGAAGGAGATACAAGGGATAATCTGGAAATGACCCTGGTTCCCAATGGAGTGAATATACTTGGAACAGCTTATTAAATCAAGAAAAGATGATAAATTCTTCATAACTGGGGATGAGATGTTTCTGATTAAATTACTAGATCGTTCCAATGACTTGAATCCCATGTCAGAAACCGGCTGGAATTTGTACCACAAGTGCAACAAGTCTGACAAGAGCCGTGTCGCCATTTCTGGTGAAAGAACCGAACTGGAAATTCTTATAGACCGGGAGCACCCGGATTCATTAGTTCTTTCGCTGCCCATAACGCATTTTGTCTTTGACATACTACATGGAATCACCAGGATTGTCGAGAAACTGCTCGGATTAGAAATTGAAAAGTTGCTTTCGCATGGCAACAAAAATGAGCAAGGTCATGGGATAGACACTAGCCAATATCTTTTTGGATACCTGGTTAATAACATTAACAAAAGAGGAATTAGACAAGCAAACTTTAATATCAGATTCGATAAAGCAGGTAACCTAGAAACAATTACCCGTAATAAAGACCACGCTGTTGGTATTATAAGTCCGGCACCTTCTGGACAAAAAGAAGAATACCCTCATGTATTATTCAACGTTGTTTCAACTTCTCCCATGCAAAGAATGGGCTATTTTGAGATGCAGCCAATCAGCGAATTTGATGTTGTTACAAAATTTGGGATTGTATTGTATGAAATGTTCACAATTTAGAGAACTGAGCCAGATCCAGTTCTCATTGAGGGCAAGCCAGAAGGGTCGCTCAGACCAACAGATTATAGGTGGGGATGCACTCCTCAAACAAAGGAGCTGTACAAAAAAAATGCAGTGTTTTTATAAGTTAATGTGCTTTTGATATTCATGGAATAATATAACACCTTATTATGATCAAGTTTATAGACTATGCACGGTACTTCCTAGATAACCTAAATCTCCCTCTGTGTAGATTCCAATCAGAAGGTGGAGAACACCTTAATTACTGCCATTCGTCATATTTTTTTAAACATACGACTCGTCATGGTGGCAAATTGAAAATTGACCCACAATTTTCATATACCTTCTTGCAATGTACCCCAATCTTATGAAATATCTTCACTGGAATCACGAAAAGAATTTACCAATTTTGTAGACAGGCATGTGGCTGCGTGCAAAATACAGGCTGCATACAGGGGTTACTATACAAGAAAGGTTGTGCGTGAGGAGGTGTCGTCTACCGATATCTTGGTAAGTATGCTAAGTCAGCAGAAATGTGATGACACTTGTGGTACACAAGGAATCTTCAAGGGAATGTCATTTGTGTTTGTTGGGATGGTCCCAAACTACAAGAAGCAAAAATACACTCAACAGATTTTGGAAAATGAAGTCAAGAAATTTGGAGGGAGGGTTAGTAAATAATTGCCGGGAAATGTGAAAGGTAGGTCATCAAAATGCATGTTCTTGTGAACAAAGGCAAAATCAAAAAAGACAGCAAATTGCCTGAAACTGACAGAAGCCTATAGACGACATTATGACATCCTTAACTATGAATTTGTATTCAAAAGTATGGAAAACTTAATTAATCCTGTTATTTTCTATGCCAATATAAAGAGGAAAGAAGCTGCCAAAAGACCAAGGATTTCTTTTCTTGAGCAATCAAAACTGTTTGGTAAATACTGTAAAGAATTTAAAGACTTGCCTCCTGAAGAAAAAAAAAAACATATGAAGATTTGTGGAATGAAATGAAAAGGGAATGTGATGAATTCAAACACAAGAGAGTTGCATTGAAAAGCTATAACTCTGCCGGTAATCCCCTCTATAAGAAACAAGATAACAGTCACATTTTGTCTTGAACTTATAGAATGTGCTCCTAGATCACCTTCATACATTTGTATCTTGTTCTATTTACAAATAAATTTGTTGACACATCTTTGTCCTCGAGATTATCGCCGTCGACGGGGACGGTGGCTCTCTTCTCGGCAGGCAGACTGCGATTACAACCTTTGTGACACATAAGGGACTGATGAGGTACAAACGCCTCATCTTCGGCTTATCGTCACCATCCGAGACATATCAGTATGCCATTCAGCAAGCCCTAAGTGGACTAGACGGAGTTAGAAACATCTCAGACGACATCATCGTCTTCGGGCAAAGCATCGACAAGCACGACGCCAGGCTGGATGCAGTCCTCCAGCGTCTCCAGGAGAGGAAGCTGACGCTTAACGCAGGCAAGTGTGTATATTCCGATACGACAGCCTCACGTTCTTTGGCTTCGTGATCGGGAAAGACGGCATCTCTCCAGATGAAGCGATCAGGAATGCCCCGAAGCCGTAGACATCGAGTGAAGTCCGATCGTTCCTAGGACTGGTCAACTACTGCTCACGCTTCATTGACAACCTAGCGACAATCTCGGAGCCGTTGAGGGAGCTTACCCGTAGCGGCACCCCCTGGTCGTGGACTGCGAGGCACGACAAGGCATTCGAAACTCTCAGACTTTGACAAGTGACACAGTAATGGCACACTTTGTCACTGGCGCTCCCACCGAGCTCCGGGTGGACGCCAGCCCCGTAGGATTAGGCGCAATTCTCACGCAGACACGTGCTATACACCGATCACAAGCCACTACAGTTCATGTATTCGACGACCGGGAAGCCCCCAGCCAGAGTCGAAAGATGGGTTCTGAGACTTCAAGCCTACAACTTCACTGTTCAACACATGCCTGGCAAGAGTAACCCAGCCGATGTGTTATCCCAACTTCCCGTGTCTCATCAGCCATTTCGAGAGAGAAGCATCGCAGACGAGTATGTCGACGCAATCATCGCTTACGCTGTACCACGAGCGATGTCGCGAGATGAGATCCGCGCAGCTACTGAGCGAGACAACACGCCATCTGCAGTTCGACAGTGTATAGTGACAGGAAAATGGAAAGACGTCGACGAGGAAGTCGCGAAGTACTACCAATGTCGCAATGAGTTATCCGTAGCCGATGACATCATACTTCGCGGAACGAGGATCGTCATGCCGACAAGTCTGCAAAAGCGTACCTTAGCGATCGCTCATGAGCCGCATCAAGGAATAGTAAGGCTAAAACAGGCACTCCGCACCAAAGTTTGGTGGCCTGGCATCGACACCGCAGCTGAATCGCTAGTCAACGAGTGTCGAGCATGTCAGCCTGAAGCTCCGCGTCCTCCCCAAGAGCCGATCTCTCCATCTCCTATGCCAGCCGGTCCGTGGCATACTGTGCATATTGATTTGTGTGGGCCCCTCCCCACAGGAGAATCTCTCCTGGTCATTGTTGATAGTGCGACCAGGTGGCCTGAAGTTAAAATAATGAGATCGACATCGTCATGGATATCCATATCGCATTGTTTCTGATAATGGTCCGCAGTTCATCTCAGCCGAGTTTAAGGATTACATGACCGCAAACGACATCGACCATCGTCGAATAACACCATACCATCCGCAAGCTAACGCGACGGTAGAGCGCTTCAACACTACAGTCATGGAAGCTATTAGCACTGCACACCACATTGGCAGAGATTGGCGAGCAGCTCTTCATGTCTTTCTCCTCTCATACAGGAGTACCCCAAATCCAACAACGCAGATCAGCCCTGCTAAACTGATGTTCAACCGCGACATCCGCACAAAACTCCCGACGATATCCGCTACGTCTCCCACCGACAACTTTGCAGGAGCTTCAAAGAGCGACGCGACATACAAAGCGAAAATGAAATTGCGAGCAGATGTGAAAGCTCGGAGCAACCTGAATGTGATTTCAGAAGGCGACATGGTGAGTGTTATGCGTCCGCGTTCTCACAAGCTGGATACAAAATATGACCCTGCCCCTTGGGTAGTTGTTGAAAGAAATGATGCTAGTCTGAAAATCCATCAAAAAGGGAAGGAAACCATGCGACACTTGTCGCAAGTCAGAAAATGGTATGGAAATGTGCCCAATGATAATGTTCGCGATATCGACTTCGAGCATGATGACACACAACAAGACGAACGACAACCACATGTCGACGACAGCGGCATCCAACAACGCCATTCCACGCGAACATTGCGACCGCCACAGAGATTGTCATATCACCCCGGTGGACAGTTAGCTTAAAAGGAACATTAACGTGACATGAGACTATAATTGGACGATAATCATGAACGCTAAATATACCTCTAGTGGACTCAGTGAACTCAGTGAACAAAAAAAAAAAAAAAGAATGAATGATACACATATGTGTTCCTATGTCTATGATATATATGCATTGTTTATTCGATGCCATGTTTTGTCATTACGTGTATCTTGCAATCTATTTTGCAAATTTCCACTGTACTATATTCTATTCTTTACCTACACCTCTACCATTATTCAACTCTACTCTTCCCTCTATGTATGTATAGATTGTGATTACAATTTTGAAAGTTATTCCTACTCAGGAGTATTAATTGTGTTAAAGTTATGCATTTTATGTCTTTATATTTCTTATGATTACTTCTCAACTTATCACTTTTATTCATTCAGGATATTCTTACATGGGTTTTGGTAAATCCATATTTTGTTGACGTTTACTGATAACTTTGGGACAACAATAGCGAGCCTATATTGCTCTTTATTCTTTACTTTGTTGTGAGTTGGACTTTATCTCGTTTTGTATTGCCCCTATACACAAACACTCCTAGAAGTTAATTATATTTCATATGAGAATTTTGTTTTACGTGTATATTCGTGTATATTCTCATATTTTACCTCAATAGAAAATGTTTGTGTAGCTTTCATGTATTGCATCACATACTTGCATTGAAAAGTTCATACGCTTTGGTCGAATTCTCAATCCAAAATCTGATGTGTTCAAATTGGTCTGATAGTAGTCTATTTCGTTCTGAATCTAATACATATATACAGTAATACTTTATTTCTTTTTATGCGCAAATTAGTTCATTTGAGCTGGTTGTTGATAGTACTTTTTATATAAAGAAGAAAAGGGATATTGTGTTCTGAAGATATTGTGTTCTGATCATTCCACCTCACTTCAGTCCACATCTTCATCATCCTGTTCCCATGCACACTCTTTCTTGTTTGTTTTCAATCTCCTACCATTGTTTGTTTTCAATCTCCTACCCTAATCTGTTTGCCTGTTTCTTATCTCAGTAATCCCTGCTCCATCCAACCACTACCAATCCATTCCAGCTGTATGTTACTTGTAACTGCCTTGTGTATACAATGTGTATATATATTGGAGTTGTTCTGTGAATAAAGACACTTGCAGTTTGATACCACATCAAGGTAGAACAGAACACAAAAGAGCCTACTCCCAAATTCCACACACCATGCAAGCATGCATTTGTATAATGCAGGTTTTTTCTGTCTTTATGTTTTTAGATTTTTGGAACAAGGATTAGAATGAATACAGTAACATGTTATTAAAGGTAAGGAACAGTAATAGCTACAGTCACAATTGTTAAGAAATTCAGCATGATGCTGTTCCTCGTTGGGATGTTAACAGATCCCAAAATGCTACGTAATGGAAATCCACTGCATACAAGTTTGACAGGGTATACATAAACAAAGGAAACTAAATGATAATTTTAGTCAAAATTTAGTCAAATTTAGTCAAAACATACTTTCAAAATCTGCTAGTACATGTACTTAATAACTATAATCTTGAGTTCTACTCTTGATGCATAAAAAACAAGAAGGTAGAAATGTGACTACAAATGAATTGGTCAAAATAGACTAACCTAACAAACACACGGTCACAGAAAGAGAAAAATAAACAAATAGAAAGAAGGAAAAATGTGATGATGATTAGAACTGAAGTTCTTCTGATTAATATTTTAAGGTATGGACAAAGGGATGAAGAGCAGTGCAAATATATAATTAACCTAGAGAGAAATGAACATGTAAATGATCAACCAAGATGCAAAATAAGAATTGTAATATGCAGGATTATCATTACTTACATTATAGGGAGTATGGCCCAGTATTATAGGTGTTTTATCTGAGAGGTACATGTTAAATTGTAGGATTATTAATTAAATGAACTGAAATGCACTAGGTACAATACACAATAAAGGGAGGAGCCAGAATTGTGTGTGTCTGCTGCTTGAGTTTATACCTGACTGGTATGTCCCAGGCTTAGCCTACATATAATAAACAAACATTCATTTATATGAGGTTTGAATGTATCTCATTAAATGCCAGGGTGCATGCATGGCAGGTGTATGCAGGAACAAAGGTATGAAGACACACAACTACACGAATGCACAGACAGTCTTGATATCCAACAAGGGAGGTCTCATATACCTCCTCAGCCTAACCATGTTGAAAAAAAAATCATGAGTTTTGTTTTGTTTTTGTTTTTTTAACAGAAATCACATATATATCACCAAACCCAATCAAGAGTGGGAGATCCAACAAGGCAAGGGCTCCCCCATTTGATTAACATACATGTACATTATTCAGAGAAGTGGGTAGCTTGTTTGCTTCCTTAATCCCTGCCCACCCTGTACCCATTGCAAAAATCCGGAATCTGTCATTGATCAGTAAGGTACTTCAGGATTATATAAAGAAATAAAGAGCGGTTTTTCTGGTAATGATGTAATGTTTAAGAAACTGCCTTAGACCAACTTTAATCATTAATAACGGCTTTAGCCCTATCAAAATTATTACAATCCCATAATTATATGCATATATATCTCTGTGTGTAATTTTCAATATGTTCACTATGCAATTCTCTCATAAAGGACATGCTACTAAAAATCTTAAAGTCCCCCCCCCCTTCACTATGATTATTCAGAAGGACCTGCAAATATTTCTTTCAGGAATAAACACAGGGTTCAAGGGAGTCTTTATGTATAAGGTCTGCAATGAGAAGACTATAAACCTCAACTGAGTATCAGATTCCAGGTGCAAGAAGCACTCAGACTGGTGGTAATCCCTTTATCAGTAGACAGTGTTGTGATTGACCACTACCTATCTCCAAATCAGATTATGGTCACACATGAAAAGTGGTGAACTGGTGAGGTGATCTTAAATGAGATGTTTTCCTAATGTGACTCAACCACAAAGATGACTCAACCCACCTCAAGACTTGACTCAACTCAACCTTCAGGGACTCAACTCCACTCAAGTTAATCAATACAATCTAAATAGGCACAACCCGACTTGACAGACATGTTTCAGGGAAGAGATTCGTACTTGTCCTTCTATCATATTTCGATAACTAATTTACCTATCATTTTACACAGAAAATCAACAGCTTTACACCAGCATATTGGAATTAAGACATGTTAAATGGTCGAGGAGATATTGGGGCTGAAAGTGCATTTTAATTTCATCGACTCACACCGTACAATTTGTCACCATGATCCAAATATCTGACTCTGGCATTAACCTATCCTAAGCAGTTGATGCTTCTGATAAATCTGTTTGCCATCCCCATCTGGAAAATTGATGGACACCTCTGTTCATTCCTCATTGAATAAGGAGTATGTACATCATTCTTTGATAATGATTTCATAAAAAATTGTCACCGTGATCCGAATGTCCCACAGAAAGTCTCAAACAATCCGATTTCTGATGGTGCCAATCTCGTCAATTTCACATTCAACGACATCACCACGCTGTGAATAAAAAAGAGAAGAGGACAAAAGATAAGACATTTATATATTCTGATTTATCCACCACTGATTTGTCTTCCTGTATAATTTTCCAATGCCATCTTAAACATTCCCCACTATGTCTTTGAAACATCATTCAATAATTATTAGACTTACTGTATATGTGTACTGATATGTTCTTTCCTTTCATTACCAATATGATTCATATTCATATCATATCATTAGTTCTGTATAATAAAGAAAACAAATTATTCAGACTGCACATTCATATTTTATTGCACATATATCATCCATTTTAACTTCATTACTTTATCATAGTTAGCACAACTATCAATTTCAACTGATGTCATTTTGCTAATCACAATGAAATTTTTGTAATTCCATGAAATGCATTTTCTATTTTATTTTTTCAGAATTTCGTAAACACATATAAAATAAATTATCTGGAACTCTCCACTACGGGCATCATTTCACAAACTGTAACGAGTACAACTTCGCCAAGATCCCATATAGACGTTTGTTAATATAAATACACATGTTTCAATGGGATGTTGGCAAACTAATGGTTTTTTTTAAACGATGCCTAAAATGCCAAGCGGCTAATTCCGAGGTACCTTCAGGTAAATAGGATCTGGCTTCTTGAAGACACCAACACCTGGAGGAGTTCCTGTTAAGATGATGTCACCTGGGGTCAATGTTACAAATCTAGAGAAGAAAAATAAATCACTTGGCAAGTCACATCTTTGTATCTTATAACACACAGATAAGTGAGTGCACATAGGACAATTCTTGCGCGCAGCTACTTTTTTCATCCCCACATGCCATTCATTTAGTACACACAAAACAAGATGCTGCAGTAACATATGTGAACAAGCCTTAAAGATGACGAATACATGTCCAACAATGTAATATCAAGGGATCACAAAAACTTTAAGAGAGCTTTGCGCACTCACACACTGGAGTATGCAAGAGCAAACAGAACCATTCATAATACCACTGAACGATCAATCTAAAACGATTTTAAAGAAAAAAGAAATGGCAGTTGTCCCTCTATGACAACAGTTACGACATTGCTCATCTTATATATCTATCATCTGAAGATCTTCACTGATGACAGATTTATACTTGTATAATCTGTTTCCCTCAAAATGAAATAAAAAAGTTTATTTTCATCGTTTCCATTAAAACCCACATGCTATGGAAAATTTTCTTCTGCTAAAAACACACAAGGCCAATAGAGCTTTACATTCTCGTCAGGATCAGAATGGCATTTACGTCCTTCTGGCTCTTGAGAGTCAATTAAATTTGATATCATAAGTAATGCATAAAATTGATTTGCATGTGACTTACTTTGATATAAACTCTATCAGGGAGGCAGTCTTAAAGATGATTTGATCTGTGTTACTATCTTGCATGGTTTCTCCATTCACTCTACATCTGATTCCTAGCTTGTGAGGGTCTGTTACAAAAATAAATAAAACAGTACATTACTTTTAATAAAGTCATACATTTCTAGAAAATGTATATTTTTTTCATGCCAAACTTTAACACTGATAATACTGCCCATTTCACTTCATATACAATCAAAGACCGCAAGGGTAAATCTAGCCACAAAACAAGTTGATTTAAAGGGCCCCTGCAACCAAAATGCAACAACATTCAAGTTTATTGCTGTTGATATGCAGGGATGCATACAACTAATATTATGTAATTAAAACATCTAGATATGTTTCATAGATATTTAAATGTTTTTTGAAATATTTTTTCTGACCTCCTCAGCTCCACCCTAAAAAAAAGCTCCAGAACTCATTCCTGCAGTGACATCATCTGTCAATAATCAGTCAGCCACACTAATATTCTTCAATACTATAGACAGTGGAATGTAACTTCCCCCAGCTCAGCACATGTTTACAATAGAATTGCATGCTTTCAAACAATACTTCCTCATTACCATTCTTTTCCTGGTGATGCTACAGCATGTCTTACATACATGTAACAACTCCTATGTAGGCATTGTATGGTCTATTAAAACAGATGGTCATCTCTGACAAAGCTACACACAACTGTCTCTCCTTAGCTCACTAATGATTGACAGATTATGTCATTGCAGAATGAGATCTGGAGCCTTTTTTTAGGGTAGAGCTTAGCATGTCTGAGAAAATGATTTTGAAAAACATTTAAAAATCTATGAAACATATTTCGATGTTGGAATAACAAAATATGAGTTGTGTGCATCCATGCACGTCAACAGAAATCAACTAGTATTTGTGTTGCAGTGGACCATTAATTAAAACCAGAAAAAAATACCAAAAAATATATTTTAAAATGTTTTGAGGAAAATCAAACAAAGCTGAAGAAAGTTATGAGTTTCTGGAATGGCTGATCGCTAAAGAAAAAAAAAGGCAACTCAGTCACAACAATACTACGGCATTGCTACACAACTTACAAATTGATTTGCATAATTTCTTTTTAGAAAAAAATTTCTGCATCTTTTTCACGAAAGTGATTTCCTTGCGCATTTACATTATTTTGATAATAACATGTAATTGTATGTATGAAAATATATATGAAATAAGTATTATTTTTCAAAAACATAAGGAAAGGAATATTTTGGATAAACTTGTATACAAAACAGTTATTTATAGACACTCGCCCACCTCCAGCAGACCTAAAACAGATTTTTCGATGCACTATGTAGTATTTTGACAAAGAAAAAGGTGATATACCTGAAAGAGCATCAGTCGTAACAATGGCAGGACCAAGAGGGCAGAAGTCATCCATTGTTTTACCCAGAAGCCACTGCTTGCCATTCTTCTGCATTTGCCAGTCTCTGGCACTGACGTCATGTGCCACAGTGTAACCAAATACATGGTTCATTGCATCTGCTTCCTGAAAAACCAGGTCTATCTGTTACTATCATTGACTTTCAAAGTGAGAGTCAGAATGTTTATATTCATTAGACCTATGAAATAATATATAATAATCATTCAGAATTTTCAGTTAAAAAAGCAACAGCCTAAAGTACAGTACTGTATATAATTATATTCTGCTGGGAGTTTCAATCGTCACAAGTAGTTCATAGCAGGGCCTATATCAAAAACTTCAATTCTTATAAATTGCTATTAAAAAAACATTTGGTTTATGAATTAAATCATATATGCCAAAATTCTTTCAGATGATGGTGAGAGTACGAATACCATCTGAATACAATAGAAAACCGTAATCTAATAAAATGCTCAGAAAAGCAGTACAAACCTTGATGTTTTTGCCGCCTTTCCCAATAACAACCGTCAACTCGACCTCCCAATCCAGGGCCTCTGTGATATCAGGGTAGGTGACATCGTCGTATGGACCTACGATGGCACTGGAAAACTTGCTGAAGATGATAGGTTCTGTTGGGATGGGACAGTTCTGTTCTGTGCAGTGGTCTCGGTAGTTCATGCCGATACACAGGACCTTCTGAGGGTTAGTTATGGGCGACATGAGCTTCACATCTGCCCTCTTCACAATACGCCTACATGTACTTGAAGACTCAACAATTCTGCAAATTAAACATAAAGCCTTAAAGGTAATGGACAGGCTGAATGAACATGCACATATGATGGACAAGAAATATAAATGCAAATTAAAGTTTTCTGAACTTTTACTTTGAGAAAAAAATATTATATTAACAATATTTCAATTTCCATAATTAAATTTATCCCCCAGCATTATCGTGATTGAGGAAAACCAAGTTAAACATAAATAACAATAATTATATCCACACATACATAAATACACCACTTACTTCTGTGCCCTTTTCAAAAGATCCACCCCGCCTTCAATCAATTTCAATGTGGAGTCCGGCATCGTCTGATCAGAGCCGCAGAGATCTACGAAATCACCACCGGCTTCAAGCTCCACTCCCACCCGGGACTTCCCCGACTCTTCAAACTGGACGAACCGCATACTGGACAAGAACCTGCAACAAAAAGTGATGGGTTGTGTCCAGAGTGCCAAACTATGGTTTGGTATGAATTTTAATCTTGGTGCAACCTGCCGTAGTTGGTTAAACATTTAGGGAGGCGTGTGATATACAATTTAGTGTTAATCTGCAATTGGTAAGTCAACAAACTCTCCGTCGGCCGCCGTACCGTGCCCCCTGCGCAACATCAATAAACCTAGCCTGCATTCCAGCCGTTGGGTATATGATCTAAATAGATCAATAAGTTTGGTTGTTTGGTGGTTGTTGTTTAACACAAAGTGTCGGCATTCATTCATCAACAGGCGCCGCGGAACGTCTTGGAAAGTGGAGAGGCTTAATGGGGGGCTGCGTGTATACCACATTTTTGCACTGCCATACGTGGGGGGCTGCAGCCCCCAGCAAGCCCCCCCCCCCCCGGTTCCGCGGTCCCTGAGCAATGATAATAATATTAATTACCTTTTGTTTTTTGTTTTGTATTTTGTATTTTACTTATTCAGTTAAACCGGATACTTAGTCTATAAAGTCACACTTAGACCGAGTCGGGGGGGGGGGGGGGGGGGGGGTGGCGACAAAAAAAATCGCCAGACCTCCAAAAATCGCTCAGTGGGGGGGGGGGGGGGTGCCCAGTTTCCTCCATAATTCTGACAAGCAAAAAAAAAAAAAAAAGTTTCTAGTCTAAAAAGGGGGGTGGGGGGGGGGGCACAATCGACAAAAGGGCGGATCCTTTATGGTAAAAATGTATACCTTTCTTCCAAGGGGGGGGGGGGGGGCACGGATCCGCCACTGATGCATCTGACATACTTTATGAAAGGGGAAAAACATTTTGTTGTTTTCTAAGCCAGATTCGTAAACACATTTAAGGCTGAAAGTCCAAATTGCCTGCAAATTTCATTTATTGAAATAAATATTCAACCTGTTGATTGTTTCTCATGGCTATTTTATGTCCTTAACACTTTGAATAGATATTTCATGACAGTCTCCAAATATAAAAAATGAATCTTTATCCCAGCATATTTTTTTAAATCCTAACATATTTTATATAAGACATGTCAGACCATATTATACCTTCAATCATTTCCACACATTCTTTGAATTTTTCATAAATTGTTTTTTGCGTGCCCTACAAAGAACAAAATATTTGTTCTTTCTTTTTGTTCTCAATACCTACTTTTGATAAACTGGCAAAGAAGTACCGTTTTGGTATAAATTAGAGAAGATTTGGTAGGTTGGTTGGTTCTTGCAATGATGGCGCGCCTCAATCTCATCAGATTATTCGCGCCAGGCACTTTCGTAGCAGGTTTGGCGTAGGCTTCGGAAAGCCCACGAGCGACTTTTTTGGGTTTGTTTGTTTTGGTTTTGTTTTATGAAAATGGTTTTATTATGGTCATCATTAGTATGGTAAGATGTTATTATCCCATCTCCTAATTTAGAGAGCTGTCGATCGTGATTATTCGTAATTATTCGCTATAATATCAAGATACGCAAGCAATCAATCGGGAAAAAAATTTAAAAGGGGGAGTTAATTCCAATTGTTCATGGAAACACCGCAAATATGTCTCTTTACCAAATTACTTCAAGATCAGTTATGTAAGAGGATCAATGACAGCTTAAAAAGCTATCTAAAACGATTAGTATCATATATATAACCAGGCAATAATTCACGAGTGAAAATTGGGTTATAGACATCAATAATTGTTTTAGATTAGGATTGGGTTATAGACATCAATAGTTGTTTCACATTAGCATTTCTCAATTCAATCCTTTTTTTTAAGAGATGTCTCTCTTTATCGTATTTTGAATATGAAATAAAATGTTCAATCGTCTCAAATTCTTGACACGCTTAACAGAGACCAGTATCATGCTGGTTAATTTGAAAAAAGGGTACTAATTTAACCTACATTTACCTACTCTGTTGTATCAAGCATTCTTCTCTGCGAGACAAGCCATGTCTGTATACTGTATGGGCTTGTAACGTCGCTATGAAACGCTTATAAAAATCTACCGTGTTTGGCATTGTCCCATTCTGTTTGCCATGATTTGTTGTAATGGATCAAAGGAGCTAGAGGCTGCTAGTTCACTTCTCGTATCTATGTCTACTGGTATACACTTTTTCATGACTCCTTTTTTGGCGGCCCGATCTACGATCTCGGCGTTAATATCGCAGTGTGATGGAATCCATTCAAAGGCAACACAGACATCTTTCAACTTCAAATTATTAATTATGTATAAAATTTCATTTACAATATAGCATATCTAATAAAGTATGATCGATCATTTCTAAAGCTAAAGGAAGAGTCACTAAATATCACTACCGATGTTGTTAATCCACTGTAGTGCTACTAATTCTGCTCTCATAATACAGGCACGGGATAATCCAAAATTTTGCACCACGTCGTAATGAGGCACATAAAATGCGGCTCCTGTCCTATCTTCCAGTTTGGATCCATCTGTTCAAACATGTAAATATCCATTCTATGAATTTCCAATACTATCTAGAAGAATCGATTTCATCTCAACTTGAAGCAATTCCTTTTTTTTTGTACTTTACCCTGGTGTTCGAACTTCGAAGGACACTTGAGGTCGTGTTTAACGCCATTCAGGGATTTTGGGTAAAGTTTGTTTGGCCCTCCACAATATAGTTTGATCCTATAGAGGGCAGTATTCAATAATGTAAGAAAGACAGCATAATACTTTTTCTTTGAGTTTGAGTATATTTTTATTTATTTATTTTTATTTTATTTATTTATTTATTTACTTATTTCTGCATGTTACATGGTATTGCATAGTATGATCATTATAACAAAAATGAGAGTAAGTATATAGGTAAACAATAACAGAATTAAAGTGCAAATATGATCATAATACAGGTACAATATATGGATAATGTAATAACATGCAGAGGTATGGCAATATAAGCTTAAAGCTTGAAGCATTGCGATACATTTTCATTTCTTATACATATAAAAAGAAACTAACTATTGACTACTCATGACACTAACAACAAACTTGTTAAAACATAAGACTAGCTACAAAATAATATGAAAACAAAGGTTGATGAATAGAAAAAAAAATAGTATAGGCTGGTCTGTTCAGCTACACCAAGGAATCAAAGGTTATCGCAATGAAGCATATATAATAGGTTTATAAATTAGAATTCTAACATTTATGCTGCGAAGCCCATGCATTTACTCGAAGTGCCCATGTCCATTTTCTTTTTATTCAAGGCTACCAAGTTTTTCTGGGGTCCGCTCGCTAGTCATGAGCGCTATTCGTAATGACAGCTATCCATAAGGACCGCTATTCATAATGGAGAAAAGGCTCATAAGGGTCATTATTCATAAGGACTGATATTCATAATACGAGAAGAGAGTCGCTATTCATAATACGGAAAGAGGTTCGCTATCCATAATAGGAGAAGAGGGTTGCTATTCATAATACGGGAAGAGGGTCGCTATCAATAATGGGAGAAGAGGGTCGCTATTCATAATAGGAGAAGTGGGTCGCTATTCATAATAGGAGAAGAGGGTCGCTATTCATAATACGAAATGAGGGTCGCTAGTCATAATAGGAGAAGAGGGTCGCTATTCACAATACAAAATGTGGGTCCGGCGCTAACCTTCATACCGTATTATGAATAGCGACCCTCGTGACTCGTCTCCTATATAATAGCGACCCTCTTCTCCTATCATGAATAGCGACCCTCATTTCGTATTATGAATAGCGACCCTCTTCTATTATGAATAGTGACCCTCTTTCTGTATTGTTACTAGCGACCCTCTTCTCGTATTATGAATAGTGGTCCTTATGACTAATGGTCCTTATGACTTTATGAATAGTGACCCCCTTTCCGCTTTATGAATAGCGGACCTTCAGGTATAGGAACTTACACGTTATGAATAGCGGTCCTTATGACTAGCGAGGTTGCCCCGTTTTTCTAATGTCTCGTAGCTGTCTTACACATTCAAACAAAATGTAACGTGGTGTTAAATCTATAAAGATTATACAGTGCGTCCCAGACAAAAACGAAACCGAGATTTATCGATGTTTAATAAATCTCCTTGTACGTTTTATAAATCTGATACTTCTAGTCCGTCCCCCCCCCCCTTTTTTTCATCGCATCCCAATCAGAATTACTCTATACGGGAGCCTAATCATTTACAAGCAATGTTTTTTATTTAGGCTCCCCACATTTTACATATTTCTTCTTTTGCCAGTCGTTTACACGCATACATTTCTTAAACTTTCTACCTATTACTCTACATTATACTTGATTTGAGTTCTTTTGAAATTGACAATTATGCTTGTAAAATAACTTCTGAAAAATTGTTTTGATGTAAATGTGGAATGTGGAACAAATAAACTTCAAACTACAAACTTCAAAACTTTAATCATATCTTAATCACATCTCAGACGGGAAAAATGAGCCTGGGATGACAAAGCTCTGTTGGTGTAAAGTGATGCTTGCATTTCAATGATTTATAAAACGAATCCATTCGCACTGGCTGCCTGTCCTAGCAAAAAGCAAACAACATAAAAGACTTCATGCATGGCTCATTGTCAACAAAATGGAGTGGTGAATACAAAATAATAAAAGCTGATTGATAATGATGTACCTTTTCATTAAATAACTTGACCATGCAGTACACAACAGAGCAACTATTATTTTTGGTAACAGAATGGGGACGATCTGGGAGCCTTTAATAAATCTTGGAAATTCAATCATCAGTTTACACCAAGAGAGCTGTGTTATCCCTGGCTCATTTTTCCCGATTGAAGTTTTCTAGAAATGTGATTATCTCTTTGAAATTCAGATATCGTTGGCCAAACGACTTCTTGGTAGCCCTGCTTCATATTGTCTTTATTCACTCTTGCGTGAAGTATGTATCATATGAGTGGCATCAAATGATAGCAGAGGATCCAAGCTTTACAAATATATGTCATTTATTAATCATAATTGTGATTAAGATATGATTAAACATCGATAAATCTCGGTTTCGTGTTTTCTGGGACGCACTGTATATTACAATACTTGTTTTCATTCAATACAGCCTTCCTAGATGATCAATGCAAGCTGTGCTTATGATGACCCCTTTTCTACGTATGATTTTACGTTATAATACATTTTTTTTTCTTTTTCTCTTCCAAAGGGTTCATTATTTACAGAAAACAAATTCAACAAGTACAAATTAATAATCATATATTTTCGTAATCAGGATCGTGCAACAGAATGAGTATAATACATTTTATGATATTGTAAATTTATGATGGTGTATATGGAAATGAATAAACATCAAATCAAAAATTTGTTTTTTCAAACAGTCGGACACTTCTGGGACACTCCAGGATCAATAAAAATGTGAAAAAGGGAGACTTGTAAATTAAACCCTGGTCCATGTGCCAAGAGTGTTACTTTACTACA
Source organism: Heliocidaris erythrogramma (assembly GCA_025617745.1). NCBI lineage: Eukaryota > Metazoa > Echinodermata > Echinoidea > Camarodonta > Echinometridae > Heliocidaris > Heliocidaris erythrogramma. The sequence goes on from CM046868.1 coordinate 730,286, forward strand.
TATAAAATGCAGAAAAGCCAAGCTATTTCAAACTTATTCTATTACTTTAATATGTATTACTCAATATATTGTTTATCCATAATGTCCCGTATAACATTTTTTTGGTAGATGTGCAGATTCTATACTCTCTCTCTCTCTCTCTTCACTTATCCTTTTATGATACTTTATTTTTGTCTCTCTCCTCCTTGCTTCTTTATATCCTCACTCTTTCAGTAATCTTTTTTATCTCTCTCTCTCTCTCTCTGCCTCTCTTCAGTTCTCACCCTCCTTACTTCCTTTTTTTTGTTCTTGTAATCTTAGACTGTACTTTTGTTCTATTTGTATGTCGCTGCTTGTTGTCATGTACATTGTTTTGAAATATTTTATATTCATTTATCGTACGTTGGGAGCTAGAGGGGTACTAACTCTGTGTTAAGATGTGAGGTAACGCCCTTCTGGCTCTCAGCATACGTTATCGCCTAACTAATGCTCTGAAGTATATTATCATAGTGTTTTTATGATAAAAATGCTTTTGTAAATATTATGTTACTTCTTTGTAAACTGACCATTTTAAACTGTGCAAATGGCAGTGGCATAAATCCTTTCAGTAAAAATGTGTGTGTGTGTGTGTGGGGGTGTGTGTGTGTGTGTGTGTTTGTTTAGCATTATGTCCGAGGACATTTTCGGACAGAGAACAAAAAAAAACCATGAGAACAATGGTCCTCGGAAGCCGGACAATAGTCCTCGAACGTCGAACAATGAATTTATGCCTTATTCCGTCGACTGTCCGAGGACGAGGAACAATAGAGGAACAATACCTGTCCTCGGAAGTAAAGCCATGTAAACGTGTGTGTGTGTGTGTGTGCGCGTATATAATATATACAGTAAAGTCCACTTGTTGACGTAGTAATAGAAGAATAACGAGTTGGAGATGCATTATTTGCCAATTTTATTTTATTTTCCAAACTTTCGGAACGATCCACACGTCCCTTCTTCATGGAAACGAATTATTTTGCCGTAATCCGTTTCCCTGAAGTAGGAATGTGTGGATCGTTCCGAAAGTTTGGGAAATAAATTTTAATTGCCAAATAATACATGTTCACCTCGCTATTCATTTGTATATTCTTATATATTCTTATATATGTGTATTCTTCAGGAGCTATACAACGAAAAACGAAAGACGAAAATGGAACAAAATGATAATATTACTACATGCATAAAAGAAAAGTAATACTGTAACAATTCTGCTGACACTAACTAATATCCAATATGAATAATCTATATATAAATCGATATAGTGATAATCAATGTAAAGTTTGATATAATTAAAATCATTACCGGTTAGGTTGTTCTATGGACAGTGCTTGCTTGTATGATGGATCACGTGACGTGAACCGCAGCAAAAGCAAGTTAACTGATGCGTGTCATTGTGGCGCCACCTTTATTCATGACAACCCATGTACACGACATGCACGAGTAGAGTCAGTGCAAAGAAATACTTGTATTTATAGGTACTCGAATATTATCACATCATCATTTACATGCTGTAAATATATATATATATATATATTTATTTATAATATATATAGTGGGATGAATTCAAGCCAAATATGAAGCAGGGTACTCAGGAAGTTTACGTTTCGTCTTTCAACTTAATCAGAAATTTATTCTGAAACAGTTATAAAGAGAAGATACAATCACTCATCTTTGGTTTGAATTCATCCCACTATGTTCTGTATCACCCAAACCAAAGCGAATAGTAAAAGTAAATGCAACATTATCACATTGTATATATTAATATATATTGTATTTACATCTTGTCTGATTTGACAGTTGCTGAGCAACTGTGTATCGCTCAATCTTATTTTAGCGTTGATGGGTCTTATAGAGTGACGCCACAGTTATAGTTTCAGTTAATTTTTCAGTCACATTCATATTTAAATTAAAATACATGAACATTTTTAAAATTTATTTCTCCAGATCTTTAGTGCATGGCCTACTTGGACGAAATTATTAATATCGAATTAAATGAAATGTGTTCAAATTCATAGAAAAAAAGCGTTGGGGGAAAACAAAAATCAGTATGATTATTTTCATATGAATTTTCCCCACCCCGATTTAAAAGATGTTATCTGATATTTACACATATAAACACACAAAGGGTAAGAAACTATATCGACGTATTAGTACAAAAGGGAATAACAAGCATATGTCTGTGAGCTCTATTCCCTTTTACGATGCGACGATATCAAATATAGTTCATGGAAGGATAATGATCATATTTAAATCCATGAGCGTACGGGTACATTTTCGCGAGGGGGCTGACGCCTTTCGCCCGAATATCAAATTTCCTGTTTTACTCTTTTTTCCTCTTTACTATTCTAGTCAAAACTCACAGCTTTGGATTGGAAGTGAACAGAATCACAATCGAAATGAACAAAATCCTATTCAAAATGAACAGAATCATAGTCAAAATGACTAGAATTAGGAAAATGTTACCAGGCGATCTGGTCAAGAAATGACTCGACGTTTTTTAGAGTGTACATTCTAAGAAAGAAGATTTGGGATTTTTCTTTTAATTGGGTATACGGGCATTTGAATTGAGTTCTTGGAGACTGGCACAACAATGACACTTTTATTTCCGAAGAAAACGAGAATTAAAGTGAAACTGACGCCAAAGCCTTTCCGTACACATTTAAGTTGCAATAACGTTGCACGTGTTTAAAACTTATTAATCATCTATCATATCGAACCATCTAAACTATTAATTTAAAAAATATCTTAATACAGTTTTTGTTTTGATGAGAAACGAAAAATAGAAGTAATGGGCCTTTTCGTGGAATAGTGGCCTATCGCAGTCGTTCTCTACTTGCACGGCAGCCTACAATCGAGATACATGCATATTCTAATGAGACACAACAGAGCTCTAGTCTCTCATGGAATTTCGTAAAGACACTCGCAATTATAATCAATAGTTAACTCTTATCGAACGCTCTCCCTTACTATGTAAACCTATCATGCGTATTCATATAATTATATATATAATTTCCTTCAAGTACGCTATGCAATAAAGATCTGGAGAAATAAATTTTAAAAATGTTCATGTATTTTAATTTAAATATGAATGTGACCGAAAAAATTAACTGAAACTATAACTGTGGCGTCACTCTAAGACCCATCAACACTAAAATAAGATTGAGCGATGCATTATACAGTTGCTCAGCAACTATCAAATCAGACAAGATGTAAATACAATATATATTGATATATATAATGTGATAATGTTGAATTTACTTTACTATTTGCTTTGTTTTAGGTGATACAGAACATAGTGGGATGAATTCAAACCAAAGATGAGTGATTGTATCTTCTATTTATAACTGTTTCAGAATAAATTTCTGATGAAGTCGAAAGACGAATCTTAAATTTCTTGAGTATCGTGCTTCATCTTTGGCTTGAATTCATCCCACTCTATATATATTATAAATAAATAAATAAATAAATATATATATATATATAAATATATATTTATTCATTCGAGTACCTATAACTACACGTATCTCTTTGCACTGACTCTACTCGTGTACATGGGTTGTCATGAATAAGGCGCCACAATGACACGCATCAGTTAACTTGCTTTTGCTGCGGTTCACGTCACGTGATCCATCATACAAGCAAGCACTGTCCATAGAACAACCTAACCGGTAATGATTTTAATTATATCAAACTTTACATTGATTATCACTAGGCCTATATCAATTTATATATAGATTATTCATATTGGATATTAGTTATTGTCAGCAGAATTGTATTGCTCATTACTTTTCCTTTATGCATGTAGTGGTATATATATATATACAACCACAGTGTTATAAGTATATAAATATATATATACACTAAATGATGCAACCGTTGGAGAAATATAGCAGAAGCAACCCGCGGACATCCACGGGCGCTAGCTCGGTTTATGATTAATCACCGTGTACGTACCGTATTTTTGTCACAATAATCAAGTGAATTAAAAAAAAGTCGGGTAAAGTGTTATATTTTTTTTACCAAGAAGTATTTACAACATGTGAGTATGCGTTATTTATCCAAATCTTGCAAGAGTTCTGAAGAAAATACATGTTCATCTTGATGAAGACTACATGATATAGATATAATTATGTTCGAGTAGTACTATATCCATGCATAGAGCTAGAGGGAGCGAGTTTTGATCTTGCCATGTTCTGTGGGGTAATACTCAGAGAAATTAAGGCCATGAAAACATAACATGCATAATTAACGTCCCTTGTAAAGAATACAAAAATGAGCAAAAATTAATTTATTGTCATTTTCTTTTCAGGGGGATTATGGCCCCCTTATATGGGTCTTGGGATGACCGACGGATTGACTTTTCCCTACTACTCTCCCGTCACCCCAGCGCGAGGGGAGACGGGAGTAATATCCTATATGTATTAATATCATCGTGGAAATATTTAGAAGGAAGCTCTGGTTGGGGGGGGGGGGGGGCTCCTCCTTTACACCGTGTCAACCGATATTCCTAAGTGACGTGATCTCCTACACCTCCCCTCCCCCGAATGATGTCTACAGATCTGTTTAGTCTGTCATAAGGGAATGAGTAATATATTTGAGGCGATATACAATGACAATGTTTCCAACAGTATGAGGACCATTTCCCCCATTCATGTCAATTTAGTTGTTGATAATAGGAATGAGTTATGCGACAGCCAACCAAATGTGCGGTTAGGTAAACCCTAAACACTAACCCTAACCCTAAGCCTAAACCCTAAACTCTAAAGCCTAATCCCAACCCTAACCCTATATATTTTTTTCATTTTGGGTGGCTGTCGAAAAAGGAAGTTTAACCTATAGTATATGCTTCCATGATATGAGTAAACAGTAGAAATAGATTAAATTTAAATAAAGAGTCCTTAAATAGGAAGTGGTCGAAACCCCCTCCCCCCTTTTTTTTACATTCTAACAGTTACATGTTCCTCCCCTTCACCTTGTCCCATCGAAAATTAACACCCCCCCCCCCCCCCCCCCCCCCCCCCCCCCCCCCAAAAAAAAAAACCTGTTGAAAGTTCAATTTAGGTAATGGAATGCTTACATAAATCAAACTTCGAATTTTCACAAATAAAAGGCAAAAGAGTTTACAGGCACCTGAATCGATCTGAATCGATCCGAATCGATCGCGACGACCGCCACCGGGGGATGTCTCAATGAGACCTGTACATCATCCGCTTAAATCACTTGTTGAATTAAAAAGCAGATTGCAGTAGGGGCAGATTTTGATACCCTAAACAGAGAAACCCGTCTATCCCTGATTTTTATACCATTAACGGCGATTTTATATCTTGCTTGGTTTTTTTACAACCTATTTACATCATCATCATAGACCTCTATTTAGCCAAAGAGGAACCGTAAAAAATTGACCTAATTTGGAACACATTACCGAATTATATCCCCCCCCCCCCTTTCCGCGGATCTTCTTCTTATCATCTCTGAATTTGATACCCTTTTTCTTGATACCCTAAACGCGCTTATTGCAGAAAAGACACCCTTTGTTCTTTGGCAATACACGAATTGAGGTTTCTCCCCTTCACAGGTAAAGGGTATGGGTTGGGGCATCACAGAATGTACTTTTTCGTGCGTACGGCAGTGCGCTGTTCCATCGGCAGAATTATAACTCCCTCCGGAAATTCAATGTTTAGAAATGAATTTATGAAATATGGACGGCACGTCAGCCCTTAAAAAGTGCCTCCTAATCCTCTAAGAACCATTCCCCGCCCGTGGGTACCAAAAGGTGGGGACCAAGAGAGCCAGGGGAGGCGCCTATTCGAAAAAAAAAAAAAAAAAAAAAATCCCCAAATCCTTAGCGTAATATATATATATATATATAATGCGAAAGGAAATGAGAGAATAATGGTTGCGTAACTTAAATCAAAGTTCCCCCAGAGCTGTCCTCCCTTTTTGAAATTTTTGCAAAGGCTGAAAAAATGTCTCAGCCTTTGCAAAAATTTCAAAAAGGGAGGACAGCTCTGGGGGAACTTTGATTTAAGTTACGCAACCATTATTCTCTCATTTCCTTTCGCATTGTATTTATTTCCACGAGAGTTGCCAAAGCTGTTGTATATGTTATTTCCTTACAATATATATATATATATATATATATATACATATACTGTATATTATATAAGACTAACGAGGTGAAGATGTATTATTTGGCAACTGAAATTTATTTCCCAATTTTTCGGAACGATCCACACGTTCCTTCTTCAAGGAAACGGATTACGGCAAAATAATCCGTTTCCATGAAGAAGGAACGTGTGGATCCTTCCGAAAGTTTGGAAAATAAAATTAAATTGGCAAATAATGCATCTCCAACTCGTTATTCTTCTATTACTACGCCAACAAGTGGTCTTTACTGTATATTTTATATGCACACACACACACTCACACACTCACACACGTGTATTTAAGAGATACTCGTACAAATCTCAGAAGAGACTTACTTGACAAGGGAAAACGCAAACGAGAATGAAAGTGAAACTGATGCCAAATCCTTTCCGTACACATTTAAATTGCAATTACGTTGCACGTGTTTACAATTTATTAATCATCTATCATATGAAACCATCTAAACTATTAATTTAAAAAGTGTATTCATACAGTTTTTGTTTTAATGAGAAACAAAAAATGGAAGTAATGGGCCTTTTCGTAGAATAGTGGCCTATCGCATTTCCCTACTAGCACGGCAGCCTACAATTGAGATACATGCATATATTATAATGAGACACAACAGAGCTCTAGTCTCTCATGGAATTTCGTAAAGACACTCACAATTATAATCAATAGTTAACTCTTATCGAACGCTCTCCCTTACTATGTAAACCAATCATGCATATTCATATATACGTATATATTCAGCACATAATTATCATTACATATGAACATCATACATGACTCAGTAGTAATATAAACCAGGGCAAAAGAGAGTTGTCTCGTATCTTAGATAGCCAAATAATTATGTTGTTTAAACCTTATTTCTGAAAGTAATGTCCTAATTGAAACGGAAATGTGTAACTTTTCTCTTTTCCCTATACCTATATATCAGTTACTAATATAAAGAATAACATGTATGTTGGCAGCTTTATGTCGGTATAAAATTGCTATAGACTCTGTTTTTTTCAAAAAAACTTATTAAATAATATATCATAAAGCTGCTATATCAAATCAGGTATGTAAGATACATGTATTATGAGGTTTGCACATGCCTACAATGGATGGATATTGATATATAATATAATATTAACATTCAGGTATATCTGTAGTACGAATGTAAATAATTCATTAAATATTTTTTATAGAAGTAAACTACATTGATTTCTTTTGATTTGATTGTAAAAAAAACATATAAGGCCTTATTCCTCTACAGATATAATAATAATAGTAATAATAATAATAATAATAATAATAATAATAATAATTAATGATAATATTAGTGGTTTCTTATATATATATATATATATATATATATATATATATATATATATATATATATAAACACAACAAAAAAACTAACTCCCACCCCCCCCCCCCCCTCTTAATCAAATTGGCGTAACTTCTTAACGAATGAGGTTTGAGCAAAATAACTTGGCAAGAGTATTCTTACCCTTACTGACTAACTTCCCTGTACAAATGAGATTGATCCATCCAGTCATGCATGAGTGGGCAAACATTAAAGGCAAAAATGTCACTTTTCAAAACTCACAAGGGTCATTTTTTATGCTGTATTAACAGTACAATTTAGCATTTTTTGCGCGATTTTTAAAGTGTGCTAACTAAACCATGACAGGATGACAACCTCTTATGTTCACACATGTGATGATACATTTTGGTAAAAATATCTGGAGTTTTTTTTTTTCAATAAGCAGAAGGGATTTTGCAATTTCAAATTCACGAGGGTTGAATATTTTTTTAAAATTGTGCTCACCCAACCATAATAACGAGAAAAGTGTCGGGATAGGTGTGAGGGGGTTAAGCGATGGATAATAAACAACAACAACACATAGATATGCACCAGAAACCGAATTCGCTAAAATCTCGTTTCACTATAAGGAGGTTCAAAGAGATGGAGTCTCACCTAACGATAATTAATGCAAACACCTGGCAGATTATAAAGGATGTACAATGGAATTTGATAAACTGTCTTGAGTCTTTGAAGCGATGTCTCATGCCGCCAAAGTAAACGGGAAAGATTTAGAGATGTTTTCACATTGAATGTTTACGCTGCACTGTTAAATTCATAAATCGATAAACACAGAAAGTGAATGTGCAGTTTTAATGGAAATAATTTCGATTTCAATCTGAAATTCCCCTGCTGCAGGATGAACAATTTCTTGAGATACAGCCTTAAAAGTGTCACAAATGTATGCCTCTTTAGGCCAATGTTAATACCTTTCCGCTTAATTCCGATTATTAAATTTCATATATTACCATCGTGAAAGATGGCTCTAGGAATTAAAGCCAACCCAAGTAGTGGGCACACACGCCCAGTCAAGAAATTGCCATCGCAAATCTGGTATTTTTGGCACTAAATATTTTCGCTTGAAACTTATATGATTCATGTGCACTTTTTCGAAGTTACATTTGGGTCTGCGAAAACTAATTATCATTACAACAGAATATCATCCATTGTACTTAATCATGGTTATGCAATAAAACGGAATTTGATTTGTTTCCTCGTTCGGAAGAATATTTTCGGAGAGCGCATATTTGTCATGTTTGTTGTAGCGGTATCACACCTCACTTCAAAGGGAGGCTGTCTGTTATGGCTCCATCTGTTTGAACCTCCTTGGTTTCACAGAATCCCCGAAATGACCCTCGTGGCTTTTGAAAAGTGACAATTTTGCCTTTAATGTTTGCTCACTCATGCATGACTCAATGGATCAACCTCATTTTCACAGAAACGTTAGTCAATAAGTGTAGAAACACTCCTGCCAAGTTATTTTGCTAAAAACCTTTTCGTTGAAAAGTTACGCCATTTTGATTAAGTGGGAGTTACTTTTTTTGTTGTGTTTATATGTATATATATAGAGATATATATATGTATGTAGGTGTGTATATATACCTGAAGAAATAAATTGAAAGCGCTTGTGGAAATCAACCTGTGGATATATCTGCTGTGTCATTATTCTCTGAGTGAACTTTATTTTAATTATATATATATATATATATATATATACATATCTACATATAGATATACATTTATAAAAGAATATACAATATAAGTTACACATATGAATGAATATAGTCGTTTGAATTAGAATACTTCATCGAGGTGTCATTTCCTATTTACTCGACCCTACACGATTTTCACATCTGGTATCCTATACGTTATTGATATGATCCTCTAGTCATATGAGAGCTCACAAAAGTAGCGATGCATCCCTCTATAGGAGTTTTGTCTTGTAGACAATAAATCACATACCATGTATTTAGTGGGCAGACTTGAGTATTATTTTTTTCACCATATTAGGACTGGGTCGCCAAGACAGACCAATACACTTTGTTTGGGCCAGAGTTTTTGTTGCACCCAACTGTTTTCAGCCCATTGGCCGGCCTATCTTGAATAATTAATGCTAAATCTACAAAGATGTATAATGGCTTAAGAATCCGATTTCTCAGATGACGCCACAATACGTCTTTTAACTGAAGGGACAAGATGGCGGACAAGGCTAGGTCTGTACTCGTATTCCACGCATTATTCGAAAGTATTATAGCAAATATAGAGAGCTTAATACATTCGGTGGTTTTCATGACTGCTATTCACACGGGCCATGGTTTATCTATGCAAGTGTATGTATTTATATTATTGTTCATGTTGTTTAGAAACCAATACAGATCATTTTAACCTTCATAGCTCTAACTTTGCCTAATACAGTGTATAATATCATGCGCCAAATGGCGTGCAAATTTGTATGCATAAGCATTGCATGCTTAAGTGCCCCCGCATTTATGTACATATTACAACCATTAAAGAACCGTCCGCACCGGCAAGAAGATAACAATGGTCTAAAATGCAAAGAAAGAGTCCCAAAGTCCACGGCATATCGAAACTATTTTACATGCTTCATGCAGTATTCGCATTTAGGACCATTATACACGGTCGCTTGTCAAGCGCCCGAAGTTTCGATGCGCATGTAGTAATACAATATCTGCGGGTCAGGTAGAGTACTAGTATGCTGTTTGTTTTCTGTAGGACTATCGCAGCCTTATCATTCACCCATGGTCAATTAGTTGACATAATAAATAATCCACTATAGCACTATATCACTAGCTTTGATAAATATGATTAAGGAGTCTGTAGTCCTTGTGCCTTCATTTTGAAAGAAAACTTTTCTTGCATTCAGTTTCTGGTCGGTGGTTGGATATGAAGCATGCATGCCATCTTGAAACAAGTTTGCAGTGTATATCACTTTACACATAAGAGGCTCACACCACATGATATTTATTCAACACAGTCTTGAAAAAGCAACACACAGAATTCTCAGAGAAACAAGATTATTACATCGGAATATAGAATACGATTTTTTTTAAAATTATCTTTAAGCTATATAAAACAACAACAAAGGGAAAAGTTGTATTTAAAAAAGGGGGTAAAATGAAAAGTTAAGGAGTAAAAGATACTTTTTTTAAAAATAATATTATTATTTTGTGTTTTACTGTAACGTGGATATAATTTTGTATATATATATAATGTTCTTTTGAATTGAAAAAAAGGAAGTTGAACTTGAATTCGAACTTTAAAAATATAATAATAAAATGATATACCCCCCCCCCCCCCCGCACACACACAAAACTTGTATAATTTTCATCTTGACAAGATGGATGTCTAGCACAATTATTGGTATGATCGATATTGCAGGAACATGAATTCGAAGTTCATAATTAAGCAGAGAGCAAAACCAGACCATTATTTTAATGTTTACATTACCATGAATGCACGTTATGTGCATTACGTGAGGAGACAGCTAATGGTTTAGTAACACTCGTGAGACAATGGTGCTCTAGTGTATCGTGATTATAGAACGGAACCGGGGATAGGTTATTTATTCTATAATTATTAACCCAAATGAGACACAATGCAGGGAGGAAGCTGGGCGGCGATGAACAAGCCAAACATAATCTGGGTAGAAGGAAGTGCAGTCCAAAGATTATGATACGGTTCAGCTTATGTCAACCCGAGATCGAAGCTAGGCAGGGTAAAGAGGAAGCCAGAAATAACGGATGGCGGATGTGCGTCAGGCGTGCCAACTGATATGACTTCGTCTCTGATTATCATGGCGAGGTTACTTGATTAACCCTTCTCATCTTGCTCGGCAAAAGAATGAATCAATATATTGTTCAAAACCTATCCCATTGTTATTTCAGCGGTTTTTGTTTTTGCAAATCGAGGAGCAGAAGATCGGCGTCGTTATTCATTCCACAAGTCACGTTTTACCTAATATTTTCTTAATGATATATTTTGAGACTAATAATTCATGCTAAAAGCGATTAATTTTAAAGGCACTCATAATCTTTCCCTTTCATAATCACATTATAGGTTGTGTGGCTCAATGGCGTTGCCAATAGGCCCATGCATTATTGCAAACGAGAATTGTTTACGTTTCGTTGCGGCTATGAATAAGTAACATTTCTTTTCCAGTTATATTAATCTAATTATATATCATTTTATCATATATTTCACACACACCCACACAAATATGTATATACATATATATATATATATATATATATATATATATATATATATATATATGTATATGTGTGGGTGTGGGAGTGTGTGTGTGTGTGTGCGCGCGCGCGCGTGTATGTGGGTGCTTGCGTGTGCGTGTGTGTATACATACATAATACATAATGACAAATTTTACACTTTCATGAACAAATATGTATTGTATAACACACACACATAAACACACCCACACACACATCACACATGAACTCAATTCGCAATGGAAGACTAATTGACACATAGTATTTGAATATCCTCTGTTGATAATTGAACGAAATGCTGTACAACAGTTATTATCCAGTTAATAGGCACGTTGGCCCTTAAATTTGAATACATTTTAATGTATACTGTGAATATGTAGCCTATACAAATGTATGCATGTGACCAGTAAATTTCATGGTGTATCTAACCTTAATATCGCTGGTTTATGATATGAAATGTAGAATTCTTTTTCTTTAATTGTAAAATAAAAGATGATTTCAACTTTTTAAAAACATATATTATTGTTGAGCTTTGGCAGTTTAAAGGAAAAAATGACATAGTTAACGAATAGCAATAAAATCAATTAAAAATAAATTAGGGTTCATAATGGTATTCCGTTTTGCCAATCTTTTCCTTATTCAATGTGTGAAATACCGCTATTATCAATTTAGGTAAAAGGGACTGCTTAAACATAACAATTCAAATTTGAAATTTGATTGATCTTAATACCTTCATCCTTGCTTGATGTACAAAGTTATTAAATTGTCTCTGAACTGATCATGTGTGCCTATACTGAAACGAAAAAATAAATAAATCAAATCAAACTTTTTTTCATACACATCTCAGTTTGCTGTCAGACTGGACATGCTAGAGTAGAGATTTATCAATTATTAATGCAAATGTAAATAGTTTAATAGTATTACTAGTATATTTTATTATTAACCTTTTTTTTTGTTTTCATTACCTTATTTCATAGATAGGTATCATCATTTTCATTTTACATTGACATTTTGACGCCTATTATAATCATATCATTATCATTTTGATAGCATTAGTTAACTTGAAAATTAACATTGATAATGTAACATTATTAAGTCAGAATTTTCATGTGTCTCTTATCGAGCTAAAATTAACCTAATTAAGATACAATTCCTATTTTCATTTTAAAAATTGTTTCTTACTAGGGTGATTTTGTTTAAAGTGTTTCAAATTACAAATTACATCGTAATTATAATACGGACAAAAATTCCCTGCAAAATATTAGTTTCAGGAACAAAAAAGATATTTAAACACTTTTTAATAAAGAAATCGCATACCATGTCATTCACATGTTTTTTCTTAAAGAAAAAACAGACCTGCATATGGATTAAAAAATAAATCTCATAGTTTAGATATCAGCGAGTAAAGGAGGTGTAGATAAGCCGAGCTTGTTTTGAATAAGGCCTTCCTATATAATCATTTTATTGTTTTTTGACACCACCTTTATTAGCATAGAGATTGTTTGGGTTTTTTTTCATAATAAGGGAGATACGTAATGTATATTATGGAGGCGATACCCTCAAATATCCTACGCACGCATGAGTCATATAATACTGGTATAATATCACGTTCTAATCTGATTGTTGTTGAAGAGATAAAATGTTCGCTATAATTTGGTCATGTCGTAATTAATGACTAAGTCAATATCCCTTCTGATGTGTGTATTTTGACATTTTCGTTATACTGATAAGCCAGAATGGTCCATGTAGCCTGCGGTTTATGTGCTCTGGTGTTTTAATATGCCAGATCGGTAATGGTAATGATGGTAATGATTGTCCCATAAAGCTTTGAGTATCCAGACTAGCTAGGCAGCCTAAAATGTTAATGGAACATTTTATCACATATGAAAAATGACAAAGATTTAAGCTGTAAACTAAGAGAGAAAGAATCTAGAAAAATATAATAGATAACAAATTGATAAAAGCAGTATTGGCAAATTTCGTATACACATAGTCATGCACCTACACACACACACACACACACACACAGGTTTACATGGCTTTACTTCCGAGGACAAGTATTGTTCCTCTATTGTTCCTCGTCCTCGGACAGTCGACGGAATAAAGCACAAATTCATTGTTCGACGTTCGAGGACTATTGTCCGGCTTCCGAGGACCATTGTTCTCATGATTTTTTTTTTGTTCTCTGTCCGAAAATGTCCTCGGACGTACTGCTAAACAGGCCCACACGCACCCTCACACACACCTCTACACACATTGATTTGTGGGGAACTTTATTGTTTGCTCCTATTGTGTTTTGTACCCCACAAGCATGACGGAATAAAGGCCATCATTGTGCTCTATTGTTCTCTGTACCCCACAAATGAATCTATGTAAACCCACACACACACACACACACACACACACACATATATATATATATATATACTGTATATATATTTGCAATCCCTGCAGTTATTTCCACAAAAAGGAAGTCAGTTAGGAGGAACAATGAATTTAGCTACGCAAATTATTTCTCTCATTCAATTCAATTGATTTCTTACATTATATATTTATATATATAATTATATATATATATATATATATAGAATATAGAGATTTTAAATGGGAGAACGTATATATGAAACAGAATTAAAATAAAGTTCACTCAGAGAATAATGATACAGCAGATATATCCACAGGTTGATTTCCACAAGCGCTTTCAATTTATTTCTTCAGGTGGAGTGAAGAAATAAATTGAAAGCGCTTGTGGAAATCAACCTGTGGATATATGTGCTGTGTCATTCTCTGAGTGAACTTTATTTGTGCGTGTGTGTGTTTGATGTGTTAATTATTTAACTATGTTTTACTTATCTGTGAAGGAAATAGATGATATATTTTTGAATTCCTGTGTTGATTTTGATTGATACTGACACTATTATAACAATATACCTATTTTACTTTTAATAGTCGAATCACTGTGAAATTCATACCGAATCTAGCAGACACTTAGAATATAGTAGTTTAAGTTTATTATCGTTACAAGGTGGGGAGGGGGAACAACCGTATAAACAATGATCGGCACTAACAATGCGTAAGGTATATTCAGATTTGAACCGTTAATCAGATAATTGTCTTTTAATTACATTTTTATCTGTAAACGTAATTTTTCTGATCCGTCCATAGTTGTGAGATTTTTCCTCTCTGCGTTTCTTCCATTTTCTATATTTTTTGTTTAATTGCCATACATATGCAAGCCATTTTTTGTACAATTTAAAACATAAGTTGTTGGCCTATCGAACAAAACAAACCTTTTTATAGTCCAATCATGAGACAGTATATGGTCTGCATAATGGATCAATTGCATTATCTCCTTTGCTGTTTGGTATACAATAAAGATATATATATATATATTTTTATTTATTTATTTATTTATATTTTTTTGTTGTTGAATATTTCATTCACTGCTTCAAATATTAAAACAAAATGGACTTGAGTGTAGCGTATTGGATTTCACATGTGAAACGCATGTCAAAAATAATAACCATTTGTTAATTCAATGCCGTATGCTATAGGACCAATGTTCGATATCTCACTCTTGCAATTCAACTTTGATTTTAGGTATTTTTTTAGACGGCTGCCATGAATCCCGGTAGCTTTCTCAGAAAGGTATGCGTACGTGTCACCAGCTTCTACTGATTTATTAGCATATAACCGTGAATCATTTAGTACCTGAGATCACCAAAATAAGTGTAGATGGCTCATCATTGTTAAAACTGTTACTGAAGTGTTCAGTAGCAAACGTGAATGCAAAATAAAAATTAATGCCATGAGGAGAATTTCTTTGTTTTATCTTTCAGAGTTTTATGTGTGTTATGTTGTATTTTACTGTACTATTTTTATGTCCTTTCTGTAATACTGGTGGAAAACGAACTTCCACGATTTATGTGGATCATACTGAATAAACTTACCAAATTATTATCAAATCATAACACCTATTATGCATAGTAGTTGGACAAAATTATGTGTATGTAATATTATAGGACAGTGTGGAAAACGCTTGGAGAGTAATGCGCTGTCAATATCCGCTACTCTTCTCGATTCTCGAACATTGCCTTCATGACAAAACCGCATGGCCCAGCATGCACGCTTCATGGAAGTAGCCTGTTCCGCCATGTTAACCGCCATACGAAATTCAATCACAGCTGATACAAGCTCTGCGTGCTTTAGAATTCGGCGAAAGTTATGAAGTCCGACGCAAGCGCACGCTTTCACTATCCCAGTTCAAACGCTGTGATTATCAAATTCACCATTATTATAGACACATTGCATGCAGCGTTCGAGTTTTGTGGGCAAAACAGAAAAGTTCAAGATATGATACTCTGCGAGGGGTATATCTTCATTCCACTATCACCCCACCCCACCCCCCCCCCCCCCCCCGCCTTACTTCAAGCACTCATCGAAATTCCGATGGTGCAGTGTGGAGTGCATAGCTATACCACGAATGCGGAAGGAGGGCAGAGCGGAGAAAAGCACGTCTGCTTCGTTGATATAACGAGCTCGGTCAGGCCAGGGTCAAATGAGGAAGGTCGCCATTTTTCGGGACTCGCCAACAAGTGGGAATAATTCAAGCTACGCACGCAAGGAAATGAAATCAAGTCTGACTGCACAAGCTTGGGAGGCAAGCGAATGAATTTTGTCGTTGGTAGTTTCAAATTAACTTTTGTCTCCGGACCTATACTGGAAGTTAATCGTTTACTAAACGCTAAGTCGATCAGAAAGAAATACCATTTCATAAAATTTGAGAAGTGTGAGAAAAGATATTAAGAAAAGGGGGACAATCAGAAAGTCATAGAATAATTAAAACACCATTTTGTAATACCCCAAAATAAATAACTTTGTGAACATGTCTGAAATCCTCTTGCTTCATGTATACACTTTTTCTTAACTACCCCCCCCCCCCTTGCGAGAGAGTCCAGAATCCGCCACTGATGTCGTATAATTCCTTTTGTCGTTTACAAAAGAACGTAAGTCTTCTCTCTCTCTCTCTCTTTTATTTCTTTTCATTCTTTTTTCTCCATCTCTCTCTCTCTCTCGCTCTCTTTATCTCTTTCCCATTCTTCTTTCTCTTTCTCTCTTTCTCTCTCTCTATCTCACCCTTCCTTCTTTCCCTCTCTACCCAGTTTCTCTTTAATGATATTTTCCCCCACCCAAAAAAAAACCTGGGGAAAAAAGATGATTAGAAGTTTCAATAATTACTGACTCTACTGAACATGGTAAATCTGGTTTATCTATAAGTTTCAAATTGATAATAATAATAATAATTTATATTTATATAGGGTCTAATACACCTACGGCGTCTCTATAAGATAAGCGCTTTAATTACAGATAAAAAAATATTACCCCTGTCATCTGATCTTTGGGTCAGGCTTGTCTGTAAACAGTGTATGCCCCTTCTCCACTCCCTGGGGGAGCATTCCAGCCAGGCGCCTTTTTACAGACGCTCATAATCAGCAAACCACAATGACTTTCGCATCTTAAATTAAACTGGGTACCCATTTTAACACCTGATAATCGTGAGGATGATGGCGATGATGATGATTGTGTACATGTGAATGCAGAATGGTCGAATAAAAATATGATCTATGTTACTATAAATACTCATCATTCTGCACTGTATTAAAATAATTATGAATGTTCATAATTATTATAATATTTATTTATAGTTTCATAATATATTTCATATACATTATATCTTACTTGTTTGGAAATTACTGACGCTTATATACTGAAGAAAACAGTCTTTAATGAGAGTATTGGTATGTTATAACTTTAAAGAAAATATTGCAGCCAGTAATATATCTTAAGCTTTTTTGCCCTTCATTATTTTTAAAGCGACCCATCATGCCGAGTCACATGAAAGTATTTATAAAATGGTAACCGCTTTGTTATAATATTGCAATCGTTATAGTTACACCCCCCCCCCCCCCCCGAGTGCTCAAACTTAATTTATAAGCATGAAACCCAAAGTTGTCTGAGGAGCAATATATTTACGTCAGGGAGGGAGCAAAGCGACCGAGCGGCAAATTTTTCCATTTTTAAACCTAAAAAATGCAATTTCTTGTGCATTTTACCCAGGAAATTTTGCAATTGACCACCGCAATTGAGCGGTTGAGAAGCTCGAATTTTATACATTGATAAACGGTTTTCTATTCACTCACTTCTACAATCGGGAGCAAAACTAACGAAAACCCTATATAGGTTTGAGAAAGAGTCGAGAAATTCAGCAAGGCTACCTAAAGTTGAGATTTCTTTCAAAGGTTGAACCTTTGCAAATGCTGTTTTATACACTTTATCCTATATTGGGGGCGCAATATTTAGCAGGAGTCATATGAAACTTACATGATATAGCAAGCAAAGCAATTACATCTTTTATTTTTTTCAAATTTTGAACCCTTTAAGCTATTTAAGAACTATATAGGCCTATTGGGGGCGCGAAATTACGAGATCCTGAAAGAAAATAATTATGCGAGGGAGCAAAGGGACCGAGCTTTGGAAAGGTTTCGCATTTCAAACCTTCAAAAACTAGATTTCTAGTGCATTTACCCTGCGGATTTGGGGCGCATAATCCGTAAGAATTTTTTTTCTTCATTTTCCCCTTTATTTCTTTCTCTCCTTTGCGTTTTTGCGCCCCTTCCAAGTGCCCCCTGCCCCCCCCCCCCCCCAGATACGCCACTGAGCGAAGCGACCGAGAGGGGAGGGTGTAGGAGGGGGTATCCCCTTCCCACATCAGGGAATTTTTCATAAATCTGTATATTAACTTGCGTTTTAGAGAATCCCCCCTTTTTTTTTTAAAGAAAAGAAGGAATTCGCGGATCTACGCCAATGGACGGAACCCCTCAATTGAGAATAACAATGCGGGCGAACGAATTTTCTTCGATATTATCGCATTGAAATTATGGCATTATTTCCTTACTTCTAATCATTAAAGAATGTGATGTTATTTCAAGATCAAACATAATGAGTTTGGATAATTATTAGCTTTAATTTAATGTATCATAATTCTTATTCATTTTATCAAAAATATTTGGGGGATAATAATACAGGCCACCCCCCCCCCCCCCACCTCCTCAAATTTTTTTTTTTTTTTTTTTTGGGGGGGGGATATATACCCCCTTCCCCCGGGGTTCGACACCCATGCGTTATAGGCATTTATTATACACAAATTTAACCAGCGATGTTTTTAATCAAATTGAACGAAAAAACACACGATGCATGTCTTAACCCACTGAGAATTAAATCTTCATATTCCGTTAACGTAATACAGGGACCACCGGGTTCCAGTAGGCAATGGGTTTATATTAATATTCCATTCTCCTTCTTTCTTTTCTGAGAATGCATTCGCTTTTAGAGGACTGTGTGTCATAAGGAAACCAAAATTAAGATCTCATGGATATAGACAACCATACTCAAATCATAATCAGACATACTCCCATATGATAAATTGTTCCTCCGATTTAAATAGGTTTTAGATTTGAGAAACGCTGCGAAACGTCATCAATGGGAATGCGGAAAAGTCATCTCCATAATCATTATCATAACCCACAAAGGGACTGCTCCCATCTTTACTTCCTCATTGTTGATGGTAAAATCTCATCAAAAACATTTCTACGGAATATACCTCAAAGAATATACTTGTCAATTATTGACACAGATAGTCCTCAGTATAAAAACGACATATTGCTTGCGATTGCATGGGAATTTTTCTACCATCATAATCATTCACATTCATTTCATGCATAGACAGTGGAATATTCCCCTGGGAATATTAATAGTTTTGCTGGTCATAAAGGGAATCATTAAAAAGTTAAAGGCTTATATTAAGCTATATAGCCTACATATTTTGTCTGCAGATGTATGAAGTAGGCCTATGTGAAAAAGGCGGACAAATATTTTAAGCATGACAAGCCTACGCTATTAATCTCCCATTACCAGTAGATAAAAAATACTCATTTACTTTCGTGGAAAACATAATAATAAAGGTGATCTGCATACATTATAAAATCTAATTATCGGTTTTGACTAAATATATTTCAACATTCGTTGAGTCTTTACTGAAAGTAAAGAAAAAAATGAAACTTTACAAGGGCCTCTATCTACGGTTCTGGTTCAGTTTTACACTAGTGAAACCCACTGATGCACCTGAATAAACATTAATCATTGCTTTAAATGATCAAACATAACAGAAACAGGTTAAGATAGCAATTATATTTTTCCTTATTTCATAGACGCCATATGGGCGGATGAGGACCTTTAAGTCTTGATTCCCCGGCGGCAGAGCACGAGTTTCCAGATGTGCCTGGCCGCCATACGAACCCCACCGAAAATCCAGTCTAATACTTTCTACCCACTCTCAGTTCCCAAACTTTTTTCATTGGAGAGCCTGAGCAATATGCACGGGAGAGACACTGGTGAGAGCGTAAATTGCTTTACACTGCACGCATTTCCTGTCTCGTTCGTGCTTGGGGCCGCTGATCCGCCATTGAGAAGAGCTCCCAAGTCGAGTCAGACGGCCTAACTTTGCTTTTTACTCTTGCGACTTCTTTTTGACCGTTTTCAAGCCAGGTATGTACCGTCTATTCGGAATGTTTGTTTGAAAAGAGCATTCAGTGAAATTTGATGTTCCCTATAGAGAGATAACTTTGATTCTCTCTCAGCGACGCACTTCGGCGATTTCAGAGAGGAGGGTGTTTTTTTTTCATCGTGCCATCGTGCACGCGGTTTCTGTGTAAGCCAAGCGGCGCGGCGGCTCCCTATTCATTGTGCACTGTATGTATGAGCAAGGTCTGCAGTGTGCTGAATAGGCATTTAAACGTCGATTTAGTTTACTGCATGGCGTGACGGCTGGGCTTGTTATGTTGTTACTGACTGTATTATCGGCCACTTCTCGCATTTCCGCTCAGATTATAGAGGACTTTAACTCTGTACGTATACATTTACTGATAATTTGCTTGTGTTATATTTAAATGTTAGAAAGAATTGTGTTTTATGCGATTTCCATGTGATGGTGATGACGATGGTGGCGATGGATGATGATAATTGCTGATTGTGTTTTTTGAACCGTGACTTTGGGTTAATAATTGGCGGATCCAAAGTTCCCAACTTTTGGAAGTTTGATCTTTTCAAATCTTCATGCTCTTGTGCGATATATAGATATATTTATATATACCTATAAATGTATTTACATTCAAATGATACTGGTTTGTGAGCTGTGGGACAAGTATTCTGTTTCAGAGACAGCATATGTCTTTCGTCAATTATTAGATTGCCGCTGATATTTAACGAGGCAGAGTGGGTTAAATTGATACGGAATAGGATCTTAGGCGGCCTACACTGGCCTCGGGACACTTGCAGTTGCAGTTTGTGTGGATTGTGTGTGTTTGTGTGTCAGCACATTGTGTATGGATAGTGGATGTTGTGTGTGACTTTTGGATGCCTGTTCTATGCATTATCGAGTGAGTGTGTAAGCTCAGTGAGATAACATGTAGGAACTTTTGAGAAAACTTTGCGTGGTGTGGTGTCGTCTGTAAAAAACTTATAGCGGGGTCTTGTGTGTGTGCTTGTTGTGTGTATATATGCGGTTATGTGTGTGTCATCAGGCAATGACGCCATGAGGCTCTGGGTTGAGGAGTTTGTAGGGTGCCATAATTTTGGGGGTCATATGGTTTAATGTGAGTTGTGTAGTGGATGATGATAATCATTGGGTTCCAGGAATACAGAGTTGCTATTGAGGTATAAAGTGAATGCCAGACTTGAAGTCATTTTGTCAGTAATCTTGTAAAAGATTGCAGGATTTTTTTTTCTCACTTATGTTTTTGCTTATATATACCAGTGGCTTTTTAGAAGGGGGCTACAAGTACATGTATAATGAAGTTTAAATAATTTTTTATTGCTTTAGTGTTCATATAAAATTACTCTGTATGTGTAGGCCTACATAACCTATGAAGTCTGCTTCAAATAATGGCATGCAATCTGCTGTACAATGATGACATGATAGAATGATGATAGTTAGACAGGTTATATATTAAACCGATCTCTTAAAGTTTTAAGAAATACAATTTTACATCTTTAGTACTGACTAATGTAGTTTTATCAACTGGATGTCATTTGGATGCATTAAAAAAAAATGTTATAGACCTGTCCACATGATAAATGAGGTATTTATGGATACATGTACATGTACCAGTGGTCTTCTTTATCTCTTTTTTTTCTCCCTCTCTTCAGGAAAAAAAATCCATCCACCATTGGATGCCCATCTACATGTAGCTTTAAAAGAAAATTGTTTGATTCCCCTAAAAGAATTGGATTACACATGTTTAAGTTGATTCTAAAGATAAGAAACCCAGTGAAATTTTGTAATTAATCTTAGGGATTATGTTTAGTCTGATTTCCCCCATTTATCATCGTTCCAAAACATAAGATAAAAAATGAATTTAGAAAAATAACAGCTTTGATCGAAATTGTTTACTAAATGAACTTTTACAGAAAACATTCTTTTTCAATTTTAATGGGGATTTTAAAGATGTTTGAAAGATAAGTCCTTTATCCTTTATTTTCACCCCTTTGACCCCCAATAGTAAAGATTTTAATAAGAATTTTGGGAGTTAATTCAAGAGATTATATTCGTAGGAGAGGAAAAAATGATTAAAAACATGTAATTTCATTTTTAGAAAATGTATTCAGCAAGGGATGTCTGTATTAAGATTGAATGACTAGAATATCCTGGGGGGGGGGGGGGTGAGGGAGAGGGGGGAATGAAAGCCTACACAGTAAAAACGGTGTTTAAAAGGTTTAAAACTTATACAACCTATTTAATATTTAAACAAATTGTTTACAATATTAACTGTACAACGGGTTGTTCAGTTAATATTGTAAACAACTGTTTGCATTTTTAAACGCCGCTTTCTCTGTGTACATGTACATGTTCTCTTCTATTTAATCAGACTGAAAATTTTTTATAAATGTTATTTTTTTTTCTTCAAGACATTAACAGTTAAACAATTACATATTCTGTATGGCACAGAAACTGAGAACTTTCTTTATTTCTGCAATATATGTCTCTTATCTTGAACATTCAAAAAAGAAATTACCATTCTATCCCACCTTTTTGCAATTTGTCTACAGGATCTTAGAATCTAATATCAGTGTGACATTCAGTTTAAATGTTTAAAAATTGACTAATGGGCAAAAGCCTGTGAAGCTTCAAAGAATATGAAATACATGTAGAATCGATGGTTGAGTCATGTTATTTGTCTGTTGCAAGGAGAAGGTGATACATGTTCATGTACATGGATAACTATGTTTTTTTTTTCTTTAGGCAATAATTTTCTGAAAAATAAATATATTCTACTTTAATACTTGAAAAATTTGAGGTACTTTTAGGACATTTCAGTCCTCTGAGCAAAGATTTGTCAAGCAAGCCATACATATGTCCTGCATTCATTACTTTTATAAGGCACTTCCTGTCTTTTGATTCCACTAGATATATGTAACTTAAATGCACTTGTGGGCCTACAAGGTACATGTACATTGTACATAAATGTAAATGTATTGTGGTAATGTCACCACTATTATGTTTTGTGCTTAAAAGATTCATTCTTTTGTGAGAATCAATCACATATTCTTACGCAGTTGAACTGCTTGAAATCAGTATTTTTAAATGCCCGTTTTTGAGGGTTCAAAGATTCAAGAGGGAAAACATCATGCCCTGTAACATAAAAATCAACTTACAATCTACATGTACATGTATTGTAAAACAACATCTTGTTACAGCTGATTACATGTACATATGTATATCTTGGAATGAATTCTACCTTTGTAACATAAAATTGATTTGACTTACAATTGATTGTAAAGATATGATAGATGGAAGGGGATACAATTAATTTTGAGAGATACAGTTGGTTTGAACTCTTTGCATACATGTTACACAGAGCCCAGATGTGTTTTAGTCCTCCCATAAATTATTACAGTCTAGCGAATATTGCATAAAAGTAGCACTCAAGGAGTTTCAAGGTCTATGTATTTATGCCAAACTGAAACACTTTTTATCATAAAATAAAGCTCATAGATACAGGTACGATCCATCTATTTGTAAACCCCCAGAACATTACAAGCAAAACGTTTGGCTTTTGGTTTCTACCAATAGAAATGGGGGATCAAAATAATGCCTGACCTTTGATAAATGAATTTTCCCTGTATTTTTTTCTCTTCAGTAAAGAACATTTTAATAGTTGTTAATTAGCCAGTTTGATGAGTACAATCTGTGGCATGGGCAGATAAAAGTTGTTTGTATCAACCAAGTTATTTGTCTAATCATCATTCATTTATGCATCATTGGTGCATTCCATGACATTTACGCTGATGAAAGTATTCTTTTCGAAGAGGGGGGAGGTTATTCAATTCTTGAAAGTGCTTATTCTACTAGGTGTTTTAAAAAAAAACTGTTGACACTTTTGATTGGTAATAACTCAAAAATTATACCTTGTATCAAATTGAAGTTTTTACATTGTAACATTGAAGGGTGCAAACTTTTTTTTTTCTTTCTGTGTTTATTCAGTTTGAAGAGTGTAAACTTTATCAGCTGCAGGTTTTATGACATTTCTGTGAATAATTTTGCTCTGGATATTTAATTAGATTTTTCACTTTTTGAAAAACCAAGACCACAGAATCTGTGTGTATCAGTAAGTAATTCAGAAGTCAACAACTGCCATTGCGTGTTGCACCTGTCATTTCTGCCAACCTTTTTAAGTCTGAAGTACACCTGTACAGGCGCGGCCCTACACTGCAATTAACTCCTCGTAAAGTCGTAAAAGCTTTTGAATTCCTAACGGCTACTGAGGCACTGTGCTGAGAGAGGAGCAAAAATCCTCGAAAATTCACCTTCTTGTATCTCCCTTATTTGGGCCTTAAAAATTATTAAATTCCGGAGTACATTGGAAATGGTGATATTGTGCTTCATATCAATTTTCACTGAAAATGGTTGAGTATTATTTTGAGATACGGGTATTTCTCTGTTTCAGAGTACCGTGAAAAGAGGGTTTGTGTTTTTCCCGACACAAGTCTAGTACCTCCTTGGTACCATCGAGTGGAAACTATCCTGCATGCACCGCTATACATGTACGTGGGACTACATTTCAACTTCCGCGAAGAACGGTAGAGGGTTCATGAATGATATTGCCTTCAATTTTTTTTCGCGACATAACTGTTTGACAGATAATTATGAAAAGATATGTGGAGAATCCCCTCAATATACTTTGATTTTTCATATCTGAAAGTTTCGATCTTGCGCAATGACAGCAAATGTGAAAAATACTGATACATTTTCAGACTAAAAAAAAAGAATATGGCTCTCTCATTCCTCAAAGAGTGCATTTATGCTCACCTTTTTCAGGCCAGAATGAGGCTTTTGTTACGCGTTTAGTTCAAAAGACGGTTGGGTCCTTTCTCATTTTTGTAGAATCACCGATCGTGAAGGCCGATTGTAAACGCACAAAAAGGTGCGTTTACGTTCGGCGTTTCTCCAGAAAGACGGTTTCTGGGGAAGCATAAACGCACGATCATTTGTAAACGCGTTTATATGACGTCATATAAACTATCTTCTTCTCTTTCTATCTTTCCTTATGTTATTCTCTGTTATCCTTCGATTTCTCCTATCTTCATTATGTTATCCTTTGTTTTTCCTTCTTTCTTCTCCTTTTTCTGTCTTTCATTATGTTATTCTTTTTTTATCCTCTTTTCTATCTTTCCTTATGTTATTCTTTGTTTTTTATCCTTTCATTTCCTCTTTCTATCTTCCTTATGTTACTCTTTGTTTTTATCCTCTTTTCTATCTTTCCTTATGTTATTCATTGTTTTTATCCTATCTTCTTTTCTATCTTTCCTTATGTTATTCTTTATTTTTATCCTTATTTCGTCTTTGTATAGTTTGATGTTATTCTTTGTTTTTATCCTCTTTTCTATCTTTCCTTATGTTATTCTTTGTTTTTTATCCTTTCATTTCCTCTTTCTATCTTCCTTATGTTACTCTTTGTTTTTATCCTCTTTTCTATCTTTCCTTATGTTATTCATTGTTTTTATCCTATCTTCTTTTCTATCTTTCCTTATGTTATTCTTTATTTTTATCCTTATTTCGTCTTTGTATAGTTTGATGTTATTGTTTGTTTTTATCCTCTTTTCTATCTTTCCTTATGTTATTCTTTGTTTTTTATCCTTTCATTTCCCCTTTCTATCTTCCTAATGTTACTCTTTGTTTTTATCTTCTTTTCTATTTTTCCTTATGTTATTCTTTGTTTTTATCCTTATCATTTCTTCTTTCTATCTTTGTTATTCTTTGTTTTATGCTATCATTTCCTCTCCATTTTTTCTCATATTATTCTTTGTTTTTATCTTTCTGCCATTTCTTCTATCTTCCTTATGTTATTCTTTGTTTATTCCTTCTATCTTCCTCTCTTTCTATCTTTCCTTATGTTCTTCTTTGTTTTTATCCTATCATTTCCTCTTTCTGTCTTCATTTTGTTATTCTTTGTTTTTCCTTCTATCTTCTCCTCTTTCTATCTTTCTTATTTTATTCTTCTTTTCTTTCCTATCATTTCCTCTTTCCAGCTTTCCTTATTATATAGTACATACATACAGTAACTCAAATACAGCTACTGAGCCCGATTTCGCCTGGAAAAAAGAAGCATAAACAGTACCCCGTAAAACTGCGTTATAGATGAGCGTTTTAGATGAGCGTTTCAAAACGCTCATTCTGCCTTCACAAAGAAAGCATAAACGCACCCTAAGTTTTCACAAACTAAAAAATGATTTGACTACGAGTGATACTAATTACGGGTTAGAGCAACTCTTATTCTGGATTTGATGTTTAGTTCATTTCATTTGGTTGTTTCTAGGGCGAGTTCACAGCTTAGCTGAGACTGTTCTTTAGCGGTTTTACGTAAACAAATCGTTTATTTTATGCAAATTAGGCAGGACGGAGTGAAAGCTTTCGGGCAGTTAATTGCAGTGTGTAGGGCTGCGACTGTGTAGTGCTGTGACTGTGTAGTGCTGTAGCTTGCAACCCAAAGTCCTGGTCTGGTCTGGCTCATTAACTTTGAAAATTTGAAAAATCACTATCGGGTTCTTGACTGGTCCGATAACTCATAGGAACACAGTTAAATCTATCACAAAACATTTGACGCCAATAAATTCTGTTCTCATCCTTAGAAGGCTTTGTATAACACATCTTGCAATACACTCTAGGCAGACATGTACACACATGCACACAAATATATTAGAAAAATGCACTTTCGAGTGAACGTTTTGACACTTTTTGACACTTTTGAGTGACTTTTTAACAACTCTTTCCACTAGACCTATGTTACTGAGTTGACCCTATTTGAATTTCAGTCTGGTTCGTGTCTGGCTCGGCTCAAAACCTCCAATCTGGTGAGTTTGAGACTGGTTCTGGTTCCGAGCTACAGCACTTTGTATCTCCAGTTATAGTCATTCTTAAAGCTGTTATTCTGGACAAAATTTTCTTGAAATCTCTGTACTGCCTCTGCATCCTCAACTCTTGAATGTTTTCTGTTGGTAAATTTAGATTATGTCATTTCTATTAACTGTAGAGGGTGTCCATTTTTTGACGGTTTAATTCATTACAGGATGTTGTGTTACACTATAAATGTTCAACACAGACTCTCCCTTCTTGGATTGGTCATAGCCAGATTGGACGAGTTATTAGTGACATCCTGATTAGGAAGTAAATGGGGAATATGTGCATTGTTTGAAAGTGCTCCGTATTGTATTGCAATCTCATTCCAAAGTGTTTGGAGTGTAAAATAACCAAGGAAAAATAAATACTGACTGTAGGTGAAATGTTTATCCAAAAGGGATACATGTATTTCTAGAGAATTTTGTCCTATTTCTCGACATTCTTGAATATAGAAAACAGAAAGAAAAACAAAGGAATGAAAAGTGTCTTTTAATAGACTTGATAGGAAATAATCAGTTTGCTTGAAACTTTCAAATACATGTATCTCTTTGAAATATTACCCATTTCTGCAACTCTTATTTCAACATGATTGTTAGCAATGAAGAAAGTACACTTGTAAAGGCTCATCAATAGAAAAAACCCCAGCAACAACATATTCTTGGAATATGTAAGGAAATAAGGAAATAAAATGTTAAAGAAAGATAACAAAATCATTTTTGCAAGGAATTCTCACTTTTCTGCAGGAGTTGTTACTTTTCTTTTTGTCTGTGTCATACTGTTTTAATGCATGCTTGCATTTTCTAAAATATTTTATTTGACTCAGAAAGCATACAGCCAATGGTTCAGTGGTTCTAAAGCTTTTGTTGTATTATGCACCCAACCCACAGGGTTCATATTATAGCACTTTTCTATTTCAATATAACCCCCCCCCCCCCCCCCTAATCCCAACTTTGTCCTCAGGCAGTCCTTATTTTTCCTGGTCTTAGCTTTCAAAATTTGAAACCTAAAACAATAAAACTTTAAATCCTGACTTAAGAAGGCATTTGGTTGTGGCATAGGTTTATCGTGATTTCATCCTGGTATTATAATGGTAGAATGTGTATTTTAAGTTTTTTATGTGTTGTTACATCAAAATATTTATATCCTGATTTTAAAAAGGAATTTGATTGTAGTATATGTTTATAGATATTCCATCCTGGTTTGGGGTAATATGGGATAATGTGTATTCTTAGTTTTTAATGTAATGTGACATAAAAAGTCTTGATATCAAGGATATCCTACAAGTCAGAAGTACAAGAATGAAGGCTGTTGTCATCATATAAAAATAATAATACATGTAGGTTGCATCTGTACACAGTACAGTGTAGTTTCAGATATGCCAAGCTATTCGGAATACAAAGTACAGCTATGTTGTGTATTACAAATTTCCTGCACAAATTTATATTTTTGCTTTCATTCTGGTGTACATCCAGAGGGTAAAATAATTGTGCAAGTAGTTGCCTACATTCTACTTTAGTGGCTGAAAAAGAATTTAAGCCTCCATGCTGATGCACCACTTTCATGGACAGTATCATTACAACAGACAATTCTGGAGTGGGTAGAAAGCCCTAACTCCTTTCACTGCAGTTTGCCCTCCACAGAAAAAAAGAAGTGAGAGAGAGAGAGAGAGAGAGAGAGAGAGAGAGGGGGGAAAAAGTGAGGCATTGAGTGATCTTTTGACCTCAACTGGCTTGTTGCGGCATCAACCAGTGTGCTGGTGATCTGTGCAATCTCATTGGTTGATTGTCTCTGGGAGAGCGGTAGGATGAGCTCTCTCTGCTTGCTCGCCTGCCTGCATTGGCTCCCTGGATGGGTGAGGTCATTCCTGTCCCCCTGGATACACCTAGCTCCCTGCTCCTCTCAGGCTGGCCTACCCAGGGAATTACAATTTTGCATGCATCATGCTGTGGGCTTTACTTGATGTTGCCTCATAAACAAGTGACAAGTCGAAAATAGAATAAAGGGGTACAGAAAACTTGCATATGTAATGAACAGAAACAATGTTTCATGATTAAATCAATATGTTATAAACCATAAATCTGTAAACGAAGAAGCTTGACTGGGGAGGAATTTTTAATTTGTAAACAAATCTTGCATATTACTCCCAGTGTTAAAGATCGTATGCTCGATCTGTAATGAAAAAACACAAGTCATTTGTTTACAAATCATAAATATGTATTTTGAAGAGAAGTATACACAGTGTATATGGAGGTGTACCCATTGTGAAAAGGATGACTACAGTACATGTATGTACAAAAAAAGTTCGCAAGTTTCTTTTTAAAAACTTTATGTGTAATAGACAGAGGTTCGTTTGTTGTAATACTTGATGTATAATAGCCATACAAGCATTCAGATTAATTATACATGATGAACAGTATTGACGCAAAATAAGAGGGGAGTAGGAAAGCGCAATTTAAAAAATTTACATGTAGTAGAGAGACAGAGAAAAAAAATTGTTCATAACTTTTTGAACATTTTAATGAAAAATGTTGTTAAATCAGTAATGAATTGGTTAACAAAATACATGTAGTTCCGACATCTTTTATGAGCAATTTTCTTTGGAAATGAAGTCACATCATACTCCCAAATTTGTCCACATTTCTTATGAAACTTGTTTTTAATAGCTACAATTTAAAGTGGCATTAAACTAGTAGAATTTTATGATCGTTCCTAAATTAAGGTTATAATTAGGGTTTATTTGCATTTTTTTCCACTTTTAACTACATGTACCAACTGGCTTAGAAAAACAGCACATTTTATATTTCAAACGATTACTTTTGACTTGCAAATGTAGAAAATTGCAATTCTATATGGAAGAATGGTGCATGATGGGAAAATAAGACGCACAGGTATTTTCATAGTCCTGTAAAAGGGGAAGTCCCTTCCCCAAATTCCTTGGTTTTAATTGAAGCAGAAAAATCAGACCTACTGTACAGATAAAAACAGTTTGAGGAAAATCGGACAACTAATACGAAAAGTATGAGTTTTTTAGTGGCATGAAAAACTAGAGAAAGCAATGAAAATCACTAGACAAATTGGCAACTCAGTCATGAGTTTGTGACATCATTGGCTCGCAACTCACAAATTATTTTGTTTATGTTGATAATACAAATTCTCAAAAGTTGACCAAGAATATGATTTTCACATAACTTTTAAGTTATCTACAGTAATATTTTTACATGTATGGACCTTTACAAAATGTTTCAAGAATATTACATTCCATATTTTTAAAAATAAAAATTTTCATGATATTTACAGAAAATTAGTTACTCTGTATTGGCGTATACATGAAAAATATATTACTGTAGATATAACTTGGTTCAAATAATGAGGAAATCAGATTCTTGGACAAAAAAAGTCTGTATTATGAACATAAACAAAACTAGAATTTAATTCGTCATGAGGACGAATTAGGTGATCTGTCTTTCAATTTGTACGATCATGATTGTAATCAGGATGATCATAATAATAGGGAAATGGTAAACTGAAGATAGGATGTCAAGAATACCATGAATGGAGATGTTTCGTGAGGACAGGAATGTAGCAAAATGTGTAACGGTCATTGTAAAATGTTTATGGTGATGATGATAATGGTGAGTATGATGATTATAATGATAGAATGATGATGATGATGATATAATAATAGCGATGATGATCATGATGGTGATGATAATGATGATGATACAGGATACTTGGGAGATTAACCATATAGCTCTAATACAGGACAGGAAATCACAATTTCCGTAGGGTTGTACACAAACTACTGTACACTACTTTCTAATAGACATAATACAGAAAATATGGCAGTTTATTACATGATTTGTGATTTTTTACGTTACAATAGTCGAAGAGGATGGTAAAATGACAGGCAAAAAAAAGCAAAAAAAAAAAAATTGTTATGGACCCACCGGGGATCGAACCTGGGTCACCTGCATGGGAGGCAAGTGCTTTGACCAATAGACCAAAATATTTCCCATAGAGATAACACGTAAACGAAAAACGGGATTCTCAAATCCCATTTGGTAGTTCAAAATTGGGCATGATCCCGACATCTGATCAAAAATTGGAGGGCTTACTAATAAAAGCTTATAGTCTCAGCTACAACATATTAAAATCTGGAAGGAAATAGACCAAAAATAACTGAGATACTGCTCAGAGAACGATGTCATGTAGATTCATGATTCGAAAAAAAATCATCTTCCATAGACATAACACGCAAAAAGGGGAAATTCTGACATGTCGTTTTTAATTGAAAATTTCAATATGATTACGTCATCAAAATGGAAAACGGTGGTAACTGATCTTGTAGAGAATTGTCTCAGCTATAACATATCAAAATCTGGGCAAAAAACGACCAATAATTACGAATCTAGAGCCAAATTTGCATAAATGTGATGACGTCAAAACATGAAAAATGGAAATTTTGATTTCTGGCGCCATTTTGATGACATCATAATGTTTATAAGGGTCAAATGATACATGAAATGAAATCTGTGATTCATACCCTACCTGATGATGACAAAAAATTGGGGGGTTTGTGGACTATTTAAAGAGCTAGAGTTAATTTTGTAGAGGCATGTTTTTGCACGTTTTTACGTTATTTTCGCCATAGACGCGCGCACGGATTTTGAACTTTGACGCGCCCGTACGACCTTATTATTGATTGAAATTGATTCCAAGTTGATGGAAATGATGAAGAAAAGTGTCAGGATTGCAAATCAATCGAAAAAACAGCGTTTTAACGTTATTGACGACTTGTGCGCGCGTAAAACGCGCGCGCGGACGCTTACGCACGAACATTTTTGAAATGCTCAAAATGACCTGAAACGTGTGCAGACTTGATCCTATGTGATTTTGAGCATTTTTAAATTTTGACGCGCGCATACGCGCGCGTCCTGACTTCTAGATGACCTGTGAGGACATGACTTGATGACCCATCATGTGAAGTTTATGTGATATAAATATAGTTGATTTTTGATGATCGATTATGAAGATATAATCGATCTTGTAAATTTACAAAATGGCGTCTTGATGACGTCACGATGACCTGATGACCTCCAAAAGCT
Source organism: Heliocidaris erythrogramma (assembly GCA_025617745.1). NCBI lineage: Eukaryota > Metazoa > Echinodermata > Echinoidea > Camarodonta > Echinometridae > Heliocidaris > Heliocidaris erythrogramma. The sequence goes on from CM046868.1 coordinate 762,662, forward strand.
TAATGGACCATGTCCATGATTGACCTCATACATGACATGAAACTCGATGATATTGACCTGGCCGATTTTGAGATTTGGTGGGAACAACAATTTGTCTTAAAAAGAAGAAATAATAAAGAAGAAAAATCTTGACAAAACTAATAGGTGTTCTGTCGATACCGACAGACCACCTAAAAATAAAGAAGAAAATTCTGACAAAATTAATAGGTGTTCTGTCGATACCGACAGATCACCTAACTAGAAATGTCCATGCCGCGCAATGCGAATGTATCCCCCGGCACTGGCAGCGATTCGAAGGAGGGACAAAGAACCTCCCCTCTCTTCTCCCTCAAACAAAAGGATGGCGTAGAGATTGCCCCAGTGGCCGGACTATTGTCAACACTAGGAGCAGCATCACCAAAACAATGTGTGTAGATTAGAGTATAATGCATCTCAAAAGAAATGTGACCTGCAGAGTGCACACAAGATATCCACTAAAATATGACCTTTGACCCTATGAAAGACGAAACACTGGGGCCAGCATCACCAAAAACTGTAGAGGTCTAGAGTAATCTATGATGGACCTCCATACAAAATTTGAAAGAAAATTACGAAATGTGGCCTGCAGAGTGCACTCACGCCATCCTCCAAAGTACATGTATGACCTTTGACCCTATAAAAAGCGGAACATTGGGGGACAGCATCAGCAAACAGTATAGATGTGTAGATTTCACTAAGACACACTTCCGTATAAAATTTGAAAGAAATCCGACAAGAAATGTGACAGAGCGCACAAAAGACATATGACCTGTGACCCTATAAAAGAAGGAACAATGAGGGCAGCATCACCAAAAACTATAGGTTTTTAGATTACACCAAGAGACACATTCATGCAAAATTTGAACGAAATCTGTCAAGAAATGCAGAAGTATGAGTACACGAAATGGACAAATGACCTTTGACCCTATATAGGACGGAACAATGAGGGCAGCATCACCAAAAAGTAAAGATGTGTTGATTATACCAAGATACATCTCTATACAAAATTTGAAAGAAATCCATCCAGAATTGTGGCCTAGTTGCAGAGTGCACTCACGCCATCCTCCCAAGTATGACTTTTGACCCTATAAAAGACGGAACACTGGTGGCAGCATCACCAATAACTACAGGTTTTTAGATTACACCAAGAGACACCTTCATGCAAAATTTGTCCAGGATTTTGTGAGGGAGGGAGCACAATTTCTGACAAGCAAAAAAAAAGTGTCATCAGTCATTTTACTCCGAAATGCTGTGACAACCAAAAAAAGGAAAGAAAGGCATCATCGTTATTTGGTGTCTTTTTTTTTTTTGCCACAGGAGGGCCCCACTGGATCTGCCCCTGGTACATTGTTGCAACTTTCATTGGTATACTTGTTATCTATATAAAGAAAGTCCAATAATGTTGAATATGAACAAAGTATTTTATCTTCCCCTTTGCTTACTCTATCTCCCCCTCTCTCTCGCTCTCTCTCTCTCTCTCTGTCTCTCTCTCTGTCTGTCTGTCAGTCAGTCAGTCTGTCTCTCTTTCTTTCTTTCTGTCTCTGTCTTTTACTTTTTGCTGTTCCTTCCCCTTCCTCCCCACTTGATGCACATCCTTCCATCTGTCTCTCTCATCTTCTTACTAAAGGATACCGTTTTCTACCGTGACATTTAAACATTGTAAGATAGAACCACTTGATACACCTATTGATAGAAAAATGACTCACAGCCGAAGATGCAATGATTTGAAGTTAACATACAGATACATGTACATGTAGGCCAGGAGTCTGTCCCGAAATACCATGTAGTCACCCCATTTTACCCATAATGACCCAAGTTACTTAGACCATCTACATGTAAGTCATTGACAAAAAGGTTGTCAGCCTGACAGTAGCCGTCAATTTTGCCCCCAGAGCCCCCAAAAGAGACCCCAAAGTCGGCTTGATTTCACCCCGTCTTCCCCGTGCACCAAACTTTGTCAGTAGGAAGTAGTGTGACTGGACATTACAAACACAAAAAACTGACAAAAATTTCTGTTGTGAATGGGTGTCATTAGGCCCCTTAAAATTCGGGTAAATTTTTCCCCTTAAGCCCAGGGACCAAATTTTGTCAGAAGAAAGAGCTATGGGTGCGTACATTCCAAAAATATAAATACTTACAAATTGTCCATTGGAAGGGGGTTGTAGAATCCACTGAAATGAAAACCCCAATATTATGCCCTTTGACAACGCTTTGCCCCCCCCCCCCCCCCAAAAAAAAAAAAAAAATGCTCTGTATGTAAAGAAAAACCACTTTCTTACCTTCTGACTATGATAACTAAAAAGTGTTTATTCAATTCAATTCAAATTTACATAATGTAATTTTGAATATAATTATGGGGGTGCAAGGGGGGCCAAGAAGATTGTTATACTCAAAGTTATGTTATGGAAATTTGAATTGAATTGAATAAAACACATTTGTGTACAATTTACTTTATACTTAACAAAGGAGAAATAACCACTTTTTACAGTTTTGTAATTATTTAAAACTATAGTCTACAAGTTGTAAATGAGACGATCATTGAGGCATGTGTTTGTTGGGTTGCTTTTTTGTCATGTGGCAGGCATTTCAGAGTTCTGCAAATCCGAGGCTTGTTATTGCTCGATCTAAATTGCTGGTTTCCTGTTGCCGAGTTCCCTTATAGTATGCTATCTCCCACAAAGGGGACATGGAGCTACATGTATATTACTGCTGTCCTGTCTTCTCAGTCTGTGCCTCAAACCTACGTACAGCATAGCCATTGCTAGCTTTTCGTTGGCTCTCTGCATGAACGCCTACAATGTTGCATGCATATGGGTGGTGGGGAAATGAACCTTCCCTTTATTGCACACAAACTACAGGAAATGTGATGTTAATTCAAGTGACAAGTTGTGTGGACGTTTCCTTTTTTGCAGACAGTTCTTGTCGCATTTTGAAAAAAAAGAAAACATGGGAAGGAATATTCCCTTTTCTGGCAGCCAAGCATTCAATGTACAGTTCTTTGGCGACAAATGTGTTGTTAATGTCGCATTGAAGCAATGAAGGGCATGTGGGCTAGTTGTATTTCACAGATTGTAATAATCAGTAAGTTGGCTGTTGATCCTAGTTATAGACAATGTCTAAAGCATTCACTTTCTAAGAATAAACCCATAATTTAATGAGGGGAATTTTTTTGGTCATTATGTCCACATCATAGAAGAGATACTTTTTGGAATGTTATATAAGGCTGATATCCTGTAACAGTACTATATTGAAAAATTAGTTCATATAGGTCTAAAGATGTAGGCCCAATTTACTGATATGACCTACTCTGAGGTCAAAACACCATGGTACACCAGATACATGTAAGTCTTTAGACAAGCATAAGTTTAGGGAAAAGTCAAAACCATTAGTTTCAAAAGAATTTGTTGGAAAATCTGTTGTTTGTGGCAAATGTATGTTGTTTTGTTTTGTGTTTTGAGAGTTTTTAGATTGAACACAATTTTCAAAAAAATTAAAACATTTTCAAATATTTTCTGCATTTGGTTGCAAAAATACTTTGAGAATAGTCTTGGATTTTTCCCTCCGGTTTATGACATTAGCCTTTTCTCGTCTTTTTAAGAAAGAAAAAATATCCGTCTCCCTGTCCCTTAATTCCCGGTAATTAAGACGTACATGTACAGTATTTGTAGCCTCAACATGCATATCTGCAGGCCAGCATATATATGGCTGAATAGACCGGTTCTCTAATGTATTCAAATTTATGCACATTTCTTCTCTGAGCACCTAGTGACGGCTGTTCCATTAATCTGGGGCGGTATTCTAAAAACCGCTAATGTTATCTTTTATGTTTAGGAAAACTATGTTAATTGTCATTACAAACTGAAATTATGCGCAATAGAGATTAATCATTGGTGCTTGCACAGATGTCTCTGTTGACTTTACGCGAGCACAGCCATCTTTGCGCAATCATTAACCAATGACTTGTCCTGATTTCGATTTGTTATGACAATTCGTTTTACTAACGTAAAAGATGTAACATCATTTTCAGAATACAGCCCCTGCTTTTTATAAATGAGCCTCAATGCTTGGAATCCGGTTTGCATACATTACTTGTTGCTACATTACATGTCCAGCAAGCCTCTGGCAAGCTTTCAGGTTGTCAAAAACAACCTTTGTTTGAAAGGTATGCATAAAATTTGCATACATTACCGAAGCGGTCTATTAGGTGAGCTCCATTGCTTACATACCTGTATATGCATTCCTATCATTAGGCAGTACATGACTTCTCTTTCACTGACAGAAAACAGACAATTGCATTGTTTTGTCTAAGACAATACAGGAGGATGCATTTATAAGTATAAACATTCGGTATCAACCTTTTTTTTTTCTTTCCTGTAGCAAGGAGCCCTGGTCCACCCATAACAGAGCTTTCTGATATGCATACAATGCATTTTTAGTCACATGCCGACATCATAATCTGACTAAAGGTCAGTGAGTTCAGATTTCAGGCAGGAGCTGCATGTCACTGGTGCAGAGCGGGCTCTCTTTATCTGTGGTTGCCTCAAAATACCATGTCTCTCCCATCAATCTTCCCTTCTTTGTTTTTTTCCTTCAACTTTTGTTTTGCATGTGGGTTTTCTTATAACAATTTTTTTGGGGGGTTTTTGGTTCATTTTATTTCCTTTCACAAACATTTGTACATAGGATATCAAATAAGTAACAGGAATAACAGATTATCAACATAACAAGCGTAATTTGAAGTGCAATATTTCACCAATATACATGTTCAACTCTTGTCATTAACGAAAGAAATTATATTAACAGTTACTTAACTTATGTAAAATCATGTTCTTCTACTCAAGTCATGAAAGAAATAGGAGACCTTAAAGAATTTGGGCTTGTTAGAGCAAGGTCCCAGAAGAGGAAATAATACATGAATGTTTTAATTACTTTGAAACATTTTAAAAGTAAAGCTACCATATAAGGCTAAAAATAATTATATGTGGGAAAAATATTTGCCAAAGGGATAGCTTGATATCTGAAAAGGGCAAAAGGGGAAAATATATACAAAAGGATGGAGAGGGAAAGAGCAAAACAGGACAAAAAACAACAACAACAACAAACAGAAAAGCCTACTGTATGTAGGGGAAAGGGTGTTGGGGAAAAATAGAAGAGAGAGAGAGAATGAAAGAAAAGGGAGGAAAGCATATTGCCTGAATGTAGATGCACCATAAAAAGCGCATTCATTTTTGTTTTCATTGGAGAAGTAAAGAGAGTTTAGATTGGATGGAAGAGTTGAAGGTTGCCATAGACGGTGATCTGTGATGGAATGTTACAGAATCAAGATTGAAAGTTTGATAAGTTGAATTTAGGGCCAGGATTGCAATACAAAAGTACCGGTAGTTACCAAATAAATTGGATTCAATATTAGGTACTAATTACATTGTCACATCCTTTTGTGAAAAGGATTTTTTTTCCAATGTAGGCTATTCCCTTCTCAGTCTAAACATAGAAACACTGAGTTAGTTTATTTATTAGTAAACAGTAACAAAATGTTTGATTCATTGTATTTAGTAAAAAAAAATGTGTAAAATTTGAGAAGGGAGACGGCTCCCCAATTATATCCTGTAGTCAGTGCACTGGATACCCAACCTTCTCTCTCTCTCTCTTCTGTGACATGGATTAACATAATTTTTGCATACAAACCGCTCATGTTACAGTGTGGATCAATTGCATTTGATCAGCCTTTTTAATTTTAAGTCATACATTTCCAATTATACTGTTTGTGTATCACTGTTAGAAAAAGCTGCATTTATATTGTTTAATTTACATTCATAAATGCACATTGGAGGTAAATTATTTAGATTAGTCAAGCATACTCAAAGTTTTAAAAGGTAATAGCCACATACATGTAGGCCTACATGTACATCATGTACACATGCACACCTCGGGCCAGTGTCTCATTACAATTAATGTGCAATGTAGTTTAAAAGTGCTAGCAATAATGTAGTAAAGTAATACAGTATACATGTAGGCCTATACATGTATGTAGGCCTGCAGTGTGACTATGTGTGCTGCTCTTTTGTTTTGTGTGCATTTACGTGTACATGTAGCTGTCTGTTGGGTATGAAACTATAAAGAAAGAGATGATTCATAATTGTATCCAGACCTGATTGCATCAAGGATCAATGTACTGCCACTAATCATTCATTTCTGTCAGTTGTTCTAATGCAGAGTGCTGCATTATTAGGCATGTAATTTTTATCCCTTCATGGCCTCATTAGAATAAAGAAGTATACAAAATCAATTTTCAAAGTTCCAACTTTCCTGAAAAGTTGAAATTCTAGTTCCCTACTTTTTTCCACTTGTTTTTTTTTCTTTATTGCGCTTCAGACATAATCTGAGCATTGGAATAAGTTTGGTTTTGAAAGTGAAATAGAGTTTTAGATTTGATTTTTCCAAAGGTACAACTGATTTTGAGTGCATGAATGCAATGTACAATTGTAAGTGTTTGCTTATGGTGTAAATGGTAAATATATGACAAATGAAAAAAACCTTTTTACAACTTAGGGTAAGAGTGGGTACAAATTAAGCATTGAATTCCACATACAGCTGTTCCTTCCAGCCTTCGAAAATTATTGCACTTTTGGACTGATAACTTCTTTTTCATAACCCTGTGCAATTTTCTTTGGAAACGAAAATTTCTATGTATATTTGCTTTTGTATTAAAAATACACTGTACCAGTACCAGGGTTTTGGAATTTCTGTCATGGCAGGACCATGCAAACACCCCAAGAACAGAGAAATGTAATAACAAGTATATGCCTGTAGGAACAGCTCTGACTGTATGAAATGCATCCTGTTGCGTTCTTCAGTACATGTTTAACAATTTTGTCAACTACTTTAAAGAGGAGACATCCTTTTCATTCATGAAGGTTGTTATTTTTGTTACCGTATTTCTCATCTGTTTTCTTTTTTTTTACTTATTTATTTACAGTTAATTATTGCCTATTTAGATAGCTAACTGCTATCACTCATCTCTTCTGTAAATTCACATGTTTTTTCAATTATTTATATGTTCTTTTTGAAAATTTGTGAACAAAAATTTTGTATATACATGTATGCAATGACTAATTGCCCTTTATTATTTTTAATTCTTCTTTATATCAGATACCAGATGAAGTTCAACAGGATGAAGTAGTCAAACTATATCTTCAAGGTGGTGCTTGCTTCAGTGCATACCAATGCACATTGAACCGAAGTACATGTAAGTATGATGACAGGATAAGGGCTAGGATTGGGACTTTTTTCTGAGGTCTATTTCCCGGGGTCCGCTCGCTATTCATACAAAACCGCTATTTATTTAGTCACGCGTTATAGATAGCGGTCCTTATGACTAGCTAGGTAACCCCTATTTCCCCATCCTCTGAGTAACCTTTTTATGCCTCCGCCGACCGAAGGTGGTGCCGGAGGCATTATGTTTTCGGGTTGTCTGTCCGTCCGTCCCGCTTTCTCGATCTCGCAATAACTCCAGAACCACATGAGGAATGAACTTCAAACTTGGTGCTAGTATTATCACCATAGGAAAACGATCTGATCAGATTGTGGGGTACGTAGGTCAAAGGTCAAAGGTAACAGAGGTCACAGAGGTCAATTTCTTAAATTGCAGGTGTAAGCCTCATTCTCGCGATAACCCAAAAACCATTTGAGGTATGAACTTTAAACTTGGTGCTAGTATGTATCACCATAGGAAGACGATCTGATTAGATTTTTGGGTATGTAGGTCAAAGGTCAACAAAGGTCACAGGTCAATTTCTGAAACTGCAGGTGTTAGCCTTGTTAACGCAATATCTCAAGAACCATTTGAGGTATGAACTTCACACGTGGTGGTACTAGTATGTATCACCAAAAAAAGACGATCTGATTAGATTGTGGTTTACAAAGGTCAAAGGTCAGAGAGATCAATTCTGAAATTGCAGGTTTAAGCCTTGTTAACGTGATATCTCCAGAACCTTTTGTTCCATTAACTTCAAACTTGGAACTAGTATGCATCACCATACTGAGACAAACTGATTAGATTTTTGTTCACGTAGGTCAAAGGTGACAGGTCATAGAGGTCATTCATTATACAGGTCTATGTGAAATTAATGTTTTTTTACCTTTGTTATCACCATACATGTATCTTAACTATCTTGTATTCATGACTAGGAGGAAGTATTAGTGATCAGACCTTTGGGTTATAAGGTCAAATGTCAAAGAGGTCAATTAACATGTAATTAGAGGCTTTTTATTCTGGTTATCACAATATTTCAAGAACAGTTTGAGCCATCAACTAAATTTAGGCGGAGGCATATATATACGAGACGCAGTGGCATTCATCTTGTATAAAAGGGGACCAACCACTCAAATTGTTTGCACTGTAATACTCTTTATACCTTGGGTTCCATGCTGGTATACCATATTTAAAATACTGTAAAACCGAAAATTTTTGTGCGCATGAAACTTTCGTGAGAGGTCGAGATTAGCAAAAAATTCATGCCGCAGAATAATAAAATCACCAAACATAAAATTTTACAATTCGCGGAAGTTTCATGTCGCGAAATTTTCTGGTTTTACAGTATCAGCTTTAGATGAGGAGAAATTTCAAGTGTGATGCTCTGAGTTTTATGGAATATTCATTACAAAGCGAATGGAAGAATTTCTCAAAGGGTAACTTTTGTATTCTTTATTGGATTTTCCTCAACTTTTCTCTCACTGATGAGTTTCTTTCATTTTTCTCTCACTGATGAGTTTCTTTCATTTTTCTGCTTTATATAATTAATATAAACCAAGTAATTTTCAGGTTGGACTTCCCCCTTTGAGGCATCTAAGATTATCTGTGGTTTTCCAAGTTTTGTTATGTTTATGTTTCTCCTTCTGAAATTCTGGATAATTTAAATGTTTGGTTTACTTCCCTTTTACTCCACTTTAATATACTCCATTATAGAAGATGCTATAGCTTAACATAACAATAACATGATAGGCCTACCCACAATGTAGGAACATTTCAGGCACATACAGGAAATTAGTGACCAATGAAATAAAAACAAGTACTACAATGGAGGACTGTTGCCCACGCAGAGCTTAATATCTGGTACTGTGCATATCAGCAAATGGAAGGAGTATGATTGACTATTATGTATTTAAAATCAAATGGAAAAACCATGATTACCGGTAGTATTTCATTTGGTCTATCTTATTAAAAGGAAATAAGAGAAATCCAGTTGATTTAATGATTTTACCATGTCTTTAAAAGTTTATTTAATATGTATACACTGTCGTTGATTTATTCTTATACCAGATGGGTGGGGCCTTCCTGATATCATCCCTGTTAGAAATCAATTACAGACATACACATTTACACATATTAACCTACATATCTCAACAATATGCACAACAAAGCAGGAATTATCAGACTGTGAAATGAACAGTGGAATTTCCTGTTGTCTTCACAATGGCATTACAGCACATGTCAACTGCTTTACATTTTGTGAAAATGATGACCAGTTCAGTTGCAACGTGATATGTTTGTGCGCTGCAAGGGTTCACTGATACTCCAAATAAAACGGTGTCATCCAAACTCTAGACTAGCAAATGATAATAGTGATGCATATTAATACTGAAGTAGCTTTTGATCATAGTCTATACAGTGACTGAAATGAATTTCATGAGATTGTTTGAAGGATGGGTAGATTTTATCATTCACAAGGACATCAAAGCCAACTTGATCTGTAAAGAAAATATATCAACAGAATTAGCCAAATTAAAATTTTCTTTAAAAAATAATGTTTTTGAATTTTTCAGTGTGCCAGTTGATTATATGAGGTGTTAAAAAAACAGTGGACACTTTTGATCGTCAAAATAAAAAGTATACCTCGTATCAGACTGATGTTTTCACTTTGTAAAGTTGAAGGATGTAAAATCTATTGGGAGCAAGTTTGATTACATTTCTCTGAATAATTTCTTAAAATATTGTTTTGAATATTTAATTAGATTTGTCACTTTTTAAAAACATCAAGGCCACAAAATCTGTGTGTATCGGTAATCAATTCAGAACACAACAATTGCCATTATGCATTGCAGCTGTAATTCCAGAACACATTTATAACTCAGAGTCATGAAACATTAATGACACTGGACAGTAAAGGTTTGGCAGGAATGACAGCTGCTACACACAATGGTATTTGATATGTTCTGAATTAATAGACCTGTTTACTAATTTTATGCATACTTTCTGAACTAGAAAAGTTTCTTTTGATGACTCAAAGCTTGCCAGAGGCTTGACGGACATAGCAACAACTAATGTATGCAAAATGGATTCCATCCATAGACATGCGGTTATGAATAGCTGGCGCACTAAATAGTTGGTAACTAAGGATTCTAGAGAGAAACATGCATAAATTGAAATACATTAGTAAACAGGTCTATTACTGATACACACAGATTTTGTGGCCTTGATTTTTCAAAAAGTGAAAAATCTAATTAAATATTCAGAGCAATATTTTAAGAATATTAAGAAGTATTCAGAGAAATACATGTAATAAAACTTGCTCCCAATAGATTTTACATTCTTCAACTTTACAATGCAAAAAGATCAGTCTGATACGAGGTATAGTTTTTGAGTTATCTACGATCTAAAGTGCCCACTATTTTTTTTAACACCTAGTATAATAAAATCCCACTAGCTAATGAGCTAAGCAACAAAATGTGTAATTTTGTCCCTGGTGGGTTTAAAGTTAGATTCAATTAAAGCAAAGAAACCAAAGGTCAACAACTTGACAGATATCTACTGTAGGATGATTTGCACATGTACATGTAGGTACAGCTTCAATCAGTATCATGCAATCTACATTGTACATGTTATTAGCATGATGCAGTGGATTTATGTCATTTGTAATTGTCAAATATATACATGTGCTCTCCACATGCTGAGAGTATGGGCCTGTAGGAAAAAAATCATTTTAGTTGTCTATATAATTGCGGTTTATTTTTTTGGCGTACCATGTATTGTTAGTAAAATTTTTACCTAAATTAATTTCTTTAATGTACTCAAATCGAACATTTGGCTGTTGACCTGTTGGAAACCGTTCGTTTCTGTGTCAGAATCAGACACCAAACTTCCTATACTGAAGTTTGATAGTTTAATAGCGCAGATCATATTTTGTTGTAAATCGTTTAGAGATGTTTATTTAGGCTAGAGGAGGTGCTCACAATCAACAAACTGCATTTGCAACAGTCAATTTACATACATATACTTCTTAACTGTATTTTTGAAAAATCTATCATAACTTTTAAGGTTGTTGTGTTTGTACATTAAGATATTAACAACATACGAACCTTTATGTACATTTAAAACAGGTGGCTGTTCTAAACTAAGTGGCCAGCTATGAGCAGATAGAGGGAGTCCCATTAGAGTCTCACCAACATGGATGGAAGCAGCCAAACTAATGAAGGCTGTGCAGAAAGGACTGCAGAAGAAGGGAAACCTGGACTGTCTGTATTTGGAGCCACGACTGATGGTACTGCGTCATCCTCTGAGCAAGCATGCATCGTGGACAGAGAGGACAAAGGCCCAGTGAAAGAGAACACAGAGGATAGTAAATGCCAAGCAGTTGTGAAGGATGATCTGCCAAAGGAATCCAAAGACTCATTTTTGTCAGATGAAACCAAACGTGGCCATGGATTGGAGCGTTCCACTACTATTGTTGATATCCCCAAGACAGTTGGAGATAGTCAACAACCAGGCCTGGACCTAGATTCCTGCAAGGAAAGAACCAATACAAAGCTCCATCCTCTGGGTGAGACTACTGAAGGGGGTGAGAATACTTCTCAGGTTCTGCACGGCCAGGAGAACTTGCAATCAATTAGCAACCAAGAGAGTCTCAAAGATGAAGCTGTGACCAGTGATGAAGTAAGACTCCCTACCAAGCTATCAGGAGAAAGTGCCACAACTCTTGAAGGGACAGACCAAACCACCTCAGGAAACAATACCACCAAAGTTTCTGCAACCCCACCGAAAGATGAAACAACTGATGTAAGTACATTTTGGCTGAAATTGATAAGTTGTACTTGTAGTTAAAAAGTTAATAGAAAATTAAGTAAAAGCTGCGTGATATTAAGCATCTAATAGTGGTTCAAATGATGGTGTGTTCGTAACTAGAAGGAGATGAATAGACCTTGACATTGTTAACATGTCTAAAGAAGGAAACTTGGGAAGTCAGTTTTGTGATAATTATGTTGATAGAAGAATACATGTGTCCAAGATGATTTATGAAGAACATTCTTCAGATGCTGAAAGTATCACTCCACCTGTCATATTAGTTGGTGCACGATTCTTGCGCTTTGCTGTAGCATATCAATTAATAAATGTATACATTAAAAGTCATAATGTATATGTCTGTGATTTTGTCATTTCAGATCAAAGGTAATCCATCCATTCAATGCCTAAGAGACCAGTCTGACAGCCTGCTAGATGCATTGGAACTGCCAACGTCCACCATGTCTTCCATCAGATCTTCCAGTCAAAGTGCCAAAACTAGTCCTTCAGCAGTTACCTCACAGGGACAATGCAGCAAGCAGGAGTTAACCCAGTTCCTTCCTACTTCTTCCAATCCAAGTCTTCCATTGTCAGAAACTATGCAAAGCGATAGCAAATGCTCTAGTAATGTTGAAGATTCAGTCAACAATAATGTTCAGAAGTACACCACATCTTGCCAAAAATCAAAGAAATTGGGTCAGTGTGAAGCATCATCATCATCTCTAGAGAAGCCTGCTATTTCAAATGAGTCGGAATGTGCTATGGTGCAGGTACAGAAAGTGGCAGATGTACCTTCTCCTTGTGCTACTGAAAGTGTAGAGGCTGGTGGTAGCACCCAGAATCGCTTGTTGCTAATGAAATACCTTGGATTACAACCTGTGCAGGAAGGAGGTAAATCAGGCAGCAAAGATTCTAGAGCTGATGTGGCATCAGTGAGACCGAGGTTGGGTGTTTCATACTTAGATTCCTTTAGCTTAATGCCTGGCCTAGACCCCATGAACTCTTTTGAAAAAGGCCAGATCTCGTACAACACATCACCATTTGAAGTATGCAGCGATGGTAGCCACTCTCCGGAGCCGCCCCTTCTAGCAGAGACTCCTGTTGTCGGTTCTTCCCCACCACACCACGACTATGATGCAATGGAGGCACGAATGATGGAAATGACTCCAAGAATGGATTCAGTGATAGGTAGAGGAGATCTACTGAGCAGTTTTCCACATGCTCATCTACCAGGTGAAGATAATAAGACTGCTTTCAACAGAAAGCAACATGGAGCTGTGGGGTATACATCTTCACATACACTGGACAGTCTATGTCATAGGCTCGCTGAACGTGTTGAACCAGATGTTCCTGATCACGATCACACCGTTTCTCAGGGAACAAAACTCAATGAAAACTTCTACTCACTTCCTGACAAGAATCAGAAAGACCGTGACAGATATGGAGCAAAAACAAAGAAGTTTTCAAGCATGTCAGAAGTTGTTCCTTGCCCAAGATGTCACAGAACTTTCAAGAACAGAAATCAGTTAAGAGGACACCTTCGCTGGCATATCAATGATCCAATCAACTTACTTTCTGGAAGATGGCCAAAAGATAGGTCGAATTCTCATGAAAAAGACCTTACTACTGGTAAAAGCTTTGGAAAAGTTCTAGAGAAATCTGGCACTGAGAAAAAGAAGACAAAATCAAAAGTCCACCTGGATGCTGAACGACATAGACCACTTTCAGATCTTACTGGAGGAACACAAGATGCCTTTCCATGCACTCTATGCACAAAAGTGTTCAGAACCTCTCTCAAGTTGCGAGGCCATATGATGGTACACAAAAGGAAGCAACCAAAGAAGAAAAATATTTACTGGAGGAATAAAACCAGTAAAAGCTCCAGTTCTGGACGTGGTGCAAAGTTCCAGTGTGACATTTGCTCTGTGAAGTATGAGTCTCAGTTGAAGCTCAGGACCCATATGACAACTCATGCCAAAGAAGTTCATCCAAGAAGCAAAGGTGTGAAAAGACTTGGAAGTTTGGCAAGTAATAATGGAGATAGTTCATCAGTTGGCAGTGAATTAGCTGGAATTGCAAACATGAGGCAGAAAGCAGTCATGGGAAAAAGGAAAGCCCCATTCAAATGTGACATTTGCTTCAAAACATTCCTTACCTTGAGAGCTCGGAATGGCCATAAGGGTATCCACTCCTCAAAATGGAAGCTTGCAAATTCTCTTCACCACTTGGGAAGACCAGTCAAAATGAAAGAAGAAATTTCTGAACAAACACCATCTATTGCAGAAAAATTGCCCCACAAAACAGTATGTAGAGAAAGTAACCAAACAGAATCAACCAAACCAAATCAATACTCCAAAAGAGATAAGACTGAGGAAACAAATGAGGTAGATGGTTCTGGAACAGAGAACCAAGGTGATTCTTTGAATCATCGGAGGCGCAATACATACTTCAAGTGCATCCACTGCCATCTTGTCTTTGCCTCAAGGCACAGGGTACGAAAGCACCTCGTCAAAGTACACTCTATCATGCCACCTGGTTCAGATTCATTCACAGAAGAAAAAGTTGACGGTTGCAAGTTCTGTGAAGTTTTCAAGAAAAGGAAAAGGGGAAGACCAAAGCGAGGTGAAAATACTCTTGTCAAGTGTCCACATGGAAAGGTTGTAGTAGGATACAACTTACCGTTGAACTCTGTCCGACTTAGTAGAAAAATCAGATGTACCCCGAAGAGAGTGAAAACTGAGGAAAATGCAGCTGTTAGTCCTGGAGATGTCTTACAACAAAAGTGCACTGTCAAGTTGAGTCCGGTGGATGTAAATGTTGCTAGAGAGAGTAGTGCTATCCAAGGCAACACAACAGATCAAGTACAGACATCTGAAGGCCCCATGGTGCCAGATCTTCCAGCAGTAAAGAAAAGAGGAAGGCCACCAAAGAATTGCCTGAAACCAGCACATACATTGCAGAATGCTCGAAAGATGGTATTTTCTGTAAGAACAAATACATCACGTCGAGGTAAAGCACATACTATTTCTGCAATCAGAAGACAAAGAATGGGAAAGGAAATTTCTCTATTGGGCAGACAACTTAAAAGTGGATGGGATCCAAAGAGGCAACGGTTCATTGGCCGACCTTACAAGTGCCATCTCTGCAAGATGTCATACAGGAGTGAAAGGCAGCTTTGTAGTCACATGAGATCCCATGGTATTCACATCTTCGACCTGTCACAGCTACCTGCGGATCAAAGAGGAAATGCATTTATGTCGGGTGGAAATATGGAAACCAAATCTGATGATGGACAAGATTTGGCCACTCATGAAGCTGATTCGAGCACCAAACTTATGGAAGGTATTAATGCAATTCCTGCTGTACCTGATCTTGAGAGGACAGCTGGAGAATCTGGTGTTGGAGGAACTTGTGCAGTTTGCAAGAAGGAGTTTGACAGTGATAATATGTTCCACCAGCATCTGCTTGGGCGCTATAACAAGAAATGCAGGCAAGAGTGGATGAAGCATACCTTCGGGTTCAGCATGAGAAATAAGGTGAACGCTGATACAGAAAGAGACATGGTAGATGAACACAATTCAGTAGATCTCAGAGATGAACAAAGCAATGGTAATCTGTATGTCATTGACAAGATAAACATGGAAAGTTTTCAAGGTTCCGGTATCTTCAGTAATCTTCAACAAAAAGTCAATGACAAAATTGAAAATGTGTTGCAAAGGGAGAAACTTGCCAACAACAGTTCAAGAAGTCTTGAGAATGCTGAAGGCAAAGATACAGAACGGCTACCTCCTGTCTCAACCCAGAGTGATGCAGGACTCACCAACAATGTCTCACCGAAGAAAGGATCTGTTTTGAATGCAGTAATCAACAGGCTCACTCAATCTTCCAAACCAAGTGCTGACATCCAAAGCAGCACACCTTCTAATTCCTCTCGGTCCAGCAAACCAGGAAGAAAGACGCGCAAAGGATCTGATAAGCCATTGTTCAAATGTAACATTTGCAACAAGGTCTTTGACAAAAAGCAGAAGCTTAGTGTTCATGCTATGATTCACAGACCAAAAGTAGCAACAGTCATGGATCATATAGAAATTGCTACACAAAGGAGTGGGTCTGGCATTAGCACACTGCCAAGTGGAGGCGAGCAACAACCATCTCTTCAAGATCAAGTGATAAAAGATTGCCTGAGGACTACCATTCCTGATCCCGTGGCTCCAGTGCATCTCATATACTCCTGTACAGAGTGCCCCAAGCAGTTCACATCGAACCTCAAACTTGCCAGCCACCTTAAAATGCATGTCAAGACAACAATGAGTAGAAGTCCAAAACGTGACACTAGTCAAGCATGCAAACCACAAGATTTGAAGGCAGAGCAAATCCCTGACCCCAAAAAGACAGATATCCCTGCAAATCCTGTGGAGATAAATACCACTAAAGTTTTGAATCTTAAGAATGATAATGACAAATCTTCCACCCAAGAAATGCCTTCTGCAACTGAAAATGAGTTACCAGCTGAAGAAGAATTAAGAAGTGATGGAAATGCCTGTGACTCAACGGAACCAACACCTTCTGGCAACATCTTGAAACCAGTGGATACTATCCAGATCGAGCAAGATGTAAAGAAAGATGGAGAGAAAAGTCATACAGAAAGTGAACAGATCAGTACTAGTAGGCCACGTCTGCTTCTGAAAATCAACCCCACCACCTTACAGCGCCTCTATGACTGCCCAGAATGTTTCAAATCATTCAAGAGTCGCCGTCACTTAGCTCATCATCAAAGAACTCATGCTGAAGAGAAATCATCATCTTTATGTCTTGAAGGAAATGCTACAGCCCAATCAGACTCTTGTACAACACTCTCTACACCAAGTGAGCACTGCCAGCCAGATTGTTCTGAGTATGTATCACATTCCTACGAGTCACAAGAAAGAACTGCCTCTGCGCAACTCTGCCTACAAGAGCAGGATCAGTCATCTGTTGGAACTATAAATCATGAACCAAATCATACTACTGTAAATATGGAGGATACTTCTGTTCATGCCAAGCAGATTACTGAAATACGTCCATCTGAAAAGAATGTTCCCTGCAAAATATGTGACAAGGTTATGAAGAAATCCCAGTTGGGTGGCCATATGAAATCACACACCAAGGAATTGCTGTCGAGAAAATTTACCCAACCTGGACATGACAATGCTATTGACAAGCTGCAGTTTGGTGAATCTGCTACCAGCAAAAGTTTTATGGATAAAGAAATAATTTCAGGAGTAGATCTGTATCGCTCGGTATCCAGGAAGGCTGAATCTAACCTTCAAAATCCCATGACACAAATAGTGAATGGCATTGCTGCAATGGCTAATGGAGAAACAGAAGGAGATGCAGAATTCAATTCAAGCTTGAATGACATGAATGATTATGAGGAAGAAATCCAGGGGAATGATTCAGGAAAACAGCAGTTTACTTGCCAGATTTGTAATACAAAGGTTGACAACTACCAGCAGCTTTGCCAGCATTTGAAAATACATGTTGTGAAGAATCCAAGCTTCAGTGACTCTACTTCACCATCAGACATCAGTGGACCACCCCTATCAGATGAAATAGTGGACAAACAGGCACCATTCATGGAAAGCATGAAGCAGACATTTGCACGCCCAAAGGTGTATCCATGTGAGATTTGTGGCTTTTCATTCCCCTCCTTCAGACAGTTTAGGGTTCACATTAGTCAAGCTCATGGTGGCAAATACCAGTACCGTCTGATGCTTCAGCAGAAAGAAGCTGCCAAAGCAGGTGCTTTCCTCAAGGAGCCTGATACCATCAACAAGACACATCCTCACAAGTGTGATGTTTGTGGAAGGAGGTTCAAGAGATTGGCTCTGCTCATATTTCATCTCAATAAATTGCACAAGGGATGGAAACAGAGATTGTGCATGATGAATGTTAGGAGCAGACCTCGACCACCTCACACCGCTGTACAGAAGATGCCTGGAACAAATGAACCAGCTGTTCCTGGAGCTACTGGAGTGGATCCTGCAGATCTCCCTTTCACCTGTGAGCTGTGTGGCAAGAGCTTCAGAATGAAGGTACAGTTATGTGGTCACATGAAGACACATGGTAGAGTTGGTCATTCACCCATCAAGATAACTCCACTTGCAATGAAGGGAAAGTATACTCTTAGAAAGAGTAGGAAACCAGACTTCAGGCTTAGTGACGAGTGGATAACAGATATGGATGATGAGCGAATGGCATTTGAAAATTCCATGGCCCTTCAGCAGTTACCACCTAGGCCCTCTATGATAGAGCAGTCAAACAAGATGAAGGGTTCTCCTGATGCCAGCATGTATGCTTCAATGTATGCAGCCAAGCCAATGGCAAGCAATATGGTTGGAACAAAGAAGATGATTCCCGGACTTGCAGAGCACACTGACCATTACAGAATGCCAATGTCAAGTCCCGATTTGCCAATGACACCCCCAGCTCTTGATCTGAAAATACCTGCAGCACCTCCACCACCAGAACCCAGCAAATTCATCACAATCCAAATGGAACCAGTCCTGCAGCAAATGCTGCACAGATGTCTTCTTTGTCATTCATACTTCAGCTCCCAGGAAAGTGCAGTACTCCACTGTAAAGAAGTTCACTTCAAAAAGAAACCAAAGGCTTTGTCTTCTGGTGATGCAGTTCAAAGTTCAGCCCATCCTTTAGGCCACAATTATCAAATGAGTGGTGCAGCTTCTGAAGTTAGACCACAGTCTGCTCTGTACTCGCCCGCTGTTCGCCCTGTAAGGCCACAGGTGTCACCCAGCCTTCGACCACCACTACCACAACGTATGCATCGCCCTCCCTCTATGCCATCCCAGATGACAACAGGAGTTAAATCCCCTACATCACAACCAGTGCCTAGTATTAAACCTCCTGGCTTTGATAGAGCGAACATACCGCCAACTAGATTCCCAGTGAGCAGTAGTCAACCCCCTGTGCTCCCATTTGCAGGAAGCATGCCAAAAGCTGCTCCAACTTCAACACCATCAGCAAAAACAATCAGTCAAACACCATTCAATGAGATGCTCTACCGAGTGGAGATGATGGAGGGGCAAACTCGTTATGTGTGTAATACTTGTAAGTCTACATTCCTTCATTACAATTTCCTCATGAGCCATCTGGCAGAGCATAATCACCTGGCTTACACCTGCTTACAGTGTGGGTATGCAACTTACTCAGAGAAAGATTACCAGTTGCACTGTCAACTTCATGATGGTCAGATCTCCAAGAAAATTAGAAGGGTACGGCCGAAGCCACCTGGATTTGCTTCCAACTCAAATGACAAAGGAGTGGCACCTCGAGCTGTTGCAACCTGCCACATCTGTCAGCGCTCCTTTGTAAATATGAAGGGTCTTAAGGCACACATGGTTCTTCATTCTGCAAACTACAACAGCATATCAGAGAGGAGAAATGAGTCCAAGAGGATACCAAAGAGAAGTATTGTTATTCCTGTAACATGCTTTAATGAGGTGGCCTCTGAGCCTCTTTCTCTTGTGAAACCTAGTGAAGAGCAGACAGAAGCCCTTGATCTGACCGTTAAACCAGTCATTGACTCTTCCGTTGATGAAGTGCTTGACTTGAGCATGGGTCCAAGAGATTATACAGGCAGAGTAGAAAGTCCAGACATAGATAGTTCACTTGATATGACTGTCAAAAGCATTCCAGAAGAAAGTCAAGCTGTGAGTTTGCCTGATGTGTGCCAAGTCATGCAGCAGCTTGATGTCCCAGAAGAACCCACTTCATCCCCAACCCCACCACCATCGGAAAAGCTAACACATGTCAGAAAGCCCAAGAACAGCATCAGACTCGTTGGAGCTATTGATGTAGATGTAGCCAGCCTAGAAAATAAGTACAGTGTCGTCACTGATTTGATGGATACTGATAGCGATATTTCACCAGATATTCCTTTATCAGCTGGTCAAGAATCTCCAGTGAGGAGCGGTGAAGGAGATGGTGAGCATGATGGTAAATCGCCAAAGAAAGCAAGAAATTACAAGTGTACGATGTGCCAGTATGCAACTGACTTCAAAGATTCAATGGAACGGCATGAGCAGAAGCATCGCAAGTTCCGCACACTGGCTTGTCATCAGTGCAGCTACAGGACACCAGAAAAGAGACTCATGTTAAGGCATGTCCTCACCATTCATGAGAAGCAGAAGCCATATGAGTGCAAGCTGTGCAACTATTCTTCCGCTTATAAGCATCACTTGAAGCGTCATCACACAAAACGCCACCAACGGCCCCTCTTGACCTGTAACCTTTGTGAGTTTACAACTGATGAGGTCACCAAGCTGAAGAGTCACAGTGCTTCACATCCAGAGCCTAAAGTCTACCAGTGTAAACTGTGCCCTATGGTGTTCAACAGCGGTAAGATTTTCAGGGCTCACAAGCAGACTGTTCATCACAAGAAGAAGAAAAGCAAGAAATCCAGCCGTGAGAAGAGTCGGTCTTCATCTGGTGTCATTGAATCATCAGAGTCAACAACGGAAGCAAAGGAAACGGAAACTTATGCTAATCCAGAAGAGCCTCAAGAGCCAGTTGTTCTCAAGCATCCTTGTAACCTGTGCAAGTATCAGACTAATGATCAGAATGAATTGACCAAACATCTTATGAAAAAGCACTTTAGTAGTCAGATCAAGGAGGGTTTGGGTGATGTCTGCTCTACAGCGCAGTGTCCTCAGTGTGGCTACTTGACTGGGAAGGAGCAAATGAAAGCTCACATGCAGATACACGACAGCGGGGAGCTCTTCAACTGCGATCAGTGCCTCTTTAAAGCATGCAGCCAGGAGGAAGTGGATGAGCATGTGCAACAGAAGCACAAAGTTAAACTGGCCCCAACCCAAATGTGCAAGATGTGTGGCATGCACTTCTGGAATGCAGAGGACATGAAGCAGCACACAGAGATGCATCTCAAGGATACATCCATCTCTGTCAAGAATCCATTCCTTTGCAACATGTGCCCCCTCAAGCTGATGAACAGACGTGATGCCTTGAGGCATCTCCAGCTCCATACGGATCGCTATCCCTTCAAGTGTCGTCACTGTGTCTTTTCCTGCTTCACAAAGGCTTCTATTCAACGCCACCTCGCCATCCATCGCCACTCCAGCAAACCCAAATCCCTGACAGCCATCCGAAAAAACAGTCGAAAGAGCCACTCCATGGGTGCAGGTGGAAGCTCCGGCAATGAGAGTGATGTCCAGAAGAGCCAAAGGAAGAGTCAGAGCAGTAAGTCCTTCACCTTTGGTCCAGTAGCTATTCGCTTGCCCATTTACCAATGTCAGTTTTGTAGTCATAGTTTTAGGGTAGCTGAAGAATGGCAACGCCATGAAAGGAGACATCACATGATTTGGCCTGAATGAATAATTCACCTTATTTTCATATTTTTTTTCTTCAAATTATAGATTTTCATTTTTCAAGGGCATTATTTTAGAATCGTGTTTTACATATTTTATCATACTCAATTACAGTTTCATAGATGTTTATTCACTGCAGTCCTGTATTTATTTTATATTTCTTATCGCAGACTTTGCATAATTATTCTACTAATGCTTTAATATGTGTTGCCTGGAAGAAAGCGGGTAATATACTTCAAATTTGTCTTTCAGAAAGAATATATATATATATATATATATTTATAACAAATAGTAAAGTATAATTTAGAGAGACAAGAATTTTGTATGACTCGGCATCAAAGTAAATTGAAGATTTGCTGCAATGCTATGCTATTCAGATTTTTACAAATTTCAAGTGTGGGTAATTGTTCTTGTGTTCTTACATTTCCATGGTTATCAGATGGTGTCACTTTACACTGATCACATTCTGGAGTGCAACATACATGTATTTCACTTTCATTCTATAACAATTTTCATTCTACCTACCCCATCCCCTTTTCCTTCTCTTCTTTTTTTATCTCCCTCTACAGCTACATGTTAAAGTAGCTTTAAATTGATCAGCGGATGGAGAATTATTTGATTACATCCAGCCTTTATTGTTGGACCTCGCTCATGCTGATAAAGGGGTATCAAAGGCGCAAATATATTTGTCACAAAATGTCTTGTATTGTTGTAGCCTAGATATGAAATGATAAATGGTTAATTCCCATGGAAGCATGATGCCTGAGAAAACCAAAAGAATTTATTAATTTGCTTAGGGTTGCTCTTGGGACTCCATGGGTATGGACAGTGTAGGAGAACTTGAACTATGCAATTTCTCTATGATTCTGTCAAGATTTTCCATTCACATTTAATCAAAATGCAGGCTTAGTACACTTGCGATTTCTTGTTATTCCCCCGTAGTAATTTCCCTTTTCCCAGAGGCACTGAGCAGGATTTTTGAGGACACCCCTCCAAAATTTGCATGGAATCTACATTCCGTTCCCATAATTTGATGCAGAATCTGCCTAATGCCTACGAAATGAAACATGCCATAGCAGTTTACATACATGCATAGGCAGTCAGAGTAATTTGTAGAAACATGTGCGTAGTGAGATCAGTATCAAGGCATACCTACAAATTCTTAATGTTGAATGGAATCATCTTGACAGCTTTGCACTTGTTGTACATGTACTGTACATGTACTGTAAATATGTGAAGAAGTATGAGAGTGGGATGGGGTATATATGCATCCTTCAATGTCTTTGGTGGCATGACTTGTTGCAGAAATGTGTTTCCTTTCGTTGTATAGCTCTTTGTTATATTCACTGTCCTTCATTCCACTGCTAGTTTTTCCTCGTATCCTTGAAAAAAGAAGTCCTTGGTATGATCGTACGTGGTGCCTATGCCTTGTTCAGATAACTTGTCATTTTTACATAAGTGCGGTTCATATGGCTTCAATAACTTTTCTTTGCTCATATTCCATTTCACTATCTATTCTTTTATGTAGCATTATTACTGCTGCCAACATGCTGGAAAGATTTTTTTTTTCTTTAAATCATTAACCAGAGCAAATTTATTCATGTGTAGGAGAGAAGTGTCTCATTTTCAAGAGATTGCATTTTGTCACTAGATTACAGTTTGATATCCTCTGATATGGACAGAGAAAGTAAATTTGATGACAGGAACAAATTATTTTGTCATTTAAAATCCTAGATACATGTATAAGGAATTTGAAGTTCAGTTTGTTGGCCAAGGCAGAAAGCATATAGTACTTACACAAGGGAGTTGGAGTGCTACTTCAAATGAAAGGTACATGTATGATTAATCCATTGAAGACTTTCCAAGAGAGAACTTGAATTACATGCTATATGAAAATTGAATACTCTGTAAATATTTTTGTGAATGAACTCCCACTTTCATGTTGTCATTTATTTCCATATCGTCTTTTCTTCATCCAGTTGTTGCCGTGGTAGCATTTTCCATCATCGCATGTGTCACTCCATGTTGAAAAGAATGTAAATAACATAGTGTAAATGACATATGTAAAATCAAATAACACATACATGTATCATATCATTCCATTCTGACGGCTGCATGTGTCCTATGGGGCTGTGTTTAACCCCAAACCATCTTTGAACTGATTTTTGCTATGGCCTAGGTTTTTGCCATGTCCAGTCCATGCAAATTTTGCAATTGCTTTTATTGTTTCTTTGCTTCCAGTGCTTGCCAAATTATTTCTGTGAGCTTTGATCTGTTTAATCAATACCCCTCCTCCCCATACTCGTTGTTAAAGTACTTAAGTTTTGAATTGATGCCTCTGTTTTGTTCTCTTTTTCATATGTATTGTAAATATGTATATAAAATGATCCCCTTTTTTGTGTGTTTGGTTATCCAAGAAAATGTGCCTTGAAATCAGATGAAGAAACAAATGGCCTTGGATGACTTCATTTTCATTGTCCAAAAAATCATTCAGTTTAAGTCTTGCCATAACTGTTTTTGTTTTATTCCTCTTTTGAGTCAATTAATTCTTAACCAAAGGTTTCTTTTGTAGATAAAGTGTGTATACAAGCTATTACATCATTAGAGTGGGCATTTTGTCCCCAGGGAGTGGAGAATGTGCATACACTGTGTGCCAGAATCCAATGACCGGGGGTAATAATTTGCGCCTTGAGCATCTAATCAGGATGGATAAGTGCGCTATACAAGTCACATGTATTATTATTATTATTATTAAACATGGTTATTTCATTTTCCATTTAGCTCGCAATGGCCCCCATTGATTTCAAAAATTGTCAAATGAAGGGGGATCCTTATTACAAGATCTAGTGAATCCATTTCCAATATAACGGAGTATCACAAAACACTAATTTTGAACATTAAAACATGGTGACCAGAATTTCATGTCATTGCATTATAAGCCATCAAAGCTTATCAAAAGAGTAATTAACATATAGAAATCTTGCAATTGGAGACACTTTTAACTGGTGACAATTGAAGTACAGTGTGTCCAAGAAAAAACGAAACCGAGATTTATTGATGTCTAATCATATCTTAATCACAATTATGATTAATAAATGACACATATTTGTAAAGCTTGGAGCCTCTTTTTTCATTTGATGCCACTCATATATGATACATACTTCACGCATAAGTGAATAAAGACATATGAAGCAGGGATACCAAATAGTCGTTTGGCCAACAATATCTGAATTTCAAAGAGATAATCACATTTCTAGAATGTTCATTTTCTGCCCTTTCGTATGACACCTCAATCGGGAAAAATGAGTCAGGGATGACAAAGCACTGTTGGTGTAAAATGATGCTTTAAAATGGTTGGTGTAAAATGATGCTTTAAAATGATTAAACATCGATAAATCTCAGTTTCATTTTTTCTGGGATGCACTGTATAATTAAACCTTCATATAAAGTAATCGTGTTTTGTTGTTGAAACTAGTGTTTTTGTGTTTTTAAAAGTGAAAGACGAATTTCCCTGAAATCCTATTCTGTTGCATGGTTTATTATTTTTTTTTAACTCATTACACATTTATTTCAATCTCGATCGTGGTCAGAGTTACCACCTCCAGCCATGTTGGGATACATGTATTTCTTTTAATTTCATTTTGATTTAAGAAAGCGATACTACACCCTGATATAGTGTAGCAACCCTCAACTTGGCCAGAAATTGTGCCAAAACAGGATTTCACTTACACTCAACCTAAGAATTCACAAACTGCATATATGGTTCCGCTTCCAGATGTATATGCATGTATGTGTCATTGTATTATACATGTTTATAAAGTATAGTGAGTACGGTATGCATGCTATGTGTATATACTTTGCCAATGTCCTGATCATGTGACTTTACATGTTCAGCCATATCGTGAAGATTCTTACATGTAAATATTCCTTCTGTGATGAGTGAAATAGCTAAAGGCCGAGATATACAAGATATATGATATGCATGAGTTGGAATAACTTGGGGGTGATGCTCAGATTGAAATACAGTGAAACCTGTCTATAAAGACCACTCAAGGGAGACAAGAAAAGCGGCCTTTATGAGCAGGTGGTCTTTACGTACAGGTTCCCTTTCAATGAGAAACAGTTTTCAAAGGAAACAAAAATTGTGGTCTTTATAGACAGGTGGCCACTAAAAGCAGGTTGGACTGTACAAAACTATCCTGGAATATTTGATTCAAGAAGAATCAGCAGAAAGGTCAAATTCAAGAAAAAGAACATGTCAGAAAGATATTGATATCAGCAGAAAGGTAATTCAAGAAAAAGAACATGTCAGAAAGATATTGATATCAGCAGAAAGGTAATTCAAGAAAAAGAACATGTCAGAAAGATATTGAAAAACTATTAGAAAATAAAACGGTGCCTTAGTAAATCTGTGCCTTTCAAGATAAGGTTATTATTAATCTTTTTATCTATTTTGTGATTTGCCAAAAAGACCTATGAGGCAGGCTATGTTTGATAACAGTCATGGCAAAGATGCCTGTGTATAGTCAGTGTAGTTTGATTGAATCTTCCATTTGCTATTTTGTGTCTTCTATCATCTACCATAGGGTGAATTATTTTTGTCATAAAGCCTTCCATTACCCATGGATATTGCTCATTTATATTACAGTAATATCATTATAGTAGTGACATTACTTTGGACCATGAGCCCCCCCCCCCCCCCCCCCCCCAGCAAAAATAACCCCCATCACAACAACAGACAGCAAACAAATGATCATCCTTTATGTTGAGACTTTCGTTTAAAAGTAATTTTGAACAAAGGCAACAGTATAATCGTACATGTGGACATTCAAACTCGATAATGGCTTTTGGGCCCTTAAAGTTCTCTTTGCGGAATCCTTTTTTTCCATTCATATTTTAGCCAGGCCGTTCTTATTGGACAATTTCTTCAACCCTCCTACAGAACTGAGGGGTGATGTTGTCCTGCTCTTCCAACTAATAAAGGGGGGGTGATTTTGATTTTAAATTTGGGGTTTTTCTTCTTTCCGTTTGCTGATTCCCAAAATCCTGAAGTTAGATAAGATTCATACAAGTATATAATCTTTTGTCAATATCTGTTACAACTTGCAAGTCATGAGTATTTTCAAATATTTATGGTTTTTAATGCTTAATATAAATCATTTTTAAAACAACAAAGGTATTGTACTTGAATTCGACAGAGGCATTTTTGAAAGTTTTAAGCTGTACAATCAGAAAAGGATAAGGTTTATTATTTTGAAATTATCTGTAGATTAAATGTTGAGGTAATACCTTTTTACAAATCTTGCAACCTTACCAAAAAAAGTATTCTTTTTAGTTTGTAAAGTGTCATAAGTTTTAAGCATTATTGTGTAACTGTAATAGATTTTCCTACGATTTTAAGGAAATTTCAAGGTAATAAGTATACTTGTCATATCACATGTCATATCACTAAATATTACAAGTATACCCTTATTACTGGAAGCGGGTGATACTTAATGCATCACGAGTTTACAAACAGTAATTAGTTTCATCATAAGAGACCAAAGGTAGCTTTATTTTCTGTCATATGACTCGTCTACATATAGCATTGAAACCCATAAAATGGCATTTCTGTGCTAAGTTTGTATGCTTTTACATTTGTCAGTTTGAGGTTTTGAAAGCCGATTTAGGCAAATTCCTTTTTTAAGTGTGGGTCAAATATATTTTCAAAGCAAAGTGCAAATATTTTCCAAAGATATTAATGGATGGCCTGTATGTGATGTGTCTCCTGGGAAATTAAATGCTATTAAAAAAGAGAGATATTTTTTTCTCCTTGGAAGTACCACTCACGTTATTCATTCATTGTTTTTAATATTGTGTGATAGATTTTTTTTCTTGGGTGCTACTTGCATGTATTTGTGTTAAGAGTAAAGCTATATGTATTGAAGTGAAAATGTTAAGGAGTATCTTACAGTATTTGTGAATGAATCCTCAACTTGATAACTCTGTATTCTTTTATTTAGACAGGGGTCTTAAACAAGGGTATGTTTTTTTATAAGGATTACAGAAGACATGCATAATGAAGTACATATACATGTACAGTGGATCCTCGTTATAAAGAACACTGTTATAACGCAATAATTTTGCCGGTCCCACTTCTTTGTATTCTATTGTTTTTTAGCCCAGATATAACAAGGTTTCAATATAAAGAGGTAATTTCCTTGGTCCCAAGGAGTTTGTTATAACATGGTTCTACTGTACATGTAGCTACATGTAAATACAATGAAGAGTAGAATGAAGAGTAGAATTATTGATACAGCCTATCTCAAGGATATCAAGTTTGATTTCATCACGATTATGTTTCCTTTGCAGTCATTTCCTTGCATTTTTTTCTGTTCTTTTCTAACTAGCATGTCTTGACGCTATGTGTGCACAAGCAATTATGGTTCAGTCACCCACCCTATGTAATGGCTTAATCAATAATCTCTAACACTTTTTATAAAAGCAAAAAGATTTGAGAAGTAGAAAACTGTTAGAGCATTTTCCTTCATTTTCAAAGGCATATGATATTTTCATAATTGTTCAAAAAAACCATTGCATAAGTTTTTGAACCCATTTTATGTGATAATGTTAGCATTATTAGAGGGCATTTGTTAAATGCGAGCTATGCATATTTGTTGCATCTGAATAACATAAACCACCTATGCATTTATGAAATCATGCTTTTCCATTCTTTTAAAAGCATGTATTTTAAGACTACGGTACCTGTATTGTACTTTGTAATTTTTTCTTCCAGTATCGTATATAATCTTCCAACATGATGTACATCCGTTGCCTTACTTGTTATATTTTCAAAAGTGTTCCAATAAAAGAGTAACTTTTAAGACTTGTAACAAATATCCTTGTTTTGTTGTCATCTGTCATGGAGATTGTCTTGTAAAATTAAACATTTCTTTGAAAGTCTCTCCTAGTAATCGTGGCATATGGGCACATTTTTGCGAGGTTGGCAGGTGCGCTTGCCTTTTGCCCGAAATCAACTTTCCAGTTCCTAATTTTTTGGAGTGAAATTGTACAGAAATTACATATTTGGGCCCCATGCTGCCCGAATATGAGGTGGTGGTTGCCTGCACATCAGAACATCACAACAAAATCTTTTGGGGGCTGCAGCCCCCCCCCCCCCCCACCTTCCAAGCCTTATAGGCCTATGCTAGTGATTAATGTAGAAAATAAATTGTTCGTCAGTCTTGACCTGGGCCCTATACACTGGAAACTCAGTATAGGTTGGGCGGGCTTACGTAACTTCCGGTTAGCAACCCTTAGAGCTATGAAAACAATATTCGTGCTTGCTCGAATCCTGCTCGAATGCTGATCACACAACCTGGTAACGGCTTTTGACTCTTATCAGATCCATGAGCCTCGGCATTGTGCTGGTCAATGATTCGGTCGAGCGAGCCATGTTTGATGGTCTGCTGATCATGCAAGAATCTGTGTTTTCATCGGTTGTCAATGGCATTGAACGAAAGTACCCGGATGACCGCCCCGAAAAGAGATCTGGTATAACAATATTCCTGATATAACAAGTTAATATTCCTGGTCCCAGCTCTTTATATTCTATTGCGTTTTTAACAACCTGATATAACAAGATTCCTGCTATAACAAGGTAATTTTGATGGTCCCAAGGACCTCGTTTTACTGAGTTTGCACTGTATCGCAAAACTTGTCATCATTAACAAGTTGCAATAACGGTTAAAAGCTACTGAAATACTTGCATCTGATTGGCTGAGAGCAAATTTGTCATAGATTTGTGGAAGTTCTTAATGGTAAGTTTTATGAAACGGGGGCCCTGATTTGGAATGTGCATACCATTCAAAGAACTATGAATGGTATTTAAATCATTTTATCATCACTACTTGTATATATATTTCAGTGAAATGGTTTTAACTGTCTTCCATGTACACAGCCTCCTATGCAGTATATGCACGGCCATTCACCAATGATGCACAATGATTTATGGCATTGAAAATCATTTTACTAAAATAACGATTAGTTTTCAGAATAACACGCCATTTCTCAATATTTTCAAGTGAAGATCCAAGTTGATTTGAACGTGAATCTATCTTTAAAATACTATAACAAAAACATTGAAATTTTCAATCAAAATTATTATTTTTGTTACGACACCCGCTCCTGCTACAATTGCTTCCATGGCCAATAGACATGTACTACACTAATCAAATTCTTAAACTTGAACCTGGACTAAACACCTCACCCTAACCCTAACCCTAAACTAACCAAAAACCAAGTTGCAACCTTTACCCGAGGCCTATACTTTGCAAAGTTGAGTTCTGGGGAACGTTTCCTCAAGTGTTTTGTCAGTGATTTTTACTCACAAATTTGCTCTCAGCGAATCACATGCAAGGAGTTTAGTAGCTTAAAACAGATGTCGGTAAAAATCACTGACAAAACGCTTGATGAAACGCTCCCCTGGTCATGAGATTGAAATGTGTAAGAAACTGTCTCAAGGCAATTGGGAAAGGTTGATTATACAGCACATAAGAATTGGTGTCTGCTTATAAGGGTTTGGAATCATAAGAAATTGACTCAATCCTGCTGAGAGTTACATGCACTGCACACAGAAATGTGTATATGGGACTACACACAAATGTTCGGCCTGAACATTTCAGCTGTTTTTTGTCACATTTTGAATGCGAGGGAAATTTGAATAGCAATCCTTTTCAGGGGACATATCTACTATAGTAATCTTCCAAACTAACATAATAAGAATGAGAAAGCTCAAATTATTGTTTCACCTTTCCCAGAACTCAACTTTCCCTTTAAACAGAATAAAGCCGGGAGAAATTGTTGCCAGAGCATCCGTCAGATCACCCCAGCAATACATCCACAGAGACTAAGTGTGAGGAAGATGTGAACATTCATATACAATGAGGATCAATGAAAAGGAAACTCGTATCCAAGCCACAATATCTTTAAAAAAGAGTGAAATTGCCAATATGTATTCTCGTGTGTTATAATTGTTATTTTGTTTAGTTTGATAGGCTGCTCACCAAAATATGTCATGGATGATGGATGACTGGGCACATGCCATTCCTTTAAAGCATGTCAAAGTCGTCTTTTGCCTAAGTTTTGCGAGTACATTTAGCTAGAATGGAGACCATTCAACCAACCTTGGGTTGACCATCCATTTCATTCGAAACATGGGCAGAGGCAAACTTGTGTGAATCGGGAAAAAATGTTACTGTTTAGCTGCAGCTGCTGTCCATGGTCGGATGTTATTGATCAAGGTGTCAAATAAAAGGAAACATGATAGGCTACAATCTGAGTTTTCTCTGTATCGATTCTCCACTGTACATGTACAAGTAAATGATGAAACCAAGAAACATCAGCTGAGATATGATACATAATAAGATGACCGATTTATTACCAAATGGAACTTTCGCATAGCATATAACATGGCACAAATGGTACAGCATCGGTTCCTTCAAAAAAAACGAAATTTTTTCACATATTTTTCTTCGTAAAATTTAAGTCATTAAAAAAAAAATCCCCCTTTTTTTTCTATTTACAAAGGTACAAAGTGCTTTGTCTTCTACATACTAAATAGATGGATATAATAAATTTCAGGGTATAAACAAGATTCACGATTCTCGTTGCAAATCAATAGACATCATAAACTGGAAAACGAATCTACCTCATCATTCTCTTAACATACCACCATACAGAATACGTAAAACATGGAAATGACAAAGGACAACACAGCAACATTTTTGCATCATGCTCGATTGAAGAAAAAAAAAGACAGAAATTCGGTACTGTTACAGAAATGTTAACATTCATATATTCATCATTGTTTAGAAATTGACAAAATCACATTTGCTTTTTGTAGAAACGGGCATAAATGTATTTGCTGATGTTAGGTCTCTGCACTGTATCGTAACAGTTCAACACAATTCCTCATAACATTTCCAATACATACATAAACCTTTATTTTATTAGTAACAATAACATGAGAAATGATATAACAAAATAACCAGAATTCCAGAAACATATACAAATATAACTCTTTTCATCTCCGTAAATTAGTAAGTACGTTTCTTATTTCTTATATAAATACTGACTAAGTAACTATATTTCATTTCTATTAACATCAAATTTGTGTCCGATTCAGGGGAGCGTTTCATCAGGCGTTTTGTCAGCGATTTGTACTGACAACTTTCTTCTCAGCCAATCAGATGCAAGGATTTCAGTAGCTTAAAACAGTTGTCGGTAAAAATCACTGACAAAACACTTAATGAAACGCTCCCCTGACTTTCAGGATAAATGAGAAAGAAATAAATCAACAACTGATCACATATCTAATCGTATAATGCATTATATAAAAAAAATACATTAATAAAATTTAAAGGGGTACTCCACCCCAAAATCAAGTTGATTTGAATAAATAGAGTAAAATTAAACAAGCAAAACAGTGAAAATTTTATCAAAATAGGATGAAAAATAACAAAGTTATGGAATTTTTAAGTTTTGCATTATTTTGTGAAACAGTGATATGCATTATGCAAATGAGTGAGCTGATGATGTCATAAGCCCACCTTTTCTTTTGTATTTTATTATATGAAATCTGAAATATTTCATTTTTTGATAGATATACATAAAGAATCTCTCCCTTGTATCAAAATAAGTTACACTAAGGCTGATTTTACACATTCCATGAGAAGCCAAACCATGTTTTACATTCTTGGAGCAGAAAATTGAAATATTCGTAATTTCATATACTAAAATACAAAAGAAAAAGTGGGCTTGTGACGTCATCACCCCACTCATTTTGACACAGCCTCGTTCACTGTTTTGGGAAACAATGCAAACTTCAAAATGCAGTAACTTTGTTATTTTTCATCCGATTTTGATGAAATATTCACTGTTTTGCTTGTTTAAGTTTACTCTCTTTATTCAAATCAACTTGATCTCAGGTTGGAGTACCCCTTTAAATGAGTACCTGCAACATGTGTTAAGTCAGACATTAGATAGATAAGACCAAATCCGACAGAAAAAAAAGGGACATGATTGTCAGAGACATCACTTGTTTTATGACCTGAAAATGATTATAACCACAGATTTTTTCTGTCCAGTAAGCATATCTATACACAGTACTGTTTGAGAAACTCGATTATATATTAGGTTGGAGTAATTATATTCTACACATCCATATAGCAACAAAATATCACTGGGCAACTATTTATAACTACTCCACTCTCCTATACCAAATACAAGTACATGTATGGAGCAATTCCACTCTTCCTATTTACAGAGAGAAATAAAATGGTTTGGTAAATACATAAACAGTGTACCTGTCTGTTAATCATTATAACTGTTACAGACTGCATACCATACTGTAAAATCAGGAAAGTTGTGACAAAACTTTCGCGGATTATAAACAATGGCAATTTTCACAGCAAGAAACTTTTGCGATTTGCAAAATTTGAGTGTTGTGTCAATAATTATTTAACGATATCGAGGTATGAAACTTTCACGAATCTGAACCACTCGCGAAAATCGCGAACACTAAGTGACCCCGTAAGTTTCTGGTTCACAGTACTTACCCCATTAAAATGGGAGGTAATATTGCAAATTTCACTATTCCTTAATTCCATGAGTGTAGATGTAAGATACATGTAGCTAAAAGAAGTCAGCAATTTAGCTACTTTTGAAAAATCACTAAAATGAAACAGGCCTCTAGAGGCCCGGTGAGGGTCCAAGAATGAATTACAGGCTGTACGTTTGCGATGTTACTTGAACAAGAGTGAAATAAAATACCCAAATGTGAGAAGAACACAGAGACAAAGAACAAACAATACTTCGGTGTTTAGTCCCAAAACGGACTTGTATGTTTTACAAAATACATCATATCCTGGGGACCATTTTTTGGTGGTGTATGTACATTTCAATTAATTGCATAAAATTACTCCTGATTTTCTTTTAAATTGTTCTCATTTCAGATTTCAATGTCTCTTCCCCTCCCCCCCCAACAACAAAAAATGTCGGGGCCATAAAGTTTTCTGATAAAGTTTTTCTCATTTTGCGAGAGGCTATTCAACTTTCTCAAAGTAACATCTGCATCAAGAGAGAAAAAAACCTTTCCCAATAATTATCGAGTTTCTTTAATAATGTAATCGCATGACAAGAACTCGACTTTATCTGATGACATCCCATGATAAGCAACATTATCGGCTAAGGAGACGGAAAAGCACAAATAACATCCCTTACAGGTAGTGCTCTAATGCTTGTGGTTTTTAAGCATATATATCAACAATGTACCTTCACAGGTCTCTTATGTCTTTGAGGGATAGAACTTCATTCAGTCATTGTTTCATTACATTTTAACTCTTTCAAGCCAATTGACCACATTTTGTGATTTGGCTCAATAACTTTTGATTCAGAGCTCTAAAAAATATTACAGATGCATGAGAAGAAAGAGCAAAATTTTCTGCACACACTGTCCATTTTTTTGTTGCATGATCATATTGCGTTTGATGCCAGGAATTTTAAAAACGAGAATAGGCTTTAAAATCCTTTAATTGAAAATGCATTGAGAGATTCAACATCATTGTTTTTTTTATCAAAATTGTCAATTTTTAACACTTTTCTACAAAATCCTTAACCATATATATTGTTTTCAAAGACATTACACTTAGTAGAACCATGTAGCACTAAAATAAAAATGTTATTGTTGCCAATTTGAAGAACAAAATGATCAATTTAGCCCTTAAATAATTCCTGTTGTAAAAGGGTTAATCCTTTGCTTTTAGTATAATGAAAAAAGAGGTTATCTGTAATGATATGAACAGAAGGAAGATTTTTTTTAAAATAAGTACATCTTCTCACCACTACAGTAGATTGCGACAAAGAAAATGACACCTTCAAAATATGCTGCTGTATTTTGAATATATACCATATGAGAATGGAATGTTATCCCACACACACACAAAGAAAATTTGAGAATATTATGCATTGTACATGTACATAGTGCTTCTGCGTCCATAGGATAACTCTCACTATAATATAATCTTGATTATTCAAACAGGAAAAATAAAAATGTTAACTTATAAAATTTATCGATTCTCATAGCCATGTACATGGATAAAAGATACAATAAGAGCTGTTCCTGATCAATTATTAGGGGGGGGGGGGGAAGGGGAAGTAACATGTACATCAGAATAATTCTTCATAATACATCCCTAAATATGAAGCTCTATAATTTTCACGCTCGGTGATAGAGACTCGCACATTTTAATCTGATGTATTTTCATTTGCAAATGGGTCGTTACAGACAGTATCAAGTCAAATATAACTTTTTCATAGAATATACAAGAATAAACATTTCAAAGGTACATACAAGCTACATACATGCTTGTTCCACAGTATTTTGTCAATTCTTTTTCTTCAAGTAAATAGGGAGAGGGTTTCATAGAAAGATTTCTGACTAGTGGCAAAATTTGATGCATAATTAAACAAACAATCACTTCAGATATATGCTCAAGCTTGGCAAAGTCTACTCATAATTTCTTTTGTTGCAATTTACTGAACAAGATCTGCATGAAATCAGAATTTAAAAGTAAAAAAAAAATGTCCTTTTTTGCGAGCAACTTACATTTGAAAGAACAAAAGTTATGGCGTTCCAGTGGCAGTTGGGAATGAAGGAATCAGCATAGATATGCAGTACTTTAATCTTGCTTTTACAATTCCAAATCCTGCTTACTGAAGACATAATCGTATATCAATTGGGTTAGAGCTAGATGGGCACTAAGTCAGTAATAGGTTATGTGGCTTTGTTGTGCTCAACCCATACACCACAAGCATGATAATAAGAGCCTATGATACAATATATGCTAAAGCTGGGAGAGAGGTGATAGAATTAGAACTTCAGCGGAAATACAAACACTATTATCAAGTCATCCATACGACAGGGGTATACTCCAAAGAATAAGATGAAACTTCAAATAAATGACAATAGCTCTTCTTTTTCTGTAAACAATACTATCACGATTGAAAACATTTGTGAGCAACCAATGACTATAAACTGGTACAAGAATGCATCGCAATACATAAACAAATCTGATAAAAACTAAATATGAAAACAGAAACCTGAGGCAAAGTGCAAGAGAAGCACTAAACAGCTGAAAGTGAAATCAAGACTCTTCAGTTCTTTAATCTTTCCTCCTTCATGCAATATTCTATTAACCAGGAAGACAATAACAGTCGCAAAAATAATAAGGAGAAGTGCCCACAAAGCAACAACTGATGAAGTCCACTTCTGCATGTTTCACTTTGTGGATATCTCCACAACATTGATCAAAGACACATTTGTATGAGGTGTGCTTTTGGTAATAAAGCGGAAGGTTTTTTTTTACAAAATTTTGGCAATAAGTTCATATCATGTATGAGGATCCTTCATTATTACTGATATAGAATTGTTGCTTTTGTTGAAAGGTGGCACATATGTGTTAAAGGGCAAGGCCGCGATATCTTCTTCGTGAATAAGTTTGCACATTTGGTTCACTCACACAAACTGTCTATAGCCCAATCAGTAAGGCAAAAGAAATCCCCTTAAAACTTAGTTTTGGAGGGATACTGTCAGAACATACATGCTAAAACAACATACATTTTCATACATTTTCCTGAATTTTATGTGCCTACTGTTGCACTCTACTTGATCAACCATTCTTAGGTCTGGAGAGTGAAGACAGTATGACGACAGCAAAATTTGATAACTATGAGTGACACTGATATGATCATGTAAAGAATTTTAGGGATAGGGAAGTCAAAAATAGATAAAGTCCATGCTTTGCACTTGGGGAAAATGGAAAGAACTTATGAATATCCAAACAGCTATAATGTATCTGTCAGTAATGATTAATCTTGAAATACACGGCATAAAAACAAAAAAAAAAAAAAAACTTCCTTTAAGATCTGTATTTTCCCCTTCATGCAACTATTTGAATATTAAATTGTATGATGGACATCTCAGGTGTGCCACCTGGCTTGTTACTAGTTGCTGGCTGTGCTCAAAATGATTAAAATGATACTGAACAGGAAAAACATGAGCTAAGGTGAGTAAACATTATATAGGATGTTTGTTTTTCAACTTCATTTTGTAAAATGGTGCCGTATGATCTCAATTCACTGAAGCTGTCATTGCTCTTACACTTAAGACCCACATAATACACATTTGATCCATCACATCTTCAAGAAAATCGGGGGAATAAATATCTATTCAATTGATAAGCATACTTCTTAATTTAAAGTCTCACGATGACCAAGAAGCTTGCCTGAGGCCAACCCAACATTGCAACAGATAATGTGTGCAAGGTGGATCCCCTTCCTTCACAGAGATGCTGCTGTACTTTGCTGATGAATAATATAGTTCATCATCAGAGGTTCTGGGAAGATACACGTACATCCACAAGTTCAAATGCATTAAAAACTGGTCTACTGCAGACAATTATACAATATAACTTCCTCTGACAACGAAACAAGTTTATCACTTTCCACACAAGGACGTAGAGACGACATTAGAAAATGCTAGGAAGTATGTTCACAAGCTGTTTTTTTTTCAGAGTACACTTAAACTGTTCCTCTTGTACTTCATGGAATCTGAGGGAGGGGCTTCTGCATTGTTGCCAGAGTAAAACTCTCCTTGTTTCTCAAGCTCTCTTTGGAATGACTCCTCCAATTCCTGGACAGAGAAAGAGAGAGAGAGAGAGAGAGAGAGAGAGAGAGAAAGAGAGAGAAGAGAGAGAGAGAGAGAGAGAGAGGGAGTGGGAAAGGGGAGAAGGAAAGAAAGATGAAGAGATGGATGGAAGAGGGGGAGAGAGGGATAAAGAACATGGCATGAAGGTAAACATCTACTGTAAAGCTGTTGCGAAACACTGATGCACTACCTTACATATACAGCCATGGAAAAAATTATTAGACCAAGAATGGTTACTGATAGTGTTTTTTTTGTGGTAAGAAGGACATAAAATATCATAAAAGCAAGGTATAACTGCTGGCATTTGTATTCATTCAATGAAATACAAAGACAAATCAATTTTATAATTTTGTATGCATATTACAGTACCCTTATGAGAGAAGCTTGGTCTAATAATTTTTTCCAGGGCTGTATGTGTTAAGATGAACAAGCATTTTCAATTCAACAATTGTTCTTAACAAGGTACTTTTTTTCCTTATGATTATTTCCCTCTCATGGCAAATACAATCAAAAGATATTAAGGAGAAATCAAGATTGGTGTTTGACAGGAACCTCGGTAAATTTGCTATCAGGAATTTTAAATATGAACAGTTTAATAAACTAAATATAAACAAAAACATAAGGTACAGGCATGGAGGATGGGGTCATTGACATCTCATTAATGGAGAAGCATGAACCCCTTCAATCGCACGAACCCCTTCTGTGCAGACAAAAGGAGTTCGTCCAAGCTTTGCGATTGTTCTGAAATAACGGCGTCTGGGTTGCGTCCGGGTTCATCGAGTATAATATAGTTGATTTAAAGTAATTTGTTATATACCTGCGTGATAACCTGATGAGTGCAGGTCGAAAAGCTTCGTTATCATGTCTCTTTTTCGTGCCATATTGAAATTTTGTAGTACCAAGAAATTATTTGTTTAAGGGAGAAGCCTTGGACCAGAAAATAGTCTCTAGGCAAGCTTATTTGCACTTACCCTCTTGCGTGGTCTGAGGTTCTCTTTCCATTTCTTGACCTCTTCAGCATGACCATCGTCACGGTCTTTGACCTTGACTGTCTCTTGTTCCATTAGCACCTTACGCTTCTCATTCTAGAAAAGATGAAAAAGGACGTTGGAAGTCCATTGAGAGCTCAGATGAGAGTGTTTTTTTTTTAAAAGACAGATTAAGAAGGATCCACAAAGCCAACTGCACAGAACATATGAAGAAAAGCCACTACATGTGTAGGTATCAGTTATCAAGACCAAATAAACAGAGTCATAAATTTCTTGGTAATTGTCAAAGCATTTTCCCACTTTCCACTGATCTACTTCTCTCATTCTCTGCCTTTTATTAAAGGAGACCTGGGGGGGCGTTTCATCAAGGGTCTTGTCGGTAATTTTTACCGAAAAATATGCTCTCAGCCAATCAGATGTAAGGATTTCAGTAGCTTATAACAGTTATTACAACTTGTCATTCATGACAAGTTTTACGAAACAGGGACCTGTTATCAAATTCAAACTTTGATTTACTGCCTCTCCAGGAGAGGGGGAGGGGGTTGCACTAGTTTAGGAACTCAAGTCCACTGACCAAATGAGATATTGCACTTATTCATAAATTTAAAAAAAATGTTCCCCTTGAAATACTAATAATTGCCTATATGTTCAAGTAAACTCATATTTTGTGAGTCAATTGAACAGAACCCTCCCCTCATTCCCAGCCCGGAAATCAAAACACAATCACATCATCAGATAAAGAGGCTTCCATCTGTGTATATACATAAACTATTAACAACTGCAGGTATACATGTAGTTTTAAAAAATTAGAAAATCTGAGCATTTTTACGAAAGATATAATCCAGGTTGTGGTCAAAATGTGTTATGCTGCCTTTCTCGGAATGGGGGGGGGGGGGGGGGTTGTATGTTCAAACAATTTTCCCACAGAAAGAAGGTTACATTTTCTATTCCATCAATGAATTTACACCTTTTACTTGACACGGTGCTGTGAATACTTACATGATCACTGAGTAATTCTTGCATGATGGCAGCGTTACTCTGCCTTAGATCAGTAAGCTGCTTGTCATGTTTAGCCTTCTGTTTCGAAGTCTCAGATTTGAAGCGACGTTGTTCGTTGTCTTGGAACTGCAGAGGAATGGAGAGCAAATGTTTTAGTTATTTGAGAAAAAAAACATGTCATTTCAGAAAGGAAATTCTTTTCTAGAGATTACTCCAAGTCAATGCATCATGTCACTAAAATAATGAATTTATATGTACTACATGATGTAGCAAAAGTTGCTGGTATGGGAAAACAATCATTTTGCCTTGCACTATCATGATGTTGCCAATTTGAAGAATTCAAGGCTTACTATTACTAGTATTCTTTTTTATTAAATGTAGTAGATCCCCTTCTGTGAATGTAAATTATTCCAAGTTAAATGGGTGACATTTTCTTGTTTTGCTTGGATGTGTTTTTTTACTTTGCAGTATTTTTCATGTATATTAAATTTAAAGGGAAGCTTGAGTTCTGGGAAAGGTAAAAAATAACATGTGAGCTTTCTCATTCTTTATGTTAGTTTGGAAGATCAGCATAATAGATATGTCTCCTGAAAAGAATTGCTCTTCAAATGCTCTCACATTCATAATTTGACAAGAAATGGCTGAAATGTTCGGGCCGAACATTTGTGTGTAGTCCCACATACAAATTTCTGTGGGCAGTGCAAGTGACTTTCAGAAGGATTGAGTCAATTTCTTATCATTTTGGTGCTTCCAAAACCCTACAGCATACACCAATTCTTATGTGCTCTATATATATATAATCAACCTTTTCCAATTGCTTTGAGAAAATTTCTTTCACAATTCAATCTCATGACTAGAACTCAGCTTTACCTTTAAGTTTCAAAACCTCAAAATGTGTCAAATGGCTCAAATCCAGGGTGGTCATATTAAAAAATATCTTGCACAGTTCTAGCAAGAGAAATTGGTTGTTTATTTCATCTGAGTATTTAGAAAAGAAGAATAAGCTTGTAAGTTACAGAGTGCTGGCTGCAAGTCCTATGGAAGGGCTCCATGCAGATGTTTCTGAAAATATCAATAAATGTAATGAGCTGCACTCACCTCTTTAAGTTTCTCTCTTTCCTGTTCCGCTGTATAACTTGGTTTATGGATCTGTAGACTCTTCTTGAACATGGCCAGCCTGGCTCGCATCTCAGTGCGTATTCGCCGTGGTAACTGTCTCTGATCTACCAGATGCTTCTGGTTCGTTTCCTCCTCTTGGCGATCAAAATAGTTCTTGATCTGCTGCACCTCCTGTCATATTTTGAAGCAAATGAAAAACATTTGTTATGTAGCCAGGTAGGATAATGGCAAGAGACTATTCAACAGTAGCCAACGATAGAGAACAAATTGACTGATTTAATTTCCAGGCAAGATGCAAGCAAATGAAACAACAATTGAATGAAAGAATAAGACGATAAAAACATACCAATAACTAGTGCCCAAGGAAAACCCAAATAAACAAATTTATATATATAGATCTTCTAACCAGTAAAAGGGTGATTATTATATGTATTCGTGCAAACAATACCTTGCTCTGGAAAATATAGACTAGTGCAAAGAAATAACTTGTTTTTAAAAATGCAACAAGAAAACAAGAACAACAAAAAACAAACATTCATAATATAATAATCAGAACCTCAAACTTGAAATGCAATTCCAATTTGTATCTAAATACCGAAGAGTGATCATAATCTGTTCATCCTTAAATTTCCCATAAACAGCATTTCCAAACAAAGAAATTAGAATGAAATTTTCGAACTAATTAAAGAAAGATCAGAACTTGCCTTTTCTTGTCTGAGGACCAGATGATGCCTCTGTAGGAAGAACATGTCCTTGAGTTGATTCTTAGCGATTTGATGCCTCTCTTTCAAATGTTTCTCCTCCATCTCCCAAACGGCTGATTCCCTCGCTATATACACAGAGAGTCAGAGAGAATCAGAAAGAAAGTAAGAGAGATGGAGATGAAGAGAGTAATTAATAGCATTACAAACAGTGGTTAAGGAATGACTTTTAAAGGGATTTGGTAACTTTGTGGAGGCTTGATTTAATAAATTGTTGAATTTTGATATCTGTCTTGTATAATGATGGTCATATATAATGCTATTTTTAAGATATAAATGACTGAATACTCCCATTTACGAAAGCGTATAGACATACGCTTTAGTCTAACACTGAGTCTATGGGGGAAAATGAGTCTGGAATTTCCGGTCACTTGCATATGTTTACTTTTGTGAAGGAAATGATGATTTTGAAGTGCTCCCCCCCCCCCCCCCCCGGGCTTCGTTTTTACACCATATTACATACACTGATAGCATGTAAGGCCACGCAGCTCAGATTTTATCAAGCCTCTACAAAGTTACCTAATCCCTTTAAGCAGCTGCTGAAGACAAAATGTCATGGAGGACCTGTGTCTCAAGATCCATTACATTGTCACCCTAACGGTAACTAACCTATTGGACATACTGTAGATACATACATACAGACAAAAAGTAAATTCACACAACTGTTCATAATATATTTCAATTCTTTTCTTTCACTTGAAGTAGAACTTAAAGAGAAGCTCGAGTTCTGATAAAGGTGAAAAATAATTTGTGAGCTTTCTCATTCCTTTCATGTCAGTTTGGAAGAGCATCATCGAAGAAATGACCCCCAAAAGAACTGCTCTTCAAATGCCCTCATATTCAAAATATGACGAGAACTAGCTGAAGCGTTCGGGCCGAACATTTATTCAAAATTAGCGTGCAATCCAATATACCCATTTCGGTGTGCAGTGCATGCAATTTTCAGTGAGATTGGGTCAATTTCTCATCATTTTGATAATTCCAAAACCTCGTAGTATACACTAATTCTTGCGTAGGCATGATCAACCTTTCCCAATTGCTTTGAGACTGTTTTTTTTTTCACAATGTAATGGCATGACCAGAACTCAACTTTATCTATAATGTCAATTCCAAATGTACTAACAGACAAAATACGAATATTATTAATATCTGAGTTTCTTTTAATACACTTCAAGCCTTGTTCAAAGATGACACAATAAAAAGTTGATGTTCATACCTCTCTGTTTGTTGTGCTTCTCTACCAAGAATTTGTGTTCCAGGGTTGCTACCTGCTGCCTATGCCCTTGGTTGATCTGGACAATCTCTGCTTCGAGCGTTCTCTTCTGCTTGGAGAGGAATTCCCTCTCTTCCTCCATCTGCTTGACTTCAAACTCCTCTCTTCGCTTCTTGACGGCGTCACGTTCTCCCTTGGCGTTCTTGAGCTCCTTGGCTGCTTTCTTCTTGCCATCTCGGAATATCTTCATCTCTTTGTCCTGCAGGGTGGTGACGGAAGGAAACGGGCTGACCAACATTAGCTCCAGGATTTCTTTTGTTAGGACTAGCCTTGCAATTCAGTTCTAGGTATGGCTTAGGAATAGGGGTAGGTTTACACTTCCGATATTTGATATTTTCATGCTTTCAAATAGCAGGACCAAGATGTAAAACAGTCCTACAACTAATCTTGTCATCCTGTATAAATATATTTGAATAAATATGTAAATAAATGAATAAGGTAAAGTGTTGGATCCCGAGTTGAAATGACCTTGGAGCTATTGACGCCAGAGCAAAATAGTGTCATACAATCAGAAATGGGTGTACATATATAGGCAATTCCATGGTTACTCACATTACTTTTGTTTCTTCTTCTCAGAGGCGGCGGAACGTTGGGCTCGGACAATGGAAATGGGGTTGCACCTTTTGTTTGGTGGAAAAAAGGTGCCCCTCCACTTCCATTGTCCGAGCTCGACGTCCCGCCGCCTCTTCTGAAGTTTTAATACTGTATTTAGGTACTCTAATATGCGTGCATTGTTGTAACTAAACAAGAAAATTATAACTAATTTTGTTATTTACTAGATAAATCTATGTATCTACCTATTTGCTAGTTTCCCAAACTATGCCGTCATTCGAGAAAACCTAAGTCTAAAACGCGCAGCCCCTGCCTGCGCGCGCGTACTCCCCGTCCACCAATCCAATCGCGCCACCGCCATACTCTTCCTCTTCCGAGCAGTCAGAGACAGAATCTAGGACATGTCAGACAAGGAGAGGGGCTGGAGGGAGGGACATAGGTAGATACATAGATTTATCTAGTAAATAACAAAATTAGTTATAATTTTCTTGATTTACAGCAATAAATCGATGTATCTACCTATTTGCTAGAATAGCACGGATAAAAACCCGGGTGGCATGTCCC
Source organism: Heliocidaris erythrogramma (assembly GCA_025617745.1). NCBI lineage: Eukaryota > Metazoa > Echinodermata > Echinoidea > Camarodonta > Echinometridae > Heliocidaris > Heliocidaris erythrogramma. The sequence continues at coordinate 806,123 of CM046868.1, forward strand.
AGGACGGGAGTAACTAACGCGGGGCAGACAGAGACGACGAAGCAGCTCTCAACCCAGAGGTTTCAAATCCAACCTCACCCGAAGGAGCATCCTTAAGATAGAAGGATGTGAAGAAAGTAGGGGAACGCCAAAAGGCGGCCCTCAAAAGTCTTCCAAAGGGATGAACCTGACAAAGCGCCCAGGAGGTAGAACACTCCTAGTGTCATGCGCTCTGGGAGGCTTCCCAGACAGGAGAGCCTCCGAACCCGCAGCTTGGATAGCCTCGACAATCCAACGGGAGATAGTCTCCCGTGATGCTGGGGAAGAAAGGTGATGGAAAAAGAGAAGAGCTGATCATCCTTACAAAAACAACCGTAGTCCTATCCAAGTACCATTTGAGAGCCCTAACAGGGCACCAAGATTTATCCTCCATGACGGAAGAGAATTCCGACAGAGGACTCAAGAACACTTCGATTAAGCCAGAAGAATCCGTCTGATTCTTGGCACTAACGAAGGTCGAGGGACAAGACGTACACCTTGCCTTTCCCATCTGATATGCCCGGGGGCCGTAGAGAGAGAAAGGTGTTCTTAATCGGGAGATGGTGTAACGACGCTTTGCAGAACGGCCCAAAGGGCGGTTTGGCCAAGGCGTCCAAAACCAAGGAAGGCTCCACGCAGGAGTCAACTGGCGATATGCTGGGCGTGTCAAAAGAAAGACCTCAGCAAATGAGTCAGGAAGGGAGAGATTGAAACTCCCGAACCATCAGAAAAAAACCAAGGTGAACCGCAGTAATAGCGGACCGGTAACCACTAAGTTAGAGAGGGCCCTGCCCTTATCGAAAGGAGTAATAAGGAAAATTGCTGTAAAAGCACCCACCGGGGCAGAAACGGGGAAAACAAACCCCTTCTCCCCAACAAGCATGGAAGGTTTCTAAACTCGAGTTGACAACAGCTCGGGTAGAAACTCTTCTGCTCTGGACTATGAACTGGGAGGCTCTCTCTGAGAGTCCTCGCTTCCTCCCCAATAGCGGCCAGGCGGTCAATGTAGAGCCGCCGGACGATGGTGGAGGATCCCCGACAGGGGCTGATCTGAGGACTGCTCTCCATAGAAGGGAGAGAGGCCGACCGTCCAGCAGAGACAGAAGAAGAGGAAACCAAGGTCTCCTCGGCCAGCAAGGTGCTATGAGCAGAAACCCACGCCTGATCCTCCTGAATCTTCCCCAGGAACTGAGGAATTAAGGAGATCGGCGGAAAGGCGTAACCCCAGAAGTTCTTCCCTGAAGGGAGAACGCATCGAGGGCCCAAGCTTCCGGATCTCGCACTCGAGAGCAAACTCGGGAGGCGATGATTCAGAGCTGTCGCAAACAGGTCTATCTCCAGATGGGCGCAGACTGAACTGAAGTAGTCGAAGACCTCTTGATTCAGTGACCACTCGGAGGGGGGACACATGTCCCGGGACAGCAAATCTGCAATCAGATTGTCCCGCCCGGGAACATAGGAGGCGATCGGAATCACTCGGTGAGGCCGACACCACTCTTAAGTTTGGCGGTTAGATCGTTCAGGGTAGCGGGAAGAGTCCCGCCCTGCCTGTTGATGTAAGCAGCAACAGAGGTGCTGACCGTCAAAATCGGGACGGAGCGACCTACAAACATGTTCTCGAAAAGGTGGAGAGACATGAGGACTGCCATCAATTCCAACACAATAAGTGGGGCAAGGTGCACAGGTGTGACCAGTCCCCCGAGACCACCTGGTCCGAACAGGGCGATAAGTAGGCGTTTGATCTCCTCGGAGAGAGGAATCCACACCTTGAGCGAGTCTACATTGGGCTTGAAAACTTCAGAAGATGAAGTTGGAAAAGGCCTCATATGAAGCCAACAGTCTTTGAGGACATCCCTATGGCTCGATAAGTGGTCCAAGAACTGGTGCCATCGGCCTGCCCGAACTCGACGTAAGAGACGAAGAGATCGAGCTAGAAAGACAATTGCGTGAATTCTCTCCCGACTGGGGCGGGTAAGTTGGTTCACAATGTCTAATTTCCGCACTCTAGGTAAATGGGTCTGCGGGTAGGAGTCAACTCCTACTTGTCCCAGTTGGCTATGAATCGTACTTCTTGCGTAGTACGGAGAAGTAGGGCCATGTGCGACTGAAGGACGGACACAGAGCTCGCCACCAGGAGCCAGTGGTCCAGGTAAGTGAAAAAGTCTCAGACCGCGATCCTGAGGGAAGCGGCTAGGGTAGAGACTGCTCGAGTAACACTCGAGGAGCCGGTTTCAGGCCGAAATTTAAGGCCTCGAACCGGAAAGTTTCGCCTTGAAGGAGAAACCTAGAAGGTCCCTTGAAGAAGGGTGTATCGGTATGTGAAAGTATCTTTCAAGTCTACCGAAATAGCCACATCTGACGGTCTGATCGCCGGGAGATTGAAACTCCCGAACCATCGAGGCCAAGGTTTCCCTGTGGAAAAACCTCTCTTGGTATGAAGGAATTGATGACCTCCATATTCAAGATCATTCTGAGCTTCCCCGAGCATTTGGGAATATAAGATAGGGGAGAGGCACAACTGGGGTGGTCTCTTACCCTTTCGATCGCGCCCTTTTCCAGCAGCTCTTGAATCTCGGTGGAGATGTGCTCTAGAAAGGGGGCGATAGTGTAGGAGGGTTGTGGCGGACGGTTCCGTGTGGGAGGGGCTTTGCGAAAAGTATGCAGAAGCCTCCTCGCACGAAGGGGAGCACGATGGCGGGAAGGTACTGAAGACGGCCGCCAACCCTCTCCTCCAACGCTCGGGGCGCACCTGTGCACGGGGCAGCTGGAAGCGCCACCGCGTCTAGGAGGCGGAAAGACAGCCTGGGCCTGCGGCTTAGGAGCCGAGGACTTAAGGCGTTTCAGAAGTTCCGTCGCCTGCTTGCGTGAATCAACCTCAAGTTGAATCACATCAGGCCCCTTACCTCCAAAGAGGTGAAGGCCGGAGTGCGGGACCCTGGCCAGGAGGGCAGGTATGTCCGCATCCGCAATGCCCAGAGAGGAAAGCGTAAGTTCCTCCTAGCATTGGTGGCTATTGCTGTCGACACAGACAGTTCCAACCACAACGAGCCTGTCCAGGACAAGGCTTCGTCTAGCAACAGGATGTCCGAGTCGGACATCTCGAGGTGCTGACTCCTAGCGCGAAAGGAAAGGAGCGTACCCAAGTGGGCAGTCAGCCTCAGGCCAGTCCTGGAATGAGCTTCCATTAAGGACGGGAGCTTCTCTATTTGGCGTAAGGTGTACTCTTAAAGTTGACACCAAGCCTACCACCTACATGTAGGAGGTCACTGGAACAGGACTTTCTCGTAATTTAATCGAGTGTCCTGTCGAGAGAAGGTGAAAAACCCAGCCGAGGGACGGTTTTACAACGAGCCTGTCCTTGGACAAGGGGCTTCGTCTAGCACAGGATGTCCGAGTCGGACATCTCGAGGTGCTGGCTCCTAGCGCTAAGGGAAAGGAGCGTACCCAAGTAGGCAGTCAGCCTCAGGCCAGTCCTGGAATGGACTTCCAATAAGGACGGGAACCTCTCTATTTTGGCGCAAGGTGTACTCTTAAGTGGACACCAAGCCTACCACCTACATGTAGGAGGTCACTGGAACGGGACTTTCTCGTAATATAATTCGAGAGTGTCCTGTTTAGAGAAGGTGAAATCCCCGGCCGAGGGACGGACCCTACTAAGGGTGCAAGAGGCTGTGAGGCGAAGTCATTGAAGACTCGCTTACAGTCCTCCGTAAGAGGGATGCCCTTGGAGGGACGCTCACCTTGAAAAAGGAGAGACGGATGTCCCGGATCAGCCCGACTCTGTAAAAGCGTCGGGAAGAAATTTCTCCAGCAGGGCTTGAGTCTCTACCGCCAAGGACCCAAAGGCCTGGGGTGTAATCTCAGCCTGTGAAGAGGCATCATCCTCCGAAAATCCAGACTGAAACCTGATCCCAAGAAGGGCGGTGTAAGCAGTCCCAGGATTCCTCCCCAGGCGGAGCACCAAGTGCCGCTGGAATGGGAGTAGCCCCGACCGGACGATCAAAGCTGAACGTGGTCGAGAGACGCCCGAAGTGGGGCGGTAAGGCTCTAGTGTGTTGGAAAACAAACACAATGAGCCAGATACCTGAGAAAAGGAACCGGATCCCAACCCACTAGAAGCAGTGGTGGTAAACAAGGGAAAACCAGTGTTCCTAGCCGGATAACCGGTAAAAACCGGTATCCGAACCGGATATCCGGTAAAAACCGGTATCCGAACCGGATATCCGGCAAAACCGGTATCCGAACCGGATATCCGGTATCCGAACCGGAACCGGTATCCGAACCGGATCCGGTATCCGACCCGGTATCCGAACCGGACCTGGGTCGGGTCGGGTACAGGTATCCCCCCTTCCCCCTTGGGGGGAGGGGTTGGAGTCAGGCGTGGTGGGGAGTACAGACACAGAGTCTGACCAACCACTCCGCTCCACAATGATCTTGAGATAATTCAAAAGTTCATGGGAGACGCCTAACTCAGAAGAAGTGGTCGCCCCTTGGGGGCTAACTTTCTTCTTCTTGGTCCCCCCTGACACATGAGGTGAACACACAGTCGGTGTCAAGGGGAGAGAGTCCGCCTCGCCTGTTGGCTGGGCAGTACTCTGGCGCTTACGCTTCTTGGGCAGGTGGGCATGTTTATCGCCCCCTTTACCCTTAGAAACGGGCACCGCCTCCGTAGTAGGCCCTGAAGGGAGTACTTTTGGAGGATCACGACTCTCTTTTTCCCTTACCCGCCTTGCTTGTGGTAGAAGCGTGCGGAGAGACAAAAGGAGCCGATCCCTGAGCAATCACACCTATGGCTAGAGAGCGAGGAATGATGCTCGAGCGAGACGAACTGTGGGCAGGGATAACACCCACAGTTTTATCGGTGAGAGGTATTGGCCGGAGGCACTCACTCCCACCGTTATACAAGTCTCTATCTTCGAGAGAGGTATTGGCCGTGTTCCAGCACTCACTCTCTCGGTTTTCCCCGCATGAGTTGGTCGTCAAAATAGACGGCGAACTCATAACGGGGCGAGCCGTACACGAAGTAGGCCCTAACTTACCTTAGTCGAAGCTCCGTGGAAGTTATAATGTTGGTGCGAGATTAAATTCTCGCAGCCAACCCTTCCAAGGCTGGGCGAGTCCCCTTATAAGTATTAAATACTGGGGAACGCCAGCCGAACGGAGACCTCGACATGGCTGAAATTAAAGACAAGCAACAAATATAGAAATCCATTTATAGTAATAAATTTATTATTATTACAAAACAGTATAGATCTATATAAAGGTAACAACCAACTCACAAGACGGAGTGGGAATAAACTCCTATTACGGAGCACAACGTATGATAAGACCGCTTGTCTAAGCGCGTTGAATCAACCACCTACAGACACGGGGGCTAGCCCGACGCAGTGTACTAGTACACCGTCTGTGAATAAAGCCACGAAAATGAGGAAAAACGGCAAAGTAATTTCATTAATTTACCGTGAAGGAGGTTGACTCAGGAAAAATCCGATACACCAAAATGAGTGTGAAAACATGGTGAACGGGATTTTTATTGCGAAAGGCAACCAAAAACGCTTTTGGAGGTAAAAATCTCGCAATTTAGGTTAAGACTTAGCTTCATAGATGTCACTTCTCTGACGGGCGAGAACGGAAGAGGAAGAGTATGGCGGTGGCGCGATTGGATTGGTGGACGGGGAGTACGCGCGCGCAGGCAGGGGCTGCGCGTTTTAGACTTAGGTTTTCTCGAATGACGGCATAGTTTGGGAAACTAGCAAATAGGTAGATACATCGATTTATTGCTGTAAAAACTCATTTACCTAACACCTGTAGTAAGAGAACAGGAGCTTAAGATGTAACTCAAAACCTCTCCAAATGTAACATGAGTAACCATGGAATTGCCCATATGTGATGGTTAGGGTAATGAATTGATGAGCACTTTGTTGAATTGAGGATTAAATAAATCAAGATTGTCTTGTTTCTCATCCCTCCAGAAATACCATTGCACTCCATCAGAGAGAGGTCATATGGAGGAAAGGGGGCAGGTCTGAGATATAGGTTAGGAGAGAGAGAGAATGATAGATAGAATCACAGAAAAAATGAGAAAAGAGACAAGAGTTGAAAAAGAAATGAATGATGTATTCCTACAAAAGGATTTGAGCCAGACCAAGACATCTTTCAGACTTACCTGGTCTGACTTGATTCTCTTCTTGCACGACTTCAGCTCAGATTCCTGAGCTAGCTCCAACTTCTCCACATTCTGCTTCTGTTGCCGGTTTAGGTGCTCTATCTCCAAGTCAAACTTCTTCACTGACATCTGAGAATGAAAGAGAGAAACATAGTTGGTAATTGACAGCATTTACGATTTCAATACCCACCCTAATTCACATGTTAGAAACATCTAGCGGTCTCCTACTCAAATACATTATAATTCACTTTAATATGGCTCATTTAAAGTAGGACTAGCTTAACAGGATGGTACAGTAGAAGTGTCAACTAACATTAACAATATATTGTTTCAGATTTTAGTTAAAAGAGATATGTTACATACTTGCATGACAAGGACCAATCTTCAAAAGTATTGGAAGCCCGATATCCAAGATTTTTTTTCTTTTTTCTTTCTTTGTTTTGTTCCTGTGCGCTGGGCCAATTTGTGGGATAGTCTTTCTCCAGATCCACATATATGTACCATAGAGAATTGGTATTCCTTAACAGAAAGCAACTAACTCATACCTGACATAATATAACATGGTTTACCAAGATACGACAGATATATAAAAAAACACATATAATAATAAGAATAATAAACAGCCCTAGCTTCTAATAATGATTCAAAAGTTTAAAGCGAACATGAAGAAAATGCTACATAGCAAACGGAACTGGACTCCTTGTCAGATAAGATTTTCTCAACATCATTAATTGCATCAATGGAAGAATAACTTAGTGTCTTTACTGCTTTCTCAGCCTCCTGTCTCTTATCTAGTTGTTCCATCTGTTGAAGGATCTTAGAAGCTAGGTTATTGGATTCCTTCACCTCTCCTTTTCTCATACGCCGGATCTCTCGTAGCTCGAACTTTCTGCAAGGGTAATAAGTAAAAGTTATGATCATGGTTAATTTGGCTTGAGCAGGTTAAATATGCTCTAATGACAGGGGGTTTTGTTTATTATTGTTGGTAAAAGCAGACAATGGGTGAAATTTTAAGTGGTCATTTCATTATCAGCGATAAAATAATAACATCTTAATGTTGTTTCTTCACCAAACTCATCATTTTCAGCCTTTATGTACCTGCTGCAAGTACAAGGCCTCTAAAGGCCAATCAGTCCTGCTCCAAGTCTCTCTTTTCACCATGTAATGTCCAATTATCCACAATATGAATTCTAATTTCTCTCCTTGACAATTTATTCTCTGTAATCCTTGACATTGTAAACCAGTCTCCTGGGGTATCCCCAAAAAAATTTTCTTTCTGAACTACACAGATGCAAAGGTAAGGAGCCTCAATCCCAGTATGGAGCAAAGCTGGGGATTGCATAGGTATTTTATCTAAGATTGATTCTCTCCACCTATGTGTTACATGGGTACCCAGTAGGGTGCTAAATTTATTATGGTTTGTTCAGCATTGTGAGCGTCTGTACAACGCTGGCATGCTCCTTCAATTTAAAAAAAACTTGAATAAATTAATAAATCTTACCGCAAGGCATGAAGTTGCTTAGCCTTGTCTTCTTGACCTTCCTTGACGACCTTTGAGGTCGTCAGAGTCACGACCTTTCCATCCAGGACAAACTTTCTGGTTTTCTTCAGGGTCTTGTAATGAGGCTTTTCCTGTAAGATAAAGTTCAAAGATCATACCTAAAATAGCTTGTAAACCTGCACTTAAATACTCACTATCCACATATTCATATAATAAAGATGTCTGCACATTACATGATTTATATCATTTATGAGACATAAGTAAATGCATTCTAAAAATACAATATGTAGTAAAATTCAAATAGAAATGCATGGTTTAAATAAAGATTGACTATTTCTGCTATTTCTTTTTGTTTTAAGAACATATACTACACAAGTGAAGAACTCATATGATTCATACTGAATGAAACTGGAAGCATGAATGATTTTGTTTTCTTTCATGGAGAATTTGCAGTCTTTCTTATGCCAAAATGCTCATGCAACTGTCACTAACTATAGTAAATGGCGCAACTAAACTTATCCCTTTAAATTCCTTAAAAATGAAACGTTATATTAGTATTCCCTTTTTTTTCATGCATTTCATTTGACCAATATTTGCAATTATGATGTTGTGTAATTGCAGCTGTGCCAAAAAGCATGAGCTACAATGTAGGAGCATAAATTTTTTTCTAAATTAAATGTAAAATAAAAGAACATTCTTCTTCAAAACAAAAATAATGTGAGTGCAAGATGCTCAGGGGTAAAAAAGTTGTCATTAAAAGCAGCTTAAAAAAAATCAGCCGCAACTTGACTTTCAACCAATAAGAATCAAGTTTGATTTCTAGAGCTGCATTTAATCACAACCCTACAAAAGGCCCCCGGTGTATAAAAGTAAATTCATTCCATAAAACAACTTAACTCCCTAAATCTGTACAGCTCATAAGTCATTCAATTTTGTTACAGAACAAGTTCAAAAGTCATAAAACACAATGAATAGGTGACTGGGGAAATGAAACACCATTATGTTTGACATTACACCACCGATGACATGAATAACTTATATTCAACAAATGGGAGCATTATGAAAATGTGATGATTCATACATGTACCAGTTACTTACATATATACATGGGGTACCCAGTAAACACTTCAATATCACTGTACCTTAAACTAAGCCCGAGTCATATCGATTATTTCATAATCCGGGATTCGACGGCTTTGATTCGATCGAATACCGGTGCATCGATAAATGATGGGCGGTGAAAACAGAGTTGCACACAGTTGCACGCAGTGCATGCACTAATTCGCTCGCGAGCGAATTAGCGAAAGTTAGCCAACAGTTTGAAGTACGTACGTCGCCTTCACGTTCTCTGCTAGTATACGTTATGTAGTATGTACGTTACGGAGTTTCTTTTTTATTTGCTTTTTTCATGGTGGCTAATACGGTAGTCAAAAATCTGGCGGACTACAAATCGATGCACCGGATTTGCCAAAACAAATTCGGGATTCGATGTCTTCGATCGAACACCGGCTAACCAATCGATTCGACTCAGGCTTATGCTTACCTTAAACACACCATATTCCCCTCTAATCTCATATATATATATATAGGGACCAAATACTCAAGATTTAAAGTGTAGGTGGTATTTGAAATTAATTCATCTCTGTGTAATGACTTTTTTGCACACATAGTCAGTTACTGATAAACTGATTCAGAAATTTTTTAGCAACATAAAAATACATTTAGGTTTTCTGGTACCAAGTCTAACATAGCAAGGACAATCTCTTAAGGCTGGTCAAAGTCTTGCCTGGCATAGCAACATTACAAACCTGAATAAGCCACGTCTTATCACTGGTTATAAACATCATATGTGTTTTATTAACAAACAATTGATGAAATAATGGTCCAGGAAAAAATAACTATCAAATACAACATTTGGGTAACAAAAATAAAGAATTCTCCAAATTAAACATTGGTTACATTTCAAACAGAAGTAACACATGCACACATTCACATCAACAATCAACAATAAATCCCGTCTCTAAAAACATGATCATCATACTTACCAAATTACAGAGAGCTAACAAAAGTCAATCTTTGTAGCACATAAATCAACAGGTGACATACATTTTGGCAATGCCTGATACAAATATAATCAATGTCATGGGGACAGAACATCTGACATAAATATCAAAGAAAATAACTCTTTTGGAAGTCAGTAAAAAAAATATGAAATAAAACAAATTGCTATGTCTATGTCAGATGTACTACAAACCTACTAAAATCTTTATTTTGCATGATTTAAAACAATCACAGTGGAGACTCTTTTGCTCACAGGGAATATAGCACTTTTTAATTCATATCTAAATTTCCATTAAAAATTGCAGTTCCCCTTCATGTACAAGTACATGTTAAGTTGTTGTTGACATCCCTAGATATTAAATATAACCAAAAAAAATTGTCCAAACTTTAATAATTAAGACTGGGGGCAGGAGGAGAGGGGGGGGGGGTGTTCTATGTGATAATGCTAACAAACTATAGCTTGCAACCTTGCTTCATGTTTTGTTTCCTACTTTCATTGTATAGAATAATGTAGGTCTTATTCTCTGAATTAATTAAGAAGCTTGTAATCTGATCTTTCCTTCAAGATCTGTTTCTACCTACATGTATGCATGCTAGTGGTACTAGTGAAACGTAAAAATGCAGCAAGCCTGTCATTTTTCAAGCTTTATTTCCTACAATTCATTTCTTTAACACTTTGCATGCCATTAGTGGCAAATCTAAGCAAAGGAACAAAATGTTGAAAGTTTGGATGATGGAAATTCCTTTTTTTTTTCTTGGAGTATAAACAAGTACAAGTACAATATAAATATTTGTTATCAAAGAGGAAATCATTGAGGTCAAAACAAAGGAACAAAGAAATAAAAGCACAAATGGCTCTTTAAAGCTCATTTATGATTGTTTGTGAAGCTAGTGGCAAAGAAAGGTTTACCACTTCGCATGCCAGACAAAATTCTTTTCTCTTGAACTTGTGTTGAAAGTCGGTTGAATTTTTGCATCCTTGACACAGTAAGGGTTAAACATAAAAAGAACGTCAGAGCTCTGGGTGTTTATCTCTCTTAATCTCTGGCAGATTCATAGGAAGTGATTTCAACAATTGGTAATTCATTTAATTCCTGATGGTGATTATTTCCTGTTTGAATTTCATCCTTGGCGATATGTCAGGAAGTGCGCATTGGGGCTGAAATCAGATGAAATTGAATGATTGTTTGATATTTGAAGCAAGGACGACTCAATATCCCCAGGGAGGACTACTTATCTCTTGTTGGATCACCAAACATCCAGTAGAGTTACCAACAGCTGTCATGGTCATAAATATTGTACGATGACACTGGGTATTACTAGAGAGGGAACAAATTAGAGTTTTCCCTTTTGAACCCTAAATCAATATAAGTGGAGAAATTACTACACTGACAAATACATGTGTATGAAAACAGCAAGGATAACTGAGCTACATGTGCATCTCATTTATTTTCAAAATCTTTAGGGTTTGTATAAGCAGTGTAAAAAATTATTTTCAGTGACAGATGATGAGATCTGTGTTTAAAAAAAGCAAAAGAAATATCTGAGATAAATTCAGTGGCGGGGGGGGGGGGGGGCATTTTTGTACTTTTAAGCCTTTTCTAAGAGGTTTTTAAATTAGTTTCTAAAGCAGAATCACTTACTCATTGTACATGTACAATGTACCAATATCAATAACAATTGAAACTACAGTAAATCACTATTCATAGAGCAATAGAAATCATCTTATAAACTAGGCTCATGAGTGGGACAAATTCAAGGTACTGATTAAAATAGCAGATTGTGCTTCAAGCTATTCTTTATTTCCTCTTGTCTTATATCATAAACCCCAATATGCATGATGCATTCGATGCAAGGACAGAGAATCTGTATCAAAACCTTGAAATCTCATAATCTCTATTTGATATGAGGAAATAGGAACCTTCACTGAATAAAAGGATGGACAGACTACAAACTTTCCCTGTGTATCATAACGATCTTGACCATGTCTTCCGTGACGCAATTCTATGCATGTGTTTGGTTCTGATCTGTTGAAAAATGTTTTTAATAGTAAATTGTGAAATGCAAACGACTATGATTAAGCAATTGCGACAGCTTTTTATGAGTTTATGGGGTGAGAACAACTGAGATGATGTGAATGGACGATGGTTAAATATATATGGTAAAGCGAAACTTGGTGTTTTGAAGTTACAATAGAATTATTATTTCATTTTTATGGATGGCTCATTAAAATAAAATACATGTTACCCTCAATCATTAATTGGTGTTAAGTCGTATTTCCTTACGACATAAACTGAAAAATTTAAGCTACATATGACTTGGTTTGAATGTTCATCACACAATACTATACAGCATGACATTAATTACCATCCATAAATGGACCCCCCCCCAAAAAAAAAAAAAAAATAAATAAATAAATAAATAAATAAAAATAAATAAATAAATATATAAATAAATAAAAAATAAAATAAAATAAAAATAAATAAATCAAATCAAATCAAAAATTAAAAAATAAGTAAATCAAAATCAAAATCAAAATCAAAATCAAAATTAAAATTTAAAAAAATAAAAATATTCATATCGCAAATTTTCACGGTATAAAAATTCAATATCTAATAATAAAACTAAGAATAAGGTTGTGAATAACCAGCATGACATGAAAGGGTTCAAGGTTGATTTAAGCTTTGTTTTGATGAAGCAGATTGGTACTACATGTACATCATATTACTCATGTAGACCTATGTATAATACAACGGCTTGGGTCTTCATACTTCTTTAATACCAGATGGTTTTCATATTGCGTGTCTTATTACATCAATTTGGAAATTATTTTTGCATAACTAAAGAAAGGACCATCTCTATGATAGTTAATTCCTCCTTGAAGCTTGAAGTTAATGGGAACATTAAAGAATAAAAATTTTAATGGTTCCACTGAACTCCATGGTATTGAAATGGTGCTCAAATCTGCGAAATAAACTGCGAGAATCATGGGCAAAGTTGCTGCTTTTCTATTTCAGCAAAATACTAAATGCAACCATAATCCAGTTGATATTTACATCAAAATTTTGCTCGAGTGGCTGATCATTACACTCACGATAGTTCATTGAAATAAAATGAAAATTCTAAGACTGCAAAGTTTCAACTAAATCAACAAAATCTAAAACAAAACATAACAGCAAAAGTCTCAACTAAAAACAGCAAGTTTTATTTGTTAGATAAATTTAGAGTTCCTATGTGCAAGCTATAGATACCTACAAGAAAAGACTGGTCAATGACTACACTGTAGATTAGACTACACAATGCACTACTGGGCCCTCATCGTATAAAGAGGTTTGGTTGATATGAATGAATGAATTGCAAGTCCTCCAATAATCTATCGCAAACAAACATTTGTCCATCTCCCTATGTACATAGCCGTGAAAGACATCCATCTCAAGTTGAATTGCAATTGGTATGGACCGATCGTAACTCTCTGTAATAGTGGCCCATGTCCACAAACTCAACGTGCAATGTACAACAAAAGGTGAACAACTGTCTGAGAACTAAGACTACACAAAAGGCAATGTGTGTGTGGCAGGCAGGCAGGTGGGCAAAGCAGGCAATCATGCAATCATTGTGAGGAAGGTGGATGAAAAATGTGAGCAAGATGGAAGTGGGGTGTGGTAATGGTGGGGTGGGTACCTCATGGGTCTTCTTGTTCTCCGTGGGGGTCTGGGGCGGATCCACGCTCTCCACGCTGTCGATGGTCATCACGCTGCCGGCGTCCGAGCACCGGTCCATACTCTTACGGCTGACCACTGAATCCTTGCCCGACGACGTCACCAACGGCACTGGGATATTTCCATTGTTGATCTCAAGCGAGGGCGGGCGCTCCTTCTTGACTTCGATGGCTTCGCCGTTCATCATCGGTTCTTTGGGAGACAACGGAGCTTCGCTATCCTCCGTCTCCGCAAACACCCCTTCATCTACCTGTCCCCCTTCATCTATTTTCCCGAGCCCATCTCCTTCCCTTTCAATCTCTTTGGTTTTGTTCTCATCTGATTGATTTATCACCTCCCCGATATGATTTGACTCGTAACCCTCTTCTCTACTATCCTCCTTCCCGGCTTCAACCTCACCATTCATCTCCTTTTCTTCCTCCTTCTTTTCATCGTTCTCTTCCCCTTTTTCTACATCTTCTTCCCCTTCCTCTATATGTATTCCTATCTTAACTTCATTATCAAATACTCTTTGGTTGTCTTCACTGTCACCTATAGGGGGTGTGTCATCACGTACCATTTCAGGTTTTTCGCTGTTTCTCCTGCCGTTGGGAGTATCGTCTTCGTGGTTGCTGTCTTTGAGGTTACTCCCGTTCGCTGTAATGCTCTTGTCTCCATTCTGATTCACATCGTTTAGTTCCTTAGCCAACTACACAGGAAAAACAAAGGAAAATGATCAAGTGATGAAGTATTGCAGTTTCAGTCCCTTATTTATATATAGAGGACGTGATGAAGTCCCTATAAAGGTTCGAACACAAGCTTGCCTGGAGTATCCTGTAAAGGTACATCTTAGTTTCAAACCATAACCTGCCGGTTTTCATTTTTAGAAACAGAATAACAACTGACAGTAGGGGATATGCTGTGTATATTCTAAATACTGCATTCTATTCAATTTGAACTTTGAAATATTGGAAGATTGTTTTTCAGCAAATCAAACTCTAAGTACCTCATTATCGGAAAACGGCATGGAAGAGAGACATACTGAAGCTTTTCGTCTTGTACTCATCAGAGTATACCGCAAGAATGAACAGAAAGCCGAAATCAAGAAAATTATAACTAATTTTGTTATTTACTAGATAAATCTATGTATCTACCTATTTGCTAGTTTCCCAAACTATGCCGTCATTCGAGAAAAACTAAGTCAGAAACGTGCATGCCCTGCCCGCGCGCGCACTCCCCATCCACCAATCATGATCGCGCAGCCGCCATGCTCTTCCTCTTCCGAGCAGTCAGAGACAGAGTCTAGGACATGTTGTCAGACAAGGAGAGGGGCTGGAGGGAGGGACATAGGTAGATACATAGATTTATCTAGTAAATAACAAAATTAGTTATAATTTTCTTGATTTACAGCAATAAATCAATGTATCTACCTATTTGCTAGAATAGCACGGATAAAAACCCGGGTGGCATGTCCCAGGACGGGAAGAACTAACGCGGGGCAGAAAGGGAAGACGAAGCAGCTCTCAAACCAGAGGTAGCAAACCTAACCTCACCCGAAGGAACATCCTTAAGATAGAAGGATGTGAAGGAGGTAGGGGAACGCCAAAAGGCAGCCCGCAAGATATCTTCCAAAGGAATACCCTGAAAAAGCGCCCAGGAAGTAGAAACACTCCTGGTATCGTGCGCTCTTGGAGGATTCTCAGACAGAAGAGCCTCC
This sequence comes from Heliocidaris erythrogramma, assembly GCA_025617745.1. NCBI lineage: Eukaryota > Metazoa > Echinodermata > Echinoidea > Camarodonta > Echinometridae > Heliocidaris > Heliocidaris erythrogramma. The sequence continues at coordinate 821,284 of CM046868.1, forward strand.
GAACCCGCAGCTTGGATAGCCTCAACAATCCAACGGGAGATAGTCTCCCGTGACGCTGGGGAATAAGGGTGACGGGAAATGAGAAAGAGCTGATCATCCTTACGAAAGACCATAGTCCTATCCAAGTACCATTTGAGAGCCCTAACAGGGCACCAAGATTTATCCTCTTTGACAGAAGAGAATTCTGACAGAGGACTCAAGAACACTTCGATCGAGCCAGAAGAATCCGTCTGATTCTTGGCAATAAACGAAGGTCGAGGGACAAGACGTACACCTTGCCTTTCCCATCTGATATGCCCGGGCGCCGTAGAGAGAGCCTGAATAGTGCTTCTCCTCTGCCCAGAAGCAATAGCGACAAGAAAGGCGGTCTTAATCGAGAGATGGTGTAACGACGCTTTGCACAACGGCTCAAAGGGCGGTTTGGCCAAAGCGTCCAAAACCAAAGGAAGGCTCCACGCAGGAGTCAACTGGCGATTTGCTGGTCGTTTTAAGAAGAACGACCTCAGCAAATGGGTCAAGAAGGGAGAGTTTGAAACTCCCGAACCATCAGAAAAACCAAGGTGAACCGCAGCAATAGCTGAACGGTATCCACGAATGGTAGAGAGAGATGTACCCTTATCGAAAAGGGCGATCAGGAAATCCGCAATAGCACCGACCGGGGCAGAACGGGGAGAAACTCCCGTCTCCCCACACCAAGCATGGAAGGCTTCTAATCTCGAGTTGTAAACAGCTCGGGTAGATTCTCTTCTACTCTGGACTATGAACTGGGAGGCTCTCTCTGAGAGTCCTGCAGTCCTCGCATCCTCCCCGACAGAGGCCAGGCGGTCAAATGCAGAGCCGCTGGACGAAGGTGGAGGATCCCCGATAGGGGTTGAGCTATGAGGTCTGCTCTCCGGGGAAGGGAGAGTGGCCGACCGTCCAGCAGAGACAGAAGAAGAGGAAACCAAGGTCTCCTCGGCCAACAAGGTGCTATGAGCAGAACCCACGCCTGATCCCCTGAATTTTCCCCAGGACCTGAGGAATTAAGGAGACCGGCGGAAAGGCGTAACCCCGGAAGTTCCCCCACTGAAGGGAGAATGCATCGAGGGCCCAAGCTTCCGGATCTCGCACTCGAGAGCAGTATCTCGGGAGGCGATGACTGAGAGATGTCGCAAACAGATCTATCTCTAGAGGGACCCAGACTGAACTGAGGTAATCGAAGACCTCTTGATTCAGTGTCCACTCGGAGGGAAGGCACATGCCCCGGGACAGAAAATCTGCAATCAGATTGTCCTGGCCGGGAACATAGGAGGCGATCGGAATTACTCGGTGAGACCGACACCACCTCCAAAGCTTGGCGGTCAGATCGTTCAGAGTAGTGGAACGAGTCCCGCCTTGTCGGTTGATGTAGGCAGCAACAGTGGTGTTGTCCGTCAAAATCAGGACGGAGCGACCTACAATCATGTTCTCGAAATGCAGAGAGATATGAAGACTGCCATCAACTCCAATACATTGATGTGGGGCAAGGTGCACAGGTGTGACCAGTCCCCCGAGACCACCTGGTCCGAACAATGGCCGCCCCACCCCAGAAGAGAGGCATCCGTCGAGATGGTGACTGACGGAAGGGGCGTGCGAAGAGACTTGCCTTGAAGAAGGAACGACTCTTTCGACCAGGGGATAAGCAGGCGTTTGATTTCCCCGGTGAGAGAAATCCACACCTTGCGCTGAACTTGCGGTGCACGAGTGGGCTGATAGCCGGAAGTGACTCCGCGTCTAGGAGGTGGAACGTTAGCCTGAACCTGCGACTTCGGAGCCGAGGACTTAAGGCGTTCCGCCGCCTGCTTGCGTGATTCAACTTCAAGTTGGATCACCTCAGTAACCTTACCTCCAAAGAGGTGTTGACCGGAGTGGGGAACACTGGCCAAAAGGGCAGGTATGTCCCTGTCCGCAATGCCAAGAGAGGAAAGAGCAAGCTTCCTCCTAGCATTGGTGGCTAGCGCTGCCGTAACAGACAGCTCCGACCACAACGAGCCCGTCAAAGACAAGAGGGCTTCGTCTAACAACAGAATGTCCGAATCAGACATCTGGAGTTCCTGGCCCCTAGCCCGAAGGGAAAGGAGCGTACCCAAGTAGGCAGTCAGTCTCAGGCCAGACCTGGAATGGGCTTCCATCAGGTTCGGGAACTTCTCCGCTTTGGTGTAACTTGTACTCTTAAAGTTGACACCAAGCCTTCCACCTACATGAATGAGGTCACTGGAACAAGAATTTCTCGTAAAGAAATCGAGAGTGTCTTGCTGGGAGAAGGTGAAATCCCTGGCCAAGGGACGAGCCTTACCAAGAAGGGAAGGAGGCTGAGAAGCGAAGTCATTGTAGACTCGCTTAAAGTCCTCCGTAAGAGGGATGCCCTTGGAGGGACGCTCACCTTTGAAAAGGAGAGATGGATGTCCCGAATCGACCCGACTCGGTAAATACGTGTTGGGAAGATATTTTTTTTTTTTCTACCGCCAGGAAGAGGGGCGGCAAGACTCATGTGTGTTGGAACCCAACAGCACTGAGCCGGATACCTGAGCAGAGAAACCGGATCCCAATCCACTGGAAACATTGTTGGAAACCAAGGGAAAACCAGTGTTCCTAGCCGGATAACCGGTAAAACCGGATTCGGGAACCGGAAAACCGGTATCCGAAACCGGAAACCGAACCGGATCCGGTATCCGAACCGGATCCGAAACAGGATCCGGAGTCAGGCGTGGTGAAGGGGTATGGACATAGAGTCCGACCAACCACTCTTCTCCACAATGATCTTCAGATAATTCAGAAGTTCATGGGAGACGCTCGACTCAGAAGAAGTAGTCGCCCTCGGAGGGCCTCCCCCGACACAGTTGGTGAAGACTCAGTCGATGTCGAGGGGAGAGAGTCCGCCCCGCCGGCCGGCTGGGCAGGACTCTGGCGCTTACGTTTCTTGGGCAGGCGAGCATGCTTACCACTCCCTTTACCCTTTGAAACGGGCGCGTTTCCGTAGTAAGCCCTGCACTGGGTACATTAGGAAGATCACGACTCCTTTTACTCTTACCCGCCTTGCTTGGATTCGAAGCGTGCGGAGAGACAAAAGGAGCCGACCCCTGAGCGAACACATCTGTGGCTAGAGAGCGAGAAGTGTCACTCGAGCGAGACGAACTGCGGGTTGGGGTACCACCCACAGTTTTATCGGCGAGAGGTATTGGCCTAGTGAGGCACTCACTCTCCCCATTATACAATGTCTCTATCCCCGAGAGAGATATTGGCCTAGTGCGGCACTCACTCTCCCGGTTTATCCCGCATGAGTTGGTCGTCAAAACAGACGACGAACTCATCACGGGGCGAGCCGCATACGAGGTAGGCCCTAACTTACCTACAGTCGAAGCTCCGGGGAAGATAACATTGGTGCGAGATGAACCTCTCGCAGCCAACCCTCCCAAGGCTAGGCGAGTCCCCACTGGGGAAACACTAGCCGTACGAGACGGAGACTTCGACATGGCTGAAAATAAAGACAAGCAAACAAATATAGAACTATATAAGACAACAACCAACTCACAATACGGAGTGGGAATAAACTCCTATTACGGAGAAACACAACGTTCTGATTAAACCGCTTGTCTAAGCGCGTTGAATCAATCACCTACAGACACGGGGGAAGAGCCCGACGCAGTGTACTAGTACACCGTCTGTGAGTAATGCCCAGAAAGGGGAAGAAAAACGGCAAAATAATTTGATTAAAATACCGTGAAGGAGGTTGACTTAGGAAAAGTCTGATACACAAAAATGTGTGTAAAAGCTTGCTGAACGGAATTTTTATTGCGAATAGCAACCAAAAACGCTTTTGGAGGTAAAAATCTCGCAATTTAGGCTAAGACTTAGCTCATAGATGTCACTTCTCTGACGGGCGAGAAAGGAAGAGGAAGAGCATGGCGGCTGCGCGATCATGATTGGTGGACGGGGAGCGCGCGCGCGGGCAGGGCATGCGCGTTTCTGACTTAGTTTTTCTCGAATGACGGCATAGTTTGGGAAACTAGCAAATAGGTAGATACATTGATTTATTGCTGTAAATCGAACAATATAACCGGAAACTAAAGGAACAAAGCGTGCGAAATATTAAACAGAATGATTGGCTGCCTGAATATAACAGGAAATTAGGCTTATTGCCAGCCAGTTTTGTAACAATGGGATATTCTGATGAGTGCAAGACGTAAAGCTTCATTCTGTCTCTCTTAAAGGCCGTTTTCCGATTCTGTAGTACTGAACATCTTTTCAGGTACCTCATTATCACAAATTTATCTTTAAAAATTAATGATGCTACATGTATTTCATTTTATTGAATCTGAATTTGAAACTATTGGATGATGCACAACCACAACCATCTGCATCTGCAAATATCTTTGTGTAGTGATGTTTTGCAGGAAAGAACAACAGTAAGGTATATTGCAAACAGATGTAAAATATATTGCCACAGGCCTACTTTGGATCAGAACATGTGGAAATTGTGTCATTGATAAGCTGATATCATTCCAAGTTGCCATGGTTATTGTACCCTTATCACATGCCCTATCTATCGCTAGGTGAGCAGTTTTCATTTTACAGATTGTACCACGCATTACAGCACAATACCCATTTTATGATCTATAAATTTTGTAATTGATATTATTTCTACAGATTTTTGCCATTACAACGCCAAAGCATGAAATAAAGTCTGCAATGCACAGCAGAGGGGGTTTGTACCATATTGTATCTAAAGAAGGCACATGTATATAAATGTCAGTCTATATATGGACATTACCAATGTTTTATATGTATATTTTTGTTAAAAAAGGTAATGTGGCCTAGTGGATATGATATTGGCTCATGGATCAACAGGTCCCAAGTTCAAATTCCAGCTAAAGAGCCCATTTCTGTTGGTAAGTCATTCATCTTCATTTGCATCGGTAAGAAATGAAGACCTGGTGCTTTATGACAGCAGCTTGGCGAAAATCCATGATTAAAAAAAATGATAGCCCATTATTTACCAAAATGTAAATCCTATGTTGGCTCTAAGCTTGGTCTGAAGTCGAGTTTAACATAGGAAGTAATATCAGGGTCTAAACTGACATGCAGCTTTTGATAAATGCGATTTTGACTCAGCATCGAATTTAACTGAATGAGTAGAATTAGCACCTATGCAATCCTCAGGAAAAGCACTTTACAAATCTGCTTATTTAAATCAGGGATATGTGAGTTGGTCTAGCGGTACCGTCAGTGGTACAGTCAGCTCTCTATCTTCGTCTACGAATTAAATCTGATTGGACCTTGCTTCGAAACTGTTTCACATCTTTTGGATGGCAATGTTAAAGGTCGGTCCCAGACATAAATGATCATATCTTTTTGACACACGTCTGTAAAAACCCAATAACACACAATGAATAGATGATGAGTTACCTTTTGGCCATCTGCCTTGATATTTGTTGGGGGCGTAGAAGGTGTGGATGGAGCGGTAAAGGAGGTGTCCAAGCTTCCTAGACTGGTAGTATCTATAGAATCTCTTCTGTCAATCTACAAGGAGTCCAAAGAGGGTCATGTCTTTACAAAAGGCTTGAAATTATTAGTCGAACGTAATAAGGGTGTCTAGAGTACAGTGGAATACAGTAACTTCAACCTGAAATAAACCATTTAAATTTCACGTTCCTACTTCTGCCTTTCTGAGCTCTTCCTTTCAAACAGCAACACTGAATAGACATTTGAAGTATTGTGAAACGTGTACTGTAAAAATGCCTTTGAGATCTTGTCGTGGCTGCTTTGGGCCTTTCCACAGGAACAGGAAGTCATATAGAATTCTGAGATGTTTCCAAGTTTTTGATACAATATCAACCCTAACAAAAACATCAAATCAAAATCTTCACAATTTACAACAAATAAGTATTTTCTGAAATAATCACTGTATGTTATTTTCTATTTGGTCCAATATTGAAATATCATCGTATGACATATTTTCCTATCAAACTGCAATTTCTTTAATTTCAAAATATATAGATTTTTCTGAACAAATCAGTGTTTTTCTTTCACACAAAAATTATGTATAACACATCTGAAGGTACAAGTAAACCCCGTCCCCCCCCCCCCCCCTCCACACCCTCCTGAATAACAACTTTTCATCTTAAAAAGATTATCCTGAGAAATACATGTATGCTACTAACAGCAAGGAAACCATTTCTGCAATAAACTATTGCATGACAAAAAGGAATTGATTTGTTATAAACAATTCTGGATATTGGAATACTTACATGATCATCAGGCAAATCGTGAAGTTCTTCATAGACATCGGCTTTCGCTTCCGCAAGCAAGTCCTTGATTGGCTTTGTGTCTGTAACATCATGCACCCAGGGATGCTAGGAAGAGGGAAAAATATCAGAATATAGCCTTAATACAGGAAACACCCAGGTTCCACAGGCCATGAGTTAACTAGCTCTTGTAGGTGATATCTTTCATAAGGACAAGAGGCATTCACTTTTCTATTTCTTCTGGGTGCATATTACAAAATACACATACAGTTGCTGAAAGAGGGACAAATACAGCATTTAAAAGTGTTCTTATGACAAACATGTAGACGTGTGATTTTTCTTTACATTTTCTTCAATTCAGTGGTTCTGTATTCTTGCCCATTTCTGTCGTTCGTATGTGTACCACAAATATAGAGAAATTGATTTTGTGAATTTTTATTTTCAACATTCAAACCTAAAATGAATTTTAAAAGATTAAACTAATCCATACACCATTCACATATTACTAAGTAGAGCAGATCAACCTTGAGTGCAAGATGGCCGTTAAGTTACATACCTTGAGTAGTTCAACAGCAGAAGGTCTCTTCTCCGGGTTCTTCTCTAAACACTTTTCTAAGAAGTCATTGAACTCCCTCGACCTGTTTATGAGAAGAAGAAAAAATAAATAAATAAAATAAATGAAATAAGACAAATCATGAATATGAAAGAAGGATTAAGTACTCATTCCTCTGATATTACTGCACATCCTTTGGATAATCTTTCTCAAGTTCTTTGCGTCACTAGCTATGTTCATACGGGACTTGTGATTTTGAAACTTTAAGTTAGCAAAACTTTAAGTTAATGAAACAACGACTCACTAACCGCGACGAGGGTTCACACGAGTCCGAAACAACAATGCTCACTGTTCAAAGATTACAAGTTGAGCGATCATAGTTAAACGGGCAGAAAGTCATCGTTAACGAGTTTGCTGTTTATTCTGTCCACATGGTCCATAACTACGAGGGAGGTTTCAGCTCAAGGTTTCAGCGTTAACTACAAACTACAAGCAAAAAAACTTTTAGCTCCCTCCATGTGAACGTGAGTACTATCATGAGTCCCTTGTGTGTGGATGATATTCACATTGGAAGGGGATTCCCAGTGCTCACGTCCAAACATATTTCTTGATTTCTGACTTGGACAAACACTCTGAAATACATTTAGCGATCTTCTTCCTTGGAAAGCAACAAAACAAAATTAAAAACAAGACGTGTAATTAGGGCGATTCCGTGCAGGGTGCCCATACGACATATAACATTATCGATATATTTCATCTGTAAATGAAAAATCTCTTGATATGAACATGACAAAAGGTGGTGATACATGTACCAAAAAGCACCATTATTCAATGGTTATACTGAGCTATCCTTCATTTTTGAATGAAATATATGAATAACTGTCAAATGTTGTACGGGACACTATGCACGGAATCACCCATTAGTGGTTGAGGTTTAATTCTGTCCAATTCAACATATTGATATATACATCTTCCTCATATTCACTGAGCTGTCTGAATATCAATCTTAAATATATTTGAAATGCTACATTAAGCTAAGTTATGAAAAGATTCATTTCCTGCTAGAATAAAAAATAAAACATAGTTGTAAAGTCACAATCACGGTCAATTCCAAAGAGCAGGACATATTACAAACAAACAAAATTGCAGAAAAGTAATGTAACAATCTAAAGGAACTTTGACGATTCTTTATAGGAAACACAAGCATTCCCATCACAACATCTTACTCCCATACTCTCTGATTCATTGGCAATATCATCCATAATACCCTAAGAAACACAACAAAACACTGTTCTTGTTCACAAACTCCACTTCTACAACACAGGGTGATAGCTCATTAATCAAACCAAATAGTAATAGATGACATAACAATTTTGAACTAACCATCCAACAAGATCTACAGATTCCAACCTAAACAATAGCGGTGAGGGAGGGGCAGAGTAAAGAAGTATGTCCTCCATCTTATTCCTCTAATATAACAACATCCAGGAAGACTATACACACTGAAGATCACAATGGTCATAACATCCTCAGTAAATCTTGATTGACAGCCTTTCCTTGATCAACTTGTTCTTAAATTCAGCTGAAACAAACAGTGTTTTTCATTCTAGTTATTAAAATAATTGAAAGTTTTCCAGCAAATATGTTCTCAAATCCAGCAAAAAAAATCCAGAAAATGTTCTTTATTCCAATATATAAATTATCAAAATATGCTCTCGAATCCAGCTCAAATAAAAGAAAATGGAATGTCCCTAAATCTGCATGGACACCAAGATGTCAAGTATTCCTTTTAGGAAAAGTACAAAATTTACTCTTGTTAACAAATCCACTTTCAAAACTTCAGCACATAGAATCGGACATCCATCTGTGATTTGAAACCTCTGCGTAATGAGAGGGTGCAGGAAGAGCGAGAGGAGCCTACCCCCAAAACTTTGGAGTGACGACACAGAGTGAACGTCGACAGCGAAAGTGAGACAATCACCCAAAGTTTGCGTGGGGCGGGGACATCATTGACTCAGGGCTACTCTGAATGGGAGGAAGTTGGCGCTTGTTCTGCGTGGGGCACCAATACCGCTTGCGCTTCTAAGGGATCTTCCCTGTTTCTGCAAGGTGTTATGGTCCAGGACAGGTGAGAGGGAAAGTTGTTTAACATCATCATGATTCAATTTCCCTTTCCTCCTTTGGTAATGTTTAACGGTGAGGTGGAGTCTGCTAGACAAGATCTTCAATCAATTACCCTTCTTTCCAAACACAAGGTATAAAAGAAAAATGTAAGCCTCCCAGACAACTACAGCGTAAATGTTCCTCAGAGATGAGGTTAAGAGAAAAATACAAGATTGAGGTAGACATCACACATCACACTATCAGGTATTTGACATCATTAAATCTACCACTAGTAGCTGGATGTGACCTACATGTATGCAGATCATGAGGAAAGATGAAGATTTGTATGATTGCCAGATGATAAAGGAATGATCTCAGGTAACTCTAGAGGATGTCTGAGATGGATACCTTGCATATTATCTCAGGAAATCGGGTGAAACTAGGCTTTCAAAGTCAAGGATTACCATGGAAGTGCTTGCCTAGCAGTAGATCATTATTAGTTTCATTCAAAGAATCTTTTCTGTGGTACAATCAAGGGATGAATATGTCGTCAAGGAATACCTATATTGCCTTGTTTAAGAGTGTCAAGAATCATTTAGAGTCAGAAACTGGTAAATATTTTGATTTCAAATATCACTCAGAATCACCAAACAGTAAATATAAACTATCTTCTATTCCCATCCAGTTTACCAGCAATCAATTTTTGCAGAAACCATGACTTGACATTAAAGGGTACCAATCAAAAAAAAATATTTGGTCTGTATTTTAGAGGTTCCAGGTCGTTATACTAGATTCAAAATATGGGTTTCAAATATTACTTCTATAAAGAGATATTGCAAGATTAATTACACTCTCTGTAAGCGTAAAAGCGACTTGTGAGTTGACTATTCGATGCACATGTACATGCTCGCCAAGATAAGGGCTTGGGCGGAACCTCACACGTACCTTCATGTTAACCTTTATTTCCTTCATGCTCCATAACTGTTCACCAATAGAATGCCAGATAAAGTTCTTTGAGGTTGACTTTATACTTTCTAGCTTTACAAAATTATTTTTTTCAGGTGATTAGTACACTGTAACATGCACACTTGATGTATCGTTTAATACTGGCATAATGAGGTATACATGTACATGTATATATCATAGCCAAATAATAATAGATAACCCTCAGTATTTATGCCAAATGATGGAATCATAAGTGGTTGTCATGGAAATCTCCCTCAAAGGAAATGAAAATAATTGGATTGTATTGAAACGAACATTGTTATAGTGAAATTCAGGTTCTTTTCCCCCTACCACTGCATGTAGGTATACTAGACATAAACAATTGCCTTGCTGATACTCCTGAGGAAGTTTCTTTCATTTCTCATGAATTGCATGAAACACTTACAAATGTCTTTTCTTAGTCATTCATACCTGTCAAATTTGACCTTCACAAATACAAATTCTAGAAATCAAATACTCGCTAGGGGGTTATCAAAAGTCATCCTGTGACATCAAAACCATCAACGAGAATACGTCATGTGTGGATAACCATAGAGGGAGACTGCTTACCCAAAATAAACGACTTCCTACCTTGTGGACATGTGACTAATACTCTGTAGGACAGGTGGGAGTTTAAACATGCCTGCTATTATCCTTGAGCTTGCAGGTTTTGGGAGGTTATAATTGCTGTTGTATCTGGTTGTTTGGAGATGTAACACTTCAGCTCTATTTATAAAGCTTCTGGATTATAATTACTGTGACGATGTATGCCAGCTAACAACTACATCATACTTCCATCAATCAACACATTGTCATAACATGCAGCCTATTCAAACATGAAAATGCTCTAGAGGGTTTGTGCAAGGAGGTACTAGGCTTGCCTAGTACCTCCTTGGTTTGTGGTGATTGAGTTTTACAGAACACAACTCAGTAAACAAGTTTTAGCATGAACTAACACAGGCTGGAGTCTACAGAAGATGTATTCATACCCAAATAAAATGGTATTCAAGAGGTCAAGAGCAGTGGAAACTCACTATAACAAGGTCCTTGGGACCATGAAAATTACCTTGTTATTTGTTATATCAGGAATTTCCTTCTATCAGGGTACATGTAAAAAGAAACAAAAACATAAAGACATGGGACCAGCAAACTTACCTTGTTATATCTGAGCTCTTCGTAGCGACCACGGTACCTCTTATAAAATCCTTCTTTTGAAGAAGAGTAAATTTTAGTTATGGGGAGTGACCATCATATGGCTGCCCTACACCTCTCTGTATTTCTTGTATGTGTTTCATGTTCATGAAAATTTACTTTTAATACAACAATAAGATACTTTAATGATTTATGAATCAACTGCTCCTTGAATTAAATGTATATTTCTAAAATGTAACAAGACATCACTGAAGTACGATGACAAATATTTTTAACTGGATTTCATGGAGTAAACTATGTTTGAACTTGAAGTAAAAAAAAATAGTCATAGTTTTCTTCTGCACACCAAAAGGAGTCTACAACTGCATAACCCATCCTACACACAATACTATAATTTACTTAAAATGACTAAGATGTTAAAAGTTCATTAATTAAAGTTATTCTCAGACCGAGTGGATCATTAGGGCCTGATTTGGAACTATTCTATTTACAGGCATTCAATCAAACATATGTGCTCTCGTCTGCCAGAAATCATAATGGCACTCTTTATAGATCATGATGAACAAGAACCGAATCATTCCATTTTATGTTCCAGACTTGAAGGGCCTCATGGTCAACACCCAATGCAGTTGCTGGATTAAGGGGCTTAACACCAGTGGCAGCATTGCAATGGGTGTATATCAGTAATCAACTCCATGCCTGCCTGCAGGGCTTAGGGTGGGGGGTAAACATAGGATGTAGAAAGCAACTGACAGCAACAGTTGTGAAGTAAAAGGGTGCTTCCATTAATTTTGCATAAAGTGTTGTTTAAAGAGTTAATAGATTACTTTGTACAATGGAAATTTCGGGTGCATCTGCCAATGAGAGGGACGCTAAAATTAAGATTAAATTTGAATTCAATTTTAAAATCTTTTAAACAGGTTTGATTGTACACAAAGGACATATCAATAGAAATCCCTCCCACTTCTTGCTTTCATTTCCTCCCTCCTTCCTATCTCATTGCTCCTATATTTCCTTATTTTCCTCATCCTTCCTCTTTCAATCAATCTACTTAATCTCAATCATCCTCTTTTTCAGCCTGTATTTTCTTCTACTACACTATCTCTTTAATTTTCACTATTTTTCTTACAGTAGTGGAAAGGGGGGGGGGGGTTGGCATCAGCCATTCAGAACTCTGTAGTTACATCCGACTGACATAATATAACACTGATCTACATGTGTAAATATACCTTCATCCTCCTACTTGACAAGATTGTTCAGATGTCAATTTGGAGAGATGACTCATGTCCATTCCTCCAATTTGAATATGTTACTCACCGTACAATTTCTAGAAGAAGACTCGCAAAGTTGCGCACCGTTCCCTTTATCTCTCTCGAAATCTCATCCTCCTCCTCATCCTCTGACGACCCGTCCGGTCTTTTCTCGTTCCCTTCCTCCGACATGGTTCTTCTTTCTTTCATCAATCTTGTTCACGCACACACGCAGCTACATGTAGTCTTGAGTTAAATTTACTTGTCTACTTTCTGTACACCATGTTCCTTACATATCAGTCATGTTGACAAGATTCAAGGTTACTTTTTATAAACCATGATAAAGATTATATTTTGCTTTCTTTATGATTAAGTTTCTTGTTTCTGCTGGATTTGCATAAGTAAATCAATGTTTCCAATGCACAAAAGCCACATTCATTATAAGATAGAACAAGGTTATGATGTAATTAGAAATTCTTCATACTTTGTTGCACGAGAGGTCATTCAAAATGGGAGCAGCATTATTTGGATATGCTTTCAAAATCCATCTTCATGGCTAATCATGTGAATAGCCCAAGCTAAACGTTATGTTTGGGTGATGAATTTAGTTTGATGCTTAAAAAAACAATCATCACCAATGGCCTATGCAGGAGAATCCATTGATTAAATTGTACACGGCGCCGTGATCAAATTACTTCGGTCCGAGGCCATATCGTTAATGATCCCCCAATCCATTTGGTCTAAGCATCATCGTTACCGAATGCCTCTGGCAATCATTTGCATCCATCACCAAAGCACATTAGCAGAGATGGAACATTAGCAAGATGACTGGTGGTTATCACATTCAACGACCCACCATCGTCTGAATGAATGCATCAGTTCATAGTCTGTAGCTTTGGCTCCCATGGCAACAACATTCGACAACATCCCAGGCTACTTAAACTTTTTATAGAGGAAACTTCACATAGTAAGTTCTCAAAACAGTCAGTATTACTAATCAAAGATGAACATGTTGTACTTTCTCAAACAAATTGGCAAACACAATCCATATCAACATTAATCTTTCCTTGAGATCCTTCAAGCAATAATCATGACTGACAAGCAAATTTCCTCCTTAAATCAAGCACAGCTAACATTCTTCATGAGCTGGATGACACACTGCACACCACTCAAAGGCAGCTTCTCTGTTGGATCTACCAACACAACACCACTCGCTAGTAAGATGGGTGGGAAAAAGTCTTGACAGCTGAGACCTACAAATCATGCACAAATACTTTCTCAAAGAAAACGGAACGGAAAGGAAAGAAAGGCAAGGAACAAACTTTGAGTCTATCAACGTCAGTATGATGCCTGCGGCTATATTTGGAATCAGATTTCAAATCTAGTTACTATGGGAGCAACTTTCTACTCACGACAGGGAGTCAGTGGTATATGCTTGTTCATCCCCGGATCTTGCTCCTGCTCTTTTTACCTTTCTTTCTCTATCTCCTATCTGTCTCTCTATCTTTCCTTTCCCCACACTCTAATACACACTCTCTATAACTGTCACTCTGTCACTCATTCTCTCTAAATCTATTATTTTCCTTTCTGTCGCTATTTATTTTCCTTTTCTCTCTACTTCTCCCTTTCTATCTCCCTTGCTGTATCTTCATCTGTCTATCTGTCTCTCTCTCTCTCTCTCTCACTCTCACTCTGTCAGTCTTCTTTATCTTCTGAATGTATTATAAATACAGTAACATATTCAATATCTCTGTAATATGATCGTTTGTTATCCTCTATCAAGTCATCTTCCGGGTCTCTCTACTTTCACACTTTAAAGAAATTTAAAGTGCTACAGAAATGAAAATAATGTCACAGATTTGCCTATATTTGTTTGGAAATTGCACAAATAAAATAAATATCAAATGACAAAATGAAGGGGCAGGTGGAAAACGAGTCGGGCATGGCAAGGAACCAGCAATCAATTTTTACTTGGCCTTATTAGATCCTACTATAAATAAATATGTTGAAAAGGGAGCCTGAACACAGTTTCAACAACTAAAACAAGCATCATAATTCATAGTGGTAAATTTTGGAAAAGAATAACGTTACTCCCTCAAAATCTCCACCTCAGCCCATTCTTCTGAGGTCTAAACAAGCCTTTTTTTCACATTCCTACTGGAGAAGATCATGCTCCCTTTTCATTTCGTGACACACACAGGTAGTACCCCGCTAGGCTGGTAATGTAAGGCCGCAAGGTCAGGAAAAGAAAGCGATGGGTCATACTCTGTTTTCATAACATTTTTTTTATCATTGTCAGAAATGACGTTATTTTGTCAAAAGCAGTGTAAACTAAGCAGTGGTGTAGCTAGAGGGGGGTATGTACCTCCCCCCTGTCTAGCTAGAGGGGGGTATGTACCTCCCCCCTCCCTCAAAACCAGATGGCAAAGAAAGAGAAAAGGGAAATGGAGAGGGAAAAGACAGATAACAAGACCCCATCCCACACCCCTTCTTTCTATGGCCTTGCTCTCTCGCATTTCACCACCTAATATTTGAGGTGCAATGCCACCCCCCCCCCCTACACCGGTGCTCCCTCAATAGCTAGAACCTAGCTATGCCATTGCTCCTCAGGATTGTTTTCTGTCAAATAAAGTGCACTAATAATAAAAAGTAAAAGAGCATGGTCTTGATTATATCTAGACTCTACAGAGCTATAAGCTCCAAAGTCGTGTCATGGAGATTGATAAAATCTTATTATTTTCAGAAGAAAACAATGGCCTGTAAAATGCAACATATAAACTCCTCATGATTCTGTGTGAAGTGCAACTTTGCAAAAATTGGTTTAAAAAAAATATATGCTTCATCGTGATCTCAATTTTTGAAAACATTGTGTGTCCGAGGAGAAAATTTGCTTTGTTAGATATAGACTTCTCATAAGAATTCTGTTCCCTTTAATAAGTTTTGCAACCCTGCCATTATTAACATTGGTAATAAACAATACAACATTATCCTCTTCCTTTTCAAGATGTATTCAACTTTTCAAAAATGTTTAAATTCGAAGTTCACAGTTCACAGAATTTGATAACATAAATATCTATTTGTTGTATTTTTTTGATGTTGCAATGGAAATTATCTTTCTACTGATTTTCATATAGAGACTCAAGAAAAACAGCTATAAACAACCATAATATAGATGTTTACTAGCTTAAAAAAAACAATTCCCATTTATTATTGCAGAATACATATCCTTTGATATTTCCATTAATTATGCGATATAGCTTCAAATAAAAAGCCTCTTAATTTCAAAAGTGCATGCCACCATTCCCTATATGTCTTAATAATTGCATTCTATTCCTAAACTCAACATAACAAAGCATAGAAACTCATGTCAAGCGTATTAACATGGCTTAATGGTCCCCTTTTGGAAGATAACACGTCACTCTCATGCTTGGCTACTCATGGATGCATTGTGTACATATCACCAGGGAAATTGGTATAAATACGATTAATCTTTAAATGTCTCTAGAAAATTCCTTTTTATATAATTATTTCAGGTATGATGATACTGCCTTGAACTTACTTCATGAAGTGAAAAGAATCATTCATGTTTATACTGAGTGTCCTAAAATGCTTTTATAATTGATTATGAGTCCAAAGATACTGTAAAAGCT
Organism: Heliocidaris erythrogramma; assembly: GCA_025617745.1. NCBI lineage: Eukaryota > Metazoa > Echinodermata > Echinoidea > Camarodonta > Echinometridae > Heliocidaris > Heliocidaris erythrogramma. The sequence continues at coordinate 837,239 of CM046868.1, forward strand.
TAATAATATATTTAACTTTCACATCACAGATGAATGGTCTCATTTTTCACATCAAAAATGTAGAAACTTGAGGTCTGTTATGATTTCTTATTAAAAAAAATAACTCTATACCTCTTTAAAATGCCCCAGCCTTTTTTTAAAAAACAAGTATTGACAAAGAGGGAGTAATCACAAATGGCATTTGAAAAGGCAAAAACAAAGCCCCTTTAAACATCATATCAGGCTTAATCAATCCCTAAACAGCTGCGATGACAAGCAAAGACTACACCTACATACATATGTGCTATAGATAGCTACAAAACCACATGTTCAAATAAATACAAAGTTATTTTACTTCATGACATTTTAATATTCTGACTCAGGATTAAAATATGCCAGGCATTATATTTTACCATGACAACCTCAAAAATCTAACTGTACTTTTTTCAGCCCCATCAACATGTATATGATGACCAACAATCACTTAAACTGTAGGTTAAAAAAAAATTAAAGTAAAATCCATCATCATTGCCTCTCTCCTTCATTTTCCTTTAATTGTTTAATTCATGTAGATACTTGACTAATTCCCCCCCCCCCCCGATTCTCCACTACAATATGTGTAAAAAGTCCTCTATAGAGGGGGCACTGCCTCTAAATTTAGGTTGTCAAAACAAATCATAATGGGTCATGTCTCAGAAAGTAAGAGAGGGGAAGGGGAAAGGGAAAGGAAAGAGAGAACCAAGAGCCTAAAAGAGACAGACAGACAGAGGGACAGTCAGAGAGACAGACAGACAGAGTGACAGACAGAGGGACAGTCAGACAGAGGGACAGACATACATACATACATACATACAGACAGAGAGAGAGACAGAGAGACAGACAGACAGAGGGACAGACAGAAGGACAGTCAGACAGAGGGACAGACATACATACATACATACAGACAGACAGAGAGACAGACAGACAGAGGGACAGACATACATACATACATACATACAGACAGAGAGAGAGACAGAGAGACAGACAGACAGAGGGACAGACATACATACATACATACATACAGACAGAGAGAGAGACAGAGAGACAGACAGACAGACATACATACATACATACAGACAGAGAGACAGAGAGAGAGAGAGAGAGAGACAGAGAGACAGACAGAGAGACAGACATACATACATACAGACAGGCAGAGAGACAGTGAGACAGACAGACAGAGGGACAGACAGAGGGACAGTCAGACAGAGGGACAGACATACATACATACATACATACAGACAGAGAGAGAGACAGAGAGACAGACAGACAGACAGACATACATACATACATACAGACAGAGAGACAGAGAGAGAGAGAGAGAGAGAGACAGAGAGACAGACAGAGAGACAGACATACATACATACAGACAGAGAGAGAGACAGAGAGACAGACAGACAGAGGGACAGACAGAGGGACAGTCAGACAGAGGGACAGACATACATACATACATACATACAGACAGAGAGAGAGACAGAGAGACAGACAGACAGAGGGACAGACATACATACATACATACATACATACAGAGAGAGAGACAGAGAGACAGACAGAGGGACAGACATACATACATACATACATACATACAGACAGAGAGAGAGAGAGAGAGACAGACAGACAGACATACATACATACATACAGACAGAGAGACAGAGAGAGAGAGAGAGAGAGACAGACAGAGAGACAGACAGAGAGACAGACATACATACATACAGACAGGCAGAGAGACAGTGAGACAGACAGACACAGAGAGAGAGACAGACAGACAGAGAGACAGACAAGAAAGAGAGACTTAACAAATTACGGCTGAAGGGATGAGAGGACAGAGATACATAGAAAAGGAGAGGGAGAGAGACAGAGACAGAGACAGAGAAAGAATGATAGATAGAAACAGAACAAGAAAGAGACTGAAAGAGAAAGAGAGGGAAAGATATTACAAGAAAGAAACAAAGAGGAGCAAGAAAGGAAAAGGAGAGAAAAAGTAGAGAAAGAGAGCAAGAGCAAGAAAATAGAGCACGAGAGAGACAGAGGAAGAAGGAGAAAAAAGTAAAGAGAAAGAGGGGGAGAGAAGGAGAGAGTGTTGATCCTGTTCGAGCAGTATGACATCATCTGCACTTGGTGCATGAAACTATGTTTGCCAAGTCAATTCAAACAGGGTGGAAAGCTGGGGATAAACATTGGAATAAAGGTCATTTGGGATCAGTCAACGCAAAATGCAAACACGCATTACTCTCCCTGCATAATTCAGTATTGTGTCAAAGAGTGGTTTTTGAAATCCATATATAGCCATCCCCCAAAAGGGAAGTTGTGAGTTTGTCTAGTGTTGTCTCTCCTATACAATGAAATCTGGTAGTCGTACAACATGCTAATGTGACAATTGCTCCACAGTCAATTCCAACCCTAACTGAAAAGGTGTGAAAAGATGTGATGGTTTATTTTACTATCAAATTGCTAAGAAAGCATGTGTATGCTTGTAAGTAAGCAACCTGGGGAACAACGACTATAAGTCTTCTCTACGAGGGACCTGGTAATGAGGATTAATGCCTTACCAAAGGGCACTTGCGCATCCACTTGGTTTCGAACCAGGCTCCTCACAGTTACGAGCCATTGAGCCTCCTCTAGTTAGTTAGTAAATGAATCACTAACTTAAAACCTGGACCACATACTACATACCTAACCCTAACCTTTACTTAATGTCGCATTGTATCGCTAACCCTAACTCCCACTCTCTTAAATGCTGGACAAAACACTACATACCTATCCCTAACCCTAACCCTAACCCTAACCCTAACCCTAAACTTAACTTAATGCCAATTGCTTCCCTAGCCCTAACCACAACCCTCTATATTAAACCCTGAACCAAACACTACATACATACATACATACATACATAACCCTAACCCTAACCCTAACCCTACACCTAAACCTTAACTAATTCCAATTGCATCCCTAATCCTAACAACCTTATATTTCTGATGTAATTTTTACTGAAGCATATCTCACATCAGCTTTCAGACTTCAAATACCTTGGTATGTAAATGTCATAACAAAACGTTCATGGGATTACATGTTTGGTGTAAAATGCCTTAAATGCTTTTAAAAGATTCAAGATAGGTATGCTTAATTTCATTCAGGTAATTTAGTTAGATGAAGATACAGCATTAACTTCCGTAAACACATTTGTGACCCTCCACCACAAAACGACCAATAAGTCGGAAATTTTTTTTTTTTTTAATTTCAGCACAGTTTGAAAGCTTATATTCTAAGCTTTAAAATGATATACAACTTGTCTTGTATAGACTAAGCAAACCCTTATAAACTGCAATGAGAATGTCTGAGTGTCAGACAGGCTAATGACCAAAACAATAGAGAAAACGGGCTCTAAAGAAGAGTGACCGTTTAAGAGCGCCTAATCTGTGTTCTATTGTTTGTCGCACAAAAGGTTGAGTCAAAACTCCAAAGCCTACACCGTGAAGTACTCATTGGATTGGGTTGAAACTTTCCATACCTTTAGAATAGATATATTTCTTTCCTTCTGTCGATTTTGAATATCAGACACTGCAAAGTTTTTGAGTTATACCAGAAAAGCGATGTGAAGTACGATCCCAGCAAGCTGACTCACAAAGTTTAAATGTCCATGAAAAAAATGGTCATTTTGAATGAGAGTAAAAACATATTTCAATATGGTATTTTACTCCGAAATTTTGTCAGTCTATGGTAGATTAATATCTATACTTTCAGAAAATACCAAAAACTTAAAATAAATATGTCCACACCAAACAACCTTTTGCAGGTGTTTACTCTAGAACTCCCATTGCGACTTATTGGTCGTTTTGTGGTGGAGGGTCACATTTTGCCTGGTGTATATTTCTGAAGGGAGTATAGTTGATTTGACAAATGTGTAGTTGTATTGTTGTTGACAACAAACCCTGTTATATTTATCACAAATATTAGACTTTACCTTGGTAACATATAGAATTCTTAAACTTTATGAAATGAATAGCCTAAAGGGTAGTATTCTCTGACGGAACACAATCTTCCTATTGATGTGGAATATTTAATCTAATCCAACAAAGCAGACATAAATAGCTTCAAAATTTAATTTACTCTCTTCTTCACGTTGATCATTCACCATCAAAAGAATAAAACATGAAAGGTTGTTTGGGATAATGTTGTTAATGTCTGCATCAATACACATAAATTCCGATGATTCCAGCAGAAACTATTATTCTGTTATGGGTGCCTTGCCAAGTGCAAATGTTTCCTGTACTTCCTCGATCATGTTAACATAACCATATAGAGGTGAAAAAGATCAACAGACTTTTTCCACCCAAAATGTTTGCTTTAAAGAGGGGACAAAAGTCTAAAAATTCATCATGCAGTAAAGAATTGGACAATAAAAGGGAACCCAGCAGAGTTCACCTGATCAGAGCCCTTGATCGTTTGTGCATTACAGTACAAAAGACACACAATATAATTCAATTCATTCATTCTATTCACTTTTTGGTCTTGTTCTGTCCATAGATTCTGTTATAGCGCCCCCTGTGATCAAATAATAGCCAGCCTTTTATAGCAGTGAGTTGACAATTACTGCATCTACACATTCATACTGCATTATTTAGTTGACTTATTTCCTGCTTCTCCATGCAATAACGTCCATGGATACAATTTTAATATTTGAGGTATCGATAGAATAATGTGTGTCTGTGAATCACAATTTTTATCATGTAATGAAGATCTCTTTCACTTTTCAGAATCCAAATATAAAAGGTTATCAAAAATTAAACAACCCCAAAATTACATGCACCATGACATTGATAATGATGAAGAACTCTGCAGCACTGCTGAATTAGAATCAGAATCACAAGTATCACACTATTTGCCTTCTTAACCTGATGGAAACCCACCCATTAGGGCATTTTCACACCCTCTGGGTCAGAAATCATAGTTCACATCCAGAATTAAGATAAATCCATCATAATCATTTGCTACATCTCACCTACCCAAACAGCAGAAATTTCAGACATTCCCCCAAAATACTACTCATGCTCAATTTCACTGCTTTTAGCATCGCGTTTCATAATTTCCGAGCAGAAAGCTTAGAGTAGCCTCTAAGATACCGGAACCTGCAGAAAGTACCCAAAGATTGACATAATACCGTGTTCGGTTCTATTAAAGATGTATACCATAATTTCTGTTGCCAAACTACCTGGTACTTCAGAGGTGACCCCATGTAGCTACTGCAAAATTTTCTCAATGTTTTTTTTTCCCGTCAGAGATATATGATAAGGGTTAGGGGCTGTGATCGCATTCTATGTCAGGTAAGGTTTAGAGATAGGTCTAGTGTTGGGTCCAGGGTTTAAAGATAAAGTTGAGTTCTCATCATAAGATTAAATTGTGAAAGAAACTGTCTGAAAGCAATAGACTGCTTCGGTAATGTATACAAATGTTATGCATACCTTTCAAACAAAGGTTGTTCTTGACAACCTGAAAGCATGCCGGAGGATTGCCGGACATAGCAACAAATAATGTATGCAAACTGGATTCCATGCATTGAGGCTAATTTATAAAAAGCAGGTTCATGTAATTGCTCGTCACTAGGTGGTCAAAGAATATAAGTGCATAAATTTGTATACATTACAGAAGCGGTCTATTGGGAAATGTTGATTATATAGCACATAAGAATTGGTGTATGCTGTAAGGTTTTGGAATCACCAAAATGATAAGAAATTGATTAAATCCTGCTGAGAGTCACATAGACTGCACACAGAAATGTGTATATTGGACTACACACAAATGTTCGGCCTTAACATTTCAGCTGTTTCTTGTCATACTTTGAGAATGTGAGAGCATTTGAAGAGCAATCCTTTTCCGGGGACATATCTACCATGATAATCTTCCAAAGTAACATAAAAAGAAAGAGAAAGCTTACAAATTATTTTTTACCTTTCCCAGAACTCAAGCTTCCTTTTTAAGTCGGGAATTTTGTTAGTGTAGGATAGACTGGAGAGCAACTGTTACTGGTGTACGTGCATAGAACCTTAAAGGGAAATCCAACCTCAAAAGCAAGTTGCTTTGAAAGAAAGAGGAAAAATCAGAGAAGCAGATTGGTGAAAGTTTGAACGAAATCGGACAAGCAATAAGAAAGTTATGAATTTTTGAATGTTGTAATCACTATACATATGGGAATTTCAAATTGGCCGAATAGGTAATGTCACTGTGATGTAGCTGTGGACAACTCCCCCATTCACTCCAACACACAAAATGACTAAAATGTCACTTTTTTCAAAATGTATTACTCAGTAGGATCTTTTTTTTTCATGAGGACCTATAACAATATGCTATCTCCAATATATTTTGAGTACTGCCCCGAGGGTAAAAAGCGCCTCGAATAAAACCGCATATTAATTATACTTTTGTGTACGACAAACGGGAAAGTTGTCCACAAAAATGTCACGATCGACTCACCAAATTGCCAATTTGAGATTCGCATAGATGTAGTGATCTTATTTTTCAAACATCCATAACTTCCTTAGTCCTTGTCCGATTACTTTCAAACTTTCACCACCCTGTTTTTCTTATTTTTCTGCTTTCACACAAATCATCTTATTACCAAGGTTGGATTGCCCTTTAAAAAAAGTGCCTACTGATTGTGCGCTTCTTACCATCTCTTTCGTTGTTGTAGCCTTGGGGGTAGGGCCTTGGGGATCTTGATAAGTACTCTCATAGGATTCAGATCATGGTATGGTGGTTCCATCTCAGCCAGTTCTATTAACGTGATACCCAGAGACCAGATATCTGCCTTGTAGTCGTAGGGATTGTCCTTCAGCGTCTCACATATCACAACTTCAGGGGCCATCCTGGAAGTATGGATGGATGGGGAAAAAAAACAGATATGAGAATTCCTGGTGAAATTTTCTAGCAAAAAAAAGGAAGATTAGAATAGTAGTGATGATAATAATTGGGGTAATAATTAAAGAAATTGAAGTAGTAGATGTAGAAGAAGTAGATATAGAAGATGTAGATGTAGTAGAAGTAAAAGTAATGGATGTGGAAAATTAATGAAGCAACAAAATTCAGCATGAGTGGATCCAGGGGGCAAGGGAGGGGTGCATGTTCCCTTCTTCCTGGCATAACCCAATTTGGCATTAATTAACTTTTTAAATTTTTTTTTTATCTTTCTTTTTTAAATATTTGTTAATTTTGTTTTTCTTTCTTTCTTTTTTTTTTTTTTTCTTTTGGGGGGGGGGGGGGGTGTCAACACTTCTTTAGAAACATGTGCTCCCCCTCCCCTCCCTATCAGTGAATCATAATCCACCATTGACCAATACCGCATACACTTAAATTTATACCATCAAATATCAAATGAACACCTCTAGCCCTGATGCACACAAACTAATCTTTTCCTCAAGATGAAAGAGATAATAAGAGCATGTGGTAAGGGAAGATGGAGTCCGATTGCACCAAACCCAGACAATGAAACAACATCCTCACCAGGAGGGGCATAAATTAGGGGTTACCATGGCAACAAGGATGCTTCCACTGATTACAGAAGCCCAGTTACGGTCCCCTGCATAATTTGGATGCTTACGAGCAGATCACTTTCTGTTGATAAACTGAGCTTCAGTTAACCCTCTGGATGGCAACATCAGATGCCACTCACAGAAAGCTCACTGATATATCACTTTCCGTGCTTCGTGCAACTTTTTGGACGCTGAAGCCAGATGGCATCCCACACATAATTTACAACGGATCACTTTCTGGTATTTAAGTGAGATTCGTTCAACCATCTTGATGCTAAAATGGTGATTTGCCACCAATTAAAATTGAAAGTGTTGAAATGCTCATCTGCCTCCAAATTACCCTCACATTTTCCTTCTCAAAGAAGAAAAGTTTGGTGAAAATATGGAGAGCTACATGTACATCATGAAAATATACCCAGCCCCCCCCCCCCCCCCCCCAAGGAATATTCTAAGGATGTTACTTTTTGCTTGACCAATAAATCAGATCCTTTCAGTGGTTTTTAAGCCAGAGTATTAGAACGCACATAAAATGCAGATGATCCTGCGGTCTTTGATACCCTATCCATGTTTCTGAGGGAAAAAAAGGCATTTTCACAGAATCCACGACCGACACTGTGGTTTACCTACAAAATTGAAATTGAGAGTATTTTTTTTTTTTTAGTCAACCAGGATTCTAGTTTTATGTATTTCTTATGAGATTATGGGAAGGGAAGGGGAGGGGAGGGGAGGGGAGGGGAGGGGAGGGGAGGGGAGGGGAGGGGAGGGGAGGGGAGGGGAGGGGAGGGGAGGGGAGGGTGAGGGAGTCTACCCTGAATGAGCAGCTATAACATATATATGATTAAAATACAATACCTACATGTACACAGAACGTCTTTTTGATTTACCAAAAAATAGGATTGCATGAAATAGCATTGCCAGTATGTTAATAGGGAATAAATTCAAGTACAATCTCTCTTCTAGTATATGTGCCCTGGAATTGGGTAGATGTTTTGAAATAATGCAGGAAAGAATTAGGGTGTAGAAGTCTCAAAATAGCAAAACAGCAGTCACAATCACATAAACTCATAACTCCTACATATAAGGTATCAAAACATTCTTGCACATGTAACGAAACGCGCATGACTTTTGTTGGCTGTGCTTATGTTATGACATCCAGGTTGTGAGTTCGTGTGTTAGTGCGATCCGGCAACACGCAGGTTTTTATCGTGGTGTCAAACACACTCGGCTTGGGCCTCGTGCGTGTAGTACACCACGATAAAAACCTTTGTGTTGCCAGATCACACCAACACACTCCCAACCATGTATTAATAGTATACTGAATGATTGATCTGATCCTTCAATAACTTCATATAGACTGTGTGGAAATATCATGACAAGTATTAAAGATATATCACATGATACTCATATCCCACAGGTTTTTTTTTTTTTTTTTTCGGGGGGGGGGGGGGGGGGGGGCAATGCTGATCTCTCTCATAGACCGTGTGCATCTTAAAACTTTTGACTAAAGTTATGGATGTCTCTTATCTGTGTGTTAGACTAGTATAACCATGCACGGATACAGGAAAACCATGTAAGAAGTCACACCAATTAGAATTGCTGTTACGCATGTGTCCCTTTAAATTAAAGACTCTTACCAGTATGGTGTACCGATGAAGGAATCCCTTCTCTGTTGGGGAGATGAATTCTTGGCAGAAACTCCAAAGTCAGCTGAAGAATAGAACAGATGAAATAGTTAACAACAAGTTCAAAATTAAAAAAAAAGAATTAGATAAGTTAACCTTATGGAAACACACCTAAATGCTGCCTCAGATTAATAATACCTCAAATATTTATGCAAAATATCAGAAGTATATGTAGACTATTTAACAGCAAGGAAATAAAGGTAGCCAACATGTAATTCCTGATCTAATATCTCCACAGGTCAGTGAATATGGCTTTGCATACTCTAGAGTGTTCATCATGAGCTTTAATCATTTAAAGAAAGCAAGAGAAATTCACAAATGACTTGGAAGTTTGAATACATGTATGATTCTAATGCTCTGATAAATGAAAAAACAATGTCAGTATCAACATGACATGTACCTTTAAGACACATTCTCCGTGAACAAATTTGCCCAAATTTGCACGCATCATATGACAAACAGAGGCATTATGAACAAGAGGAAACAGATGTCAATATCTATAAATCATTGTGACAATTGTATATATTATAAAGTTATCACAAAGGAAAAATATGCTAGAAATATGTTGCATACTACATCCACACTGCATAATCATTTCACATGCTTCATTGTACTTGACAACACAAAGAGATGTTACATCATTACATGTATACCTAACAAAGAAACACATACATCATTTTAAGTTGAATTAACAATGTAAATGTAAAGATAATAAAATAAAAGTGAAAAATACTAGACACTGTACGTCTGAAAACGAGAAGTTAAATATTGATGTAGGGGGGTGTGGGGGTGTGTGTCTGGGGGAGGGGGGGGGGGGCTTGTCAAGTCTTCTATCATTTACTTGGGTAACTGGTTTCTCATGAAATTTTGTCCTTAACAACACAAACTGTCTTCCATTTTTACTGAAGTCTTACAAAATTATCAGCGTCTTGAGCAAAACTCAGTTTCATCACTTCAGAATTATGAGAATATCTACATGTGTAAATAATCTTCATGTATTGGTGTAGATATGAAGGCAAATAGAACACGGGCATCAGCTTTAGCAATAGCAAAGTATTAAATTACTAGTTATTCAGGGTTTGAGAAATACCCTCAAATCACATCTTCATATCATGTACAGCAATTCTGATCCTGAGAAAAATTTAGTTTTTAAAGGCCATAGAAGATAAGAGGCTGTGAAACCAAAACTTCCTATTTCCTGAGTCTTGACGTGACTGAAAAAGAAGCTTTTTAAACCTACATGTAAGTAGATCTTACTTTCACAAGATGTGTACGTATTAAACAATGTAATATATGGCTTTGTTGGGAGTAGGTAGCTAATACATATAACATAGTAGAGAAGTGAAACTTTCACATTTTTTTCTATTGGAGGGATAACATATAATTAAGTACCAGTCACACTAGGGCTATTTTTTCTTTAGTGAACCACAATCATTTTGTGCATTGCTTTGTCACAATTCCTCTGAACCAAACCCACCTTAACCTGGCACAGGAGAGAATTACTTTGGCTTTCTTCTTGGATTAGGTTTAATGGTGCTTGTCATTCGGTTTTGAATATTTACACCAATACGCATCTACATGTAGTCGCATAATGCAGCACTGTATTGTATTATTTTGCGCTATTTACACATTTTGGGGGGAGATTCATGACAAGCTGTAAACACAAATCGTTGCCCGCTCAAAATCTTTCTGAATAGTGTTTTTTCAAGTCTTTCTTATTTTGCTACATTTCCTTGCGCATCAAGCAAATCGTCAGGATATGTGGAGGCGCTACCAATACAAAATTTTCATAATTATTATTTTCACCACTCGCCAAAGCCAGATACAAATGTAGAGGGGATTCTGGTATAAAATCTAAGAAAGAATATCTACATACAGTATATGTTGCTGACCAAGGAGGATACTGTTATAAATTAGAATTGCATAAACCTGAACAGGTTTGCCCAATACACAGCATATTTCAAGGACTCTCCAAGTATATTGATGGCTTCTTAGGCTACATGCCTGAGAAGAGAGCAGAATTTCAAGGAGATTATTAATCAACTATATTTTCAGGAATTTCATATTTTCCAAGTTTTAAACTTCCATTTTAATGTAGTCAGGTTGTATATTTCAAGTCCATACTATGATGGTAGTATTTACCTTTAATAAGGCAGAATTAGTGTCTTTTATGTAATGTCATTCACCTGCTTAATGTACACAAACAATCAAGCTCCACTATATCATAAGACCATTATCCAGACCCAGTGACGCCAGTGCTTATTAAAACTGGGCATAAAAGATTAGCAAGGAAATGGACCATGCCCTAATTTTTCATTTTATAAATTGAATGATAAGCAACAATCAGGTCCATACAGCATGACTGGATCCCAATTTCAATACTTAATAACACATTCATTGTCAGAAAACACGGGAGGGATGCCCAACTTCATGCATTTGCTATTAAAATAAAATATGAAAATATGGTAAGCATGATAAATGTATCATAATGGTATGATTAGAAGATTAATGAGAAGATATTCAACATCAAAAGTTTCACCGCTCCGATAACCTGAGGGAAGATGATCTGAACTGAATTTAATTTACATGAGATGTGAAAATGAATGAGTCTCTTAAATGCAACAGGGCTACGAGATCTATTCAGAGAAAATAAATTCAAGAAAAAAAAAGAAGGATTGAATATATTGTGCTGGAGATGATAATGATACTGGTTGTGATGATGAAGATAGTGTTTGTGATGATGATGACATTGATGAGTATGATGATAATGATGATGATGATGATGATGATGGTGGTGATGATGATCATGAGGATGATGATGATCATGAGGATGATGATGATAAAGAATGTAATGATGATGAAGTTGAAGATGCTGATGTTGAAGATGATAATGATGATGAAGATGATAATGATGATGAAGATGGTGAATGATGATGATTAAGATGCTGACGATTAAGATGATGATGATGATGATGATGATGAAGATGATTAAGATGATGAAGATGAAGAAGATAATGATGATGATGAAGATGATGATACATAAGGAAATGATTATGATGATGATGATAGTGGTAATGGAAATGATGATGATGGTGATGCTGATGGTGATAATGACGATGATGATGATGATGATGATGATGATGATGATGACAATGATTATGATGATGACAATAATGATGATAATGCTGATGATAACAATAATTATCATCAGATGAGTATGATATCGACAATGACAATGATTAAAAGGAGGATTTACGAAAGAAAAATTTAAGGAAGTAAAAAAGAAGAGGATTCCAAGGATGAAAAAGACGACAATGATGCAGATAGCAATAATGAAGCTACTAAAGGTTACACTAATAATAATACATTTCAATATATTTTAACTGCTTTACCTAATCTGACATCACCATCCATTGTGAGAAGGATGTTTCCTGCCTTGAGATCTCTGTGGATAATATTTTGTTCGTGGAGGTAAGCAAGAGCTTCCAGCGTTTGCCTGCAAACGACTTTGATCTGTGCTTCCGTCAATGGCTTCTCCAGCTCTAGGACTATATCGTCCAGGGCACCACCCTCGCAGAACTCTATCATCATCTGCAGAGATCAACAACAGCAGCATATAGATTACATCAATCCTTATCCTACGTGCAAAATCAATACAGCATTCAGAACATGCTGAAGGAGTTCCCAAAGTTTGGCCTTTCATATTGTGGGTTTATCTTCAGTTTGGACTTAGGAGATGTAAATATGACTTGTAACTTGCACATTTTTATCATGATGTTCTGATGAAAATAGGATAACTAGAAATCACTTAAAATTCATGATAGATCTACTCATATAGGACTGATAATTTGTTTACCCCCATTAAATCATTTTTTTTTAAATTATCTATGGTACATGGCCCTAGATAGAGATTCTCTCTTGCCATTGAAATCACAAACTTAACACTCACAATCTTAGAATGCACAATAGAAAGTACTAATAACCCACTATAATCATGACAAACGCAGATGTCTGAATAATTTGGGAATATCTAGTAATTATGATAATAATGTTAATTGTAAATTTGCATTGTGCATTTTCTACATGGCCAATGACTTAAAAGTATTTTCTTGGAAATCACAGAATATCAGAGGTTTGTATCGTACTGGTATTTAATCAGATCAAAATTCTGAAACAATGCATTTATGTTTGATTTTTGAAAATATTGATTTTTAAAATAAATCTTCAAAATTCCACTGAACTGTTTGCTCTATTTTATCATAGTGAATGACCTCCAAGAACATGGGCTACTATTTTGGGGCACCTCATGAAACAAAGTCTTTACATATATTGATACATACATGTATATCCTACCTGTTTGCCATTTAAAAGAAACTTCATTTTTTTCTCAAAGATCATAAAACCATCTTACCCATAATTTGGATTGGTGGAGAAACGTCTCCTCCAATCCGACAATATTTGGATGCTTGCATTCCGTCAGGATGTCGATCTCCACCCTGAAATCATTGAGGTCGTCTGTGTCTTTGAGTTCGATGATCTTGGCTGCTACCGTGACCCCATTCGATCTATTTCTTGCCTGGATGAGACACAAAATGAGAAATTTGTACTGGTAAATAGAGGATTTGATGAAAGAGAGGAGCTGGCGCATGGCAGGTATGTTAAAGGCAGAGATACTGCACACCTGTATTATTGTGTAAAATAGACAGCCCTTGTTTAGGAAATGAAATGAACTTCCATTTTGGCACGCAAAGCAAAGATGACATTTTTTAATGCAGGTACATGTAGATGTACATGTATATTCATAATGTTAATGTCTCTTCGTCAGAAATCTGAAATCTGAAACATAATACTACAAAATGTTGATTTTAAGATTTTACACTGCCTGGTTCACAAACTGTGGAAGGTCTTTGCATCAGATATTCTTCCCTACTATTCATGAAAGTTTTATAGGTGGCTGCAGGGGAGCGTTTCATCAAGCGTTTTGTCAGTGATTTTAGTGACAAGCTTGCTCTCAGCCAATCAGATGCAAGGATTTCAGTAGCTTTTAACAGTTGTCGGTAAAAATCACTGACAAAACGCTTGATGAAATGCTTCCCAGGTCTTCCACTTCTACATGTAAATGTACATATCATAAAATTAGGAGTGATTTTACAAGTTATACTTGTGGGCATACACGTTATCTCAAATCTTCAAAGTTCTAAGAGATCAGATAAACATTTGATACATGAATACAACAGTAATATTTTGAGTTATTCAAAAGAAGGAAGTTACATTTTTGTTTAGGCTTTAATATATGGATCATACAGTACATGTACATATTAAATGAAACTATTTCCTTTGAGAAAAAAATAAATACATGATTACACACAAACTCTACACTGTATACCATACCTCATCTTATTACAAAATTTACAATCGCTCTCGACCACATGGTTTTCATTGACTGGGAGTACAATTTACCAGAACGGAGGTTATTTGACTGGTCCATTACAAAATAAATCCCATTCCTTATTTTGGTATCTGATTGTTGTGGTTTGGGCAGGGTCACAAAGAGAAAAATTTGGTATGACTACATGTAAACAGTAATATTTGAGTTATTCCATGTTATTCTAAAGATTTATATTTTTCTTTAAACTTACTTGGAGCATGCAGTATATAGTAATGAAACAATTTCCTATGAGAAAAGGTATATATGTACATGTACATTGTATATACACTTTGTACACACATGTATGTAAAAATGCTGTACCTTTTCTAATGACATTCATTCTTGACCACAAGATTTTCACTGGAATTACTAATTACCCAAACTGAGGTCACTGGAATGGGCCATTACAAAATAAATCCCATTCCTTGTTTTGATCTCTGATTGTTGTGGTTTTGGCCGTCTCAGAACAGATCCACAAAGTATAAAAAGAACTTTTCATTCTTCTCTAACACTATACCAATTTTACCTGTGAACCTCTTCCTCCAGCCTTTTATCATGAAATTTAACAATGGCCTACTAAAAAAATAATAAAATCAAGACTGGAGCTTATCAAGTTTCATAGACATGATAGTGCTTGAATATTATTCAGGATTGTAGAGATTATTGTTCCGGAGGAATAGACAAGAGAGTAACCACATATTTTTTTCTCACTTCTTCTTCCTTCTCTTTTATGCACATATACTTTATGTAGCTTTAACCCTTTCAAGACAATTGAACACATTTTGTGGTTTGGCTCAATAACTTTTGATTCAGAGCTCTAAAAATATACCAGATGCATGAGTGGAAATGGCAAAAATTTCTGCACACACTATGTCCATTTTTATGACATGACCATATTGCGTTTGATGCCAGGAATTTTAAAAACAAGTAAGTTTTAAAATCCTTAAATTGGCAACACACTGAGAGGTTCAAAATCATTGTTTTTATCAAAACTGGCAATTCTTTTTCAAATTTTTGACAAAATTTCTAACCATGTATATTGTTTTCAAAGACATTACACCTTATTATAACCATGTACAACTAAAAGAAAAATATTATTGTTGCCAATTTGAAAAACAAAATGTAATCATTTTAGCCCTTAAATAATTCCTGTCCTGAAAGGGTTAAAGTGTACCAATCACATGAAAAAAATAATTTGTGTACAGCTAGAAAGTATAAAATCAACCTCAAAAACTTTAGCTGGCATTCTATAGGTCAACAGTTGAGTCCTAGTATATGAAGGAAATAAAGGATGACATAAACGTGCGCGCACGATCTGAACTCCGAGTAGGGTTCCGCGCAAGCCCTTATCTTGGCAAGCGCAAGTACGGGTGCGTCGAGTAGCCTACTCACAAGTCGGATTTACGCTTATAGAGAGTGTAATTAAACATGCAATATCTCTTTTATATGGCTTCAATCTGGAAATGGAATCATCTTAAATGGTTGAATTAGTTGAAAGAAATATTGATGTTGAGAATTTCAATGAAGCTTTACATCAATAAAATATTTGAAACATAAGATATACCAGTAGATCAGAACACAAGGATAAATTTAATCTGGCATTTGATTTGATTTCATACATTTTTTTGTACTCCATTTATCTATGCAACATTGGAAAGACATCTACCTGGAAGTAAAGTATTTATGACATGTCTATACACTTTACATCCTACATTGTAGATGCAATCACAGCTACATACATGCAATTAAAGGAAAATCTGCAAATATTTGCCCTTTTGTTCCAAATATTTCTGGAGTTACACCCACTTCGTACATTGTATCATAAAAATGATCAAACTAACCAAAGTTCAACTTTACTAAAGATTTTGAATATTGAAGGAAATGACAAATATAATTTCACAAATACCTTAATGCACAGTGTACAAGTAATCTTAATCAAAATATGCAAGGAATGCATTTCATGGTTTTAGTGTCACACTACATGTACATGCAGGTACAGGTATTCCTGTTTTGCCAAATTGCACAAAAATGAAGTTTGTGAAAAAAAATGAAAATTACCAAGTGACAAGTGTATATAGCTGAATCACAAAGAGAAGTTGATGGGTTACAATACATACATGTACATGTACAAAAAATGTATTTGTATTTTGTGCATGCATACATGTACGATGTAAATTTGGCTTGGAAACACACAGTCTGGGTTAAAAACAAAATTTAAAAACCGAAGCTTGAAGTTAATGGCTCAGATTGTTCAAGAGATATTGCAATAAGGAGGATAAAGACCTGTAATTTCATGGCAAATAAACTCTGTGACCTTCGACCTACATGTATGACTTACTTACCCAAAACCTCATCAGTTTGTCTTACACTACAGTGATGCATACTAGCACCTAGCTTCAAGTTCATAGCTTGAATGGTTCTTGAAATATTGTATTAACGAAGCTAAAATCTGCAATTTCAGAAATGACCTCTTTGACCTTTGAACTTTCACCTACATAGCCCAAAAGCTAATCAGATCATTTACCTAGGGTGATATACATGTACAGTAATATCAAGTTTAAAGTTTGTAGCACGAACGATTCTTGAGATATCGCGTAAACGAGGCTATCACATGAAATTTCAGAAATTGACCTCTGTGACCTTTGAACTTTGACCTTTGACCTGCCTAACCCAAAATCTACTCAGATTGTCTTCCCAAGGTGATACACTGGAGCACCACGTATGAAGTTCATAACTCAAATGGTTCTTAAGAACGTTAACGAGAAAGCGGGACCAACATGATGCCTCAGGGACCACCTTCGGTGGGCGGAGGCATAAAAATGCTGATTGTCATGAATGCATGGAGATATCTTTCTAAATACCTGGGAAAATATTATAACAGAAAGCTTTGATTTGATTTATTAAATACATGAACACGTAGTTTAAAATTGCTAGCAAACAAGTCATTGATTTCATTCTGGAAAGTTCTGAAAAGGGCCCTTCAATAATTCAAAATGAGCTCTGGTGAAAATATGTCTATGTACATCAAACTTGAAGAACATGAATATCACTTTTCACAGCAAATCCCACTTTTATTTCCACAATGCTATCTTGTAGACATCACTATGTACAAATTCAATTCAAAGTCACCCCTTGCCGAAAGTAACAATTAAAGTTCATGTACTAGTACAAACATGTAGGTAGACCAACGTGCTAACGCAAAGCTACACCATATCAAATGGGTGAATTCAAGTACACGTTAAATAGCCCACCAAACGCAAAAAAATAGGTATAAACTTTACAGTGGTGATATACATGTACAAGTACATGTAGCAATACAGAAAATTCATTCAAGCATGTCTACAATGTAGATCACGGGACTGTGGTGGTGGAAGTTTTCTTTGCAGATTTCACAGCATAACGATGATTGTAGGGCGGACACAGAATGCATTTTGATTTGGGTGACAATAGGAATGACAATTGGACTGTGAAATGATGGCCAGAGGCAAACTACAGTGAGGAAGGGGATGTGTTAATAATGCTTCTCACTTACAATGGTACTATTTATTTCAAAGTATTAAAGATAAAGTAGAGTTCTGGTTTTGCAATTACACTGTTTAAAAAACTGTCTCATAGCAATTGGGAGAGGTTGATCATGTCTCAATAAGATTTGTTTATACTGTGACCAATTCGGAATCATCAAAATGATAAGAAATTGACCCAATCTTGCTGAAGTGTACATGGACTGCACACAGAAATGGGTATATGGGACTGCACACAGAAATGGGTATATGGGACTGCACACACAAGTGGCATGAATTTATGATATATTCTTTATGATATATTCAAGTGGCATGAATATTCGGCAGGAACATTTCAGCTATTTCTCATCATATTTTTTGAATATGAGGGCATTTGAATCATTTCTTTTCAGGGGACATTTCTAATATGAAGTTCTTCCAGATTTAATAACATAAAAGGAATGAGAAAGCTCACAATTTATTTTTCACCTCTCCCAGAACTCAACTTTCTCTTTAAGAACATTTGATGGGTAGGGCAGTAATCTCACATGAACCCTGATGGGTGATCAGTAACAATTTTGAGAAGTGCAATTAAACAACACAAAGAGCATATTAACTGAATGTCTGACTAATATAAGTTAAGGTACAAGTACATCACACACTTGTAGGCCAGAAGGTCTAATATTATTTGCACATGAAGTATACAGAATAATATCTACTGAGCATATCCCAGTATGTTTAATCAAGGAGTTATCACAGTTCTGTGATAACTCCTTGGTTTAATAACCCTTTCGTGATAGCAATCAACATTGTGTGGTTTGGCTCAATAAATTTGGATTCAGAGCTCCAAAAAAATATACATGTAGTTGTACCAGATGCATGAGTAGAAAAAGCAAAATATTATGTGCGTATCGTGTCCATTTTTGTTGCATTGACCATATTGCATTTGATGCCAGGAATTTTTCAAAGGAAAATAAGATTCAAAAATCCCTAAATTATCAACACATTGGGAGGTTCAAAATCATTGTTTTTTATCAAAATTTGCCATTTTTTGACATGTCTATTTTTTTATAAGAACTATATTCTATTTGAACCATAAGCAATAAAAGAAAAATACTACTGTTGCCAATTTCAAGAACAAATTGTGATCAATTTAGCTCTTAAATTAGGTCAAGAAAGGGTTAACTCTTTATAAAATATATATAATGCCATTCTGGTTCTTACTCTTAGAAGACGCTACGTTCTTTTAAACACCCCTTTCAAACAAGTTTCCCCGCCTATATAGTGTATAACTCCCCGGTGAAAATCTTCCAATTTCACGAGCACAAATTCCTTAGGTTATGCGGGAAAGTACAGGAGCACCATTCAAAGTTGCCATTGGTTACGAATTCCACGTTCAATCGGCCGGAAGTCAGGTTAGATTTCGCGCGGGATTAATGAAAGTCGATGCGACAACATGGGATCATAATGTGACCGGCCGGAAGTGATAATTTATTGCTGACATATTTCACCGGGGAAGTTCTCTGCCGACCCTTTCAAACCAACCACTCACCCGCTTAAACTCTCTTCCCCCGCGTAAGTTCTCCACCTCGGTAGGTGGAGAAGTTACGCGGGAAGTTAAGTGGGTGACTTTTCCCTAGTCCTTTTCAGACCAAACCTTTCCCCGCGTAACTCTAAACTTACGTGGGTAACTTACGCAGGTAAGTACTTGGTTTGAAAGACGTATAAATTAGTGGATCCAGGGGTGGCAAATATAAAACCTAATCTTGCATATTTTATGTATAAAATATAATTTTTAAGCAGAAAACATGGCACCTAATTATGCCCCTCATAACACCTTAAGACTACAAAAGTCACATGAAAAACGTAATCTTTTTTTTTTCTTTTGCAGGATAAAGAATTTTGGAGTGACAAAGCAATAAAGAAAAAATATATTAAAGGATGATGTTTTTTATTTGATTTTATTTGATTTTTATTTTTTTGCTGTTCAGAATATTTCTGACTTACATGCTCCCCCCTCCCTCCTCAACCTTCCAGCCGGAGAATCCTGGATCCACCAATGATTTAAAATCATCTAAATAACATAAATTCTAAAGATACACATGTACTAAGACAGGTCAACAATCTTGGTACTTAATAAATGCAGAAATATTCGCGGTACATTAATTTTGGCGGATTTCTGCGGACGCGAATTCTAGAACTCGCGAAAATATTAGCCTGATTTCCTATGCGGGTTGAATTGCACGCTTCAGCACATTAATATGTGTGTGTGTCCAATTCATTTTTGAGCGTGTGTGTAGTTGTGCATGTTGTATGCATTTGAATGGACTGCATGTGTGTAAATTAATACATGGAGTGGGTATACATGCGAGCGTGTAAATGCGCAGCGCGAATTTAAGAACCCTTGAATATGTTTTGGGGTCGCTCAGCGCGAAAATTTAATCGCGCGAAAATAACAGTGTTTACAGTACATGTACACGTTCTACTAAGTACATGTACCATCATACTTACATTTTGGGAGAGAATATTTCACCCAGAGTTTGCTACTGGTGATCTTGTTTTCTCCAAAACATTGAAAGGATATTTCACCACAGCCCCCAAAAAGTTAACCTTTAATATGTAATCAACAAGCAATTGATTGCTTTTTAATTAGCTCAGTAACTAGGGATAACTCTTATTGATATTGTCTAGGATATCTCCTCACAACTCTGACAATATGGGTTGCTGAGTACGTTTACGAGTTTACGCTGTATTATACATGTACCGGTATACCACATGTGTGTTAATGAATTAATAGTCAATATACAAGTAGTAGGTTTTATTGATCTCTTAATTTCCTATGAATAACAGTGTGTCCTTCGGAGTGTCTGATCAACATCCATTGCTTTTACAATCAGTATCAGTTCAAAAAGCATCAACAACCTACATCTATATACATGCATACGAGAGAGAGAGAGAGAGAGAGAGTGGAAAAAAAGAGAGTGGAAAAAAATAGAGTGGAAAAAAAAGAGTGTTAACACCTTATATTGTCTTCATGTACATTTATGATCTTTAGAACATATTTTGTTACATATAGTTTTTATTAATGGCAACGGTGAACGCACACTTGTAACTTGCATGTATTTGTTCGTTATGTAAGGTACATACATGTAATATAGTCTGTGTTTTCACCTCATTAAATTGTGCTATTACATGCCTTCTAAAGTTCAAAACAAATAGCATTTTTAGTTCTCAACAACTACTGTACACCTGTCACATTGTTTTGCACTGAATGGGTGCAACTACCCCTGATCCATTATCGAGTATATCTCCACCATATTGTATGCTTTGGCTAATTAAATTTGCATCATTCTTGACTGAAGTTCAGCTGCCAGATCGGTGATAAAAATCAATAATTCTTTTATTACCATTCTGAGAACATATTCCCATTTCTACAGACGTTGGCTTCATCTACAAGTGCTACTGCTTAGATATTGAACAGCACTTGGTCACTGTTTTTTGTGTACCGGTAACGAAATTATAAACATTATCTATACATGTAATATGCATTTTACTGCAAACATGGAATATTTCGCAGTGTTGAAATTTCGCACATTTCGCGCGGCATGAAATATGCGCAAAAATAAAAACATGCGAATATTTTTGTTTATGCATTCTTTTGCCCATGAGCTTAGCTCGTCGCTGAAATTAAAAACACGCGAAATTCACTTTACTCAGCCGAGCGCAAAAAATTAATCTCGTGAAAATTTCCACTTTTACAGCAGAGCTGCCAACCTCTGGCCAAGCTTTTCCGTACACGCCAAGCTGAAAAATCGTATTTTGGCGATGAAATCCGTAATTTTTTGCAAGTCCCCAAATACCAAATTTTTAAACTGCAACTGCCACCAAAATTGTATAAGTTAGATCTAAAAATGTCCTAAAAATACTCTTTATGACACCCCAATAATTATAAATGGGAATAATATAATTATCTAGATCTAGAAACATAAAAAACCAGCTAAAAACTCACATTCCCTATTCATCCTTTCGATTCCACTACGGAGCAGCTCCACATACTGCCGCCTTACACCAAGCAGCAGCCGCGCCGTGCCGCCCGCGGGCTAGGCTGGCCGGCTGCCTAACGCCTCGGTGTGTGAGAGCAGCCGCACTGCTAGCGCTTGAGCTCATAGCGTGAGCTGGAAGTTTGTGTGTGCGGTGAAAGTACGTTCGCAGTCTCCTTTCTGTATGCACTTTAGGTACGTACACAGTGCGGAGTTCCGGGAACAGCGAAAATAATACAATATGAGTGTGAAAGTATGAGTGATAACAAATACATGTGCGCAACGTATAATAAGAATAGTGCATAATCGGATTTCTTCAAATCCGTAATTTTTGGGCGACATTCCGTACTTCCGTAATGATGGTTAATTTCCGTACCAATTACGGAAAAAATCCGTACTAGTTGGCAGCTCTGTTACAGTAAATGAATATGTTTGCGTTTTTTCACATACATTTCTTCATTGGCCCAATTTCACGAATACCTATGGTTTAGACCTCCATAAGCATACAGTGTATACATGTACCATGTAGTATGCTCATGTCCTCATGTCTAATGAACGGGCAGTACATGCTCATTTTAGTCCGGGATGGGGCTCTAAACCATTTTTCAACCCTTTCAGGACAGGAATTACTCAAGGGCTAAATTGATCAGATTTTGTCTTCAAAATTGGCAACAATAATAATTTTCTTTTTAGTGCTACATGGTTCTAATAAGGTGTAATGTCTTTGAGAACAGTATACATGGTTAGGAAATTTGTCGAAAAGTTGAAAAAATTTGCCAATATTGATGAACAACAATGATTTTGAACCTCTCAATGTGTTGCCAATTTAAGGATTTCAAAGCTTATTCTCGTTTTTTTTTATTCCTGGCATGAAACGCAATATGGTCATGCAATGAAAATGGACATAGTGTGTGCAGAAATTTTTGCTCTTTCTACTCATGCATCTGGTATATTTCTTAGAGCTTTAATCAAAAGTTATTTAGCAGACCCACAAAATGTGGTCAATTGTCTCGTAAGGATTAATTTGTATACATTTGTTGTGTTCATGTACATGTAGATGTATTCATTAATTGAGATGATATAAGTTTGCTCATTCTGAAACTGAACTAATTAATTCTGAAATAATAAATCACACTTCTTTTCATAAATAATATTTCAAATTTGTTGATAAATGCAGACAATATCTTAATTTGAGCAGAATAATACTACATATTGTTTTTGTAGAAACTGTTGTTCCTCTTCTCAATTTCCTCCTCTGATCAGACACATTGGATATCATACACTGAACACATTTATAAAACAGAAATAGAATTCCAAGGATTTGTATATTAGTACAATTGTACATGTACGTAAAAGTCAACAAGAAATAAAACAGCTGTTTATAGAGATGAAAAAATATTAATATTATGTACATGAATGCAGGATACCACAACTGTATAGGAGCTCCTATTGTATTTAGTACGATGCAACACACTTTATTAATCAATGATTCACTTGCCCACATAAATTGCACACATACAATTACTCTACATACTATCATTGATGTAATATCATTTAGACATAAATTCAGAGATAAATAATTATTGTTCTAGACTTTGATTGTACACAGTACGTGAACTATTAAGCTTTATGGGAAATCAGGCCTTCATTTTTGAGGAGCGCGATCGCGCTGGCGCTCCTACCGCGCTCCTCAAGCCATAGTCAGGAGCACTAACGACAGCGCTCCTTATTTGTTGCAAATACAACTCGGACTCGGAGCAACTCGACTTGAAAAATCATTTTTGTGTAGATGTATACGAAAATACAGTGTTGTCTATGACTTCCGGGTTTGAGCTATCGATACACGTAATGTTACAGTCCCACCGACGAAACCGACCCCAAACTGATCGATGGTACATGTACGGTATATCATTCAAATTCGCTCTTCCGTTGTGTGACTGGGTCGTGTGACTGCGAAAACATGTTTTATTCGCATGCAGCGGTGCCCACGTAGCGTACACGCCATGCAAAACGCATGTAAGCACAGCACCGATCTCTATATGTGGGGCAATGTATTAACGCTTGCTGAACTGCGCACCGGCTTTGTCAAGATCGTGGATTTAACGGAATTATTTCGCGAAACTAGAGAGGATTTGATCAAAATGAGTGGAAAACGGTCACAGAAGTTCAAAGAGCATTACAAACAACGATTTCCTTTCATAAAGCCAAGCACAAAAGGCGTTGAATTTGCATTTTGCATGTGTAAGTTATATTTAGTATATAATAGGCCTAGGCATGCTTGTCTAATTATAATTTTAACTTTTTAACAAGTTGGTTTCCAGCAATGCAATTAATTTGTCAGGAATGTTTCTGATCTATCTGTCTAGCTTGTGTGTGTAAAAATCAATATGATCCAATTTAGTATATAATGCGTGAGTGAGCACACATCAAAGGGAAAAATGTGACGAGACATTTCAGCATAAGAAATGAGCATTTTTGCAATGGATTGGAAGTATGTCGCGCGAGGGTAGTTTTGTTTGAACTTTTATTGAAGCCAGGTATTCGTTTTTTTTGCTGTAAATTCCTTTTTATTTTTGCCATCATGATGATGATTCCTTTTTTGGTTGCACAAGGTTGACAGCTCTGCCAAATCGTGAAATCGAAATACGGAATTTCAAATTCATGGAAAATTGGCATTTTAGCACCTTTTTATTTAATTGAGCTCCTCAAAAATCTCGGGAGAGTGATTGTAAGGAGCTCAATTGAGCTCCTCGAGAAAATAAGGAGTGTGATTTATGGAGCTCCACCCAAATTCTAAACGTGAAGGCCTGGGAAATGCAGAATTTTCTCCAAGTTCTTGACTTATTGATCTCCCCACAGGGGCAGACTCGTATGAGTCATACATTATATTTACACATGTACATCTCACACATGCTAGTAGTGGGCAATGCACAGATTTCATCAGCCTAACCTGGGTGGCGTCCGACATACATTTTCCTTCAGTCATTTACAAATTTTTCCCAAATTCACGTAACTTAATTTCTTTTTGCTTGAAACTCGTTGCCTTCATGAGGCCAGAATTTGGAATGAATTGGGACTTTAGTGTGAAATTAATTTGATTCCATCAAAATACATTTTTTGCACAAACTCAACGTCTTCAGGTGCAAGGTTTTCAAAATATTGCATTTCAACATTAAGTAGCTAGACCTACGTGTACATATAACAGCTTGTTCACAGTATGCAATACTCCCCCCCCCCCCCCCCCCCCCTCCAATCCTGTTTGGGTGCAAGTAACTTTGTAAGAATAGATTTCGAGACCTCTGACAATTCAAATCTTTATTATCATAATTTCATATAGGTCTATATGTACCATGTACAATACATGTAGACTGAATGGGGCCAGCTATCTAATGTACACAGAGGCCTCTTGGTATTGTTTGTAAAACATTATTCAACCCTCTATACAGTATTGATGTCTTTCCTTTCACAACAATACCATGGTGTTCTCCTGCAGGGATAGGCATGAATGCACACACAGTTCAATTCAGAGCACACACCCTCTTACAATGTCGGCATGCCCACTAAACAAATGAACTTTATAATGCCCACTCTATGATGATTCACTATCAGAACTGGACTAAATACATGTACATGATCATTTTTTTTTTATAGGCCTACCCCCATTTTGAACCCTCCTAACAATGCTGTATGTAGGCTCTAGCTCTACATTAAGACACTTTCTTCTATACACCCTCCCAATCGGAAGAAACTGTATGTAGTTCTTAGTATCCAAAGTTACAAAATAAACCCTCAATAATGGACATAAACTACAATGCATAACTTGAAGTCACGTAAGTCAAACTTTCCCTATTAGAAGTCGAATCAATCTTTTTGACCAAATATGCAAAACATGTGTTAATTACATTTCCTAAATCAAATTTTGCATTTAAGTCAAATTATTTTTTTGCAGTCCCAACAGATTTGACCACGGTATGCAAAGTTAACTATTCATACATTCATGCACATGTACATGTAGGCCTATGGTGAGATTCAAAACTCATTTATAGACCAAACAAAGTTCTCAGATAACTACATACAGTACATGCAACGAGTTACTTGATGTATTCATGTATGATGGGAGACCAAGTTTTCTGGGACCAAAAGACCAGTGGCTAAAAAACATTTAATTCAGTGCTTGATGCCCTTGCCAAATTTTGTTTGAACTACATGTACATGTACATCAATGCAAAACATAATGTTTGCTGGCCCAATTAATCTTTCAAAAATAATCAATAAATTCATCTATGTTTTAATCAGAGATGTTCCCCTACATGTACAAGTTGCTAAATGTAAATGCTACATGTATATGCTCCAATGTCTTACTACTGGCCGACAGTTTACGATCCACTGACAAATAGACATAATTGAATTACGCACCATGTGTATTTATCATGTATGGGAGTAGCCCCACTTACTGCTTCCTGATGTAAATGGTTTCACTGTGTACACTGCTCACCACAGGAAACAAACAATAACAAATCACTCGATTACAAACTTTATGGCACTTCTATAAAAGATGAGATCGCTAACTGCAAATGCAACATGTACATGTATGTGTATATGTAGCTTTGCCTTTTTATGTCTCATCATTTTAAACACAGTTTATGTTGTTCCTATTGTGTTGTGAATTTTTATCTGGTACATGTATATTTACTATCTACTTTAAATAATGTTTGGGAAATTAATTCTTTTTATTCATGAAACACACTTCTTATCTTGAATGCATTTGTGTAATATACTACAGTAGGGCCTACAATACATGTTTTGAATGATTACTTTTTGAAACAGAAATATATTTTCACATACTGAATCTCTGAAAAAAAACAAAATATTCCTGGGAGTTTTAAGGAAAATGATCAACATCAACAGGTGAATTCAATGTTACTATTTTATCTAAGAATTCTATTATTGCTAGGGTACTAATAATCCTAAAAATCATTTTCATATCAATATCAGGAAAACTTCAGAGGAATTCTGTATCATTATTCCCACCCTTGCAATGTTTCTTTCATTCATCTTTGGACTGATTTTTAAGAAGCATTTCCAAAAGTTGAAATGTATTTTTTTTAAATATACTGTCATGTCACCAGTCATGGCGCACCCTTGTAATACAGCTTCAATGCTGCAACGCCCTACGTCAACTGCTCTAGTCTCTATGGAGCGTAATGAATGGATGCGATTGGCTAGCAGTTATTTTACCAAAATAAATACAACAAAGGAACAACTACATGTATATGCGACGTTTCGCTGGCTGCCAATCGTGCAAAGAATGACGGCTGGAAAAGTTTGTTTCCAAAAAGAATTATCCGCAGGGCGTTTTTATGTTCTGCTAATTTTTTTGTAGCAGACTGAAACAAAATACATAATATGTACCATATTTTCTGTTTTCCATGTAAACCAGCGTTTAGCTTCCATAGATGTTGGCCAGACAATATATTTGCATGAAAAATAGTTTGGAAACAAATTATCTTTGTTCAAACTTGGCTGTCTCGTCGAGATGCTATATGCTCCAGTCTTGACGCGCCATTCCTACAACACACAAATCATGACGTAGGCAGCCCGACAAGCGCATTACACAGTGCGCATGCACAATCCTGCAAAGACAATGCCATAGCCAGACAGCTTCCTGCTTATGGTTTAGTAGCGCACCATGTACTGAGTGAATATTTTTACAACAGAGTGATTTATCTTTAATAGGTTAATCCTTCCTTCACGATATCATTAGCTAAGGGTGCGGCACCACTGGTGCACAGTGCGGCGACACTGGAGCAACAGAAGCCCCGCAGAAGCGTCGCAGTGGCATTCGCGCCGTAGAAGCAAGATGCAATGTTTCAGGTAATGTTTCAGGTGGATTTTATTGACAAGCACTATCGGCATCGAATGGTTGGTGATTCCTCAACAAATATGGTATTTTCTGAAAATTATGAATACAAAACTGTCAAACCAGTCCACGACCGGTGACATTACGGTACTAAAACAAAGTCTGTTCAAATTAAATATCAATATGGATAAATCTTTCACACAAGTACACTGTACATTATTGGCTGCCAAATAATTGCAGTCACCAAAGTGACTTATGAAATACCTAACAGACATACCTCCAAAATTAATAAACATATTCATGGTGGGGTCAAGAAGGTGAAGAACCACTGGTCTAGAACCCACTCTCGTCAAACTTCATTACCACACTGACAGTAATGTGTAAAAGATAAAATGTAGATGCAGCTCATGCAGGTTCTTAGCACTGGGATGAATCTGGGTCGTCTGATTAACTACTTCCTAATGAGATTTCCTACCAGACATAACAGTGGCAAATCTCACACACAAGATTCATTGAACTCTTCAAGGCATGATCTCTACCATCATACATGTAGGCTATACTTTCTTCTTCTTGTCTTTCAGTTTCAGCTTACTCATGATCAGGCTGGGTTGTCCTATTTTTAAAGGTACCAATTAACTTTGGAAAATGCATGATGGAAAATCAATACAAAAGAATAACCACGATGGGCACTTTGTATAAAAGGGAAAAAAAGAAACGGGAAATTCTAAATTGCAAAAGATTGATAAAAATGCTGACTTGTCCATTTCTGGACAGAGACAGGGTTTACTGTACATGTACATGATATGTCTCTCACTTCTTTCATTAATCCTCATTTTTCTAGAAACATCTGATTCACGTGATAGCACATTCACCATGTCTCTGTTTTCTTTTTCTCCCTATATCGAAATGCAGCTGATTGGAAAGTGAGTACTGAGTAGTATTCTATTTCCAAAGTGCATGCTGATCACAGTACTACAGCTTCTTTAGTTTGAAGCAATACAACCAAAAAGTACTTTTATAGCCTCTGACTTCCTGGTTGATCAACTCACTGCATTCTGCTACACTGAAGATTTCAAAGTGTTCGTACGATTTGTAAATGCATTTAATATTTGGCATTATGGGCATGCATTGTAACTGAGCCATTTACGTCATAGATCTTGTCAAAAGCATTCTTTTACTCCCACAGGTTTTCTGATCATAACTACAATGGATTGTGTTTTTCCTTTCCTTTTTTTTAATGGTAAACACAAACGACCTTGGAACTACATGTAGCTGGACATGCATGATATGTCCATGGAAAATGTATGCAAAACCCAAATCATATCTTATTCAGCGGATTGAATGAATCAAACTGAACCCCCCCCCCCCCCCACAAAAAAAAAGCCCTGAATCTACTTTTAGTTTGAGTAAAGTATTAAAAAAACAAAACAGCTAAACGGGCCTACAAATCAGTTTCCTAGAGGAAAGAAGCATTTACCCTTTTGTGACATTCCAGCTACATGTACAGGGATATCATCATACATAGATAAGAATCAGCATGTTATTTTGTCACTCATGCACACAAGCTTGCATTTAAAGTGAAACTTATACATGTACATGTATGCACATGTACATGTACAAGTCAATGGTGGGATAAAAGTTCATAAATGTGCAAAGAAAGAAATTGTTTGTGCCCCATGGGAAACATCAATTGTTTATTGGAGAAAATTATTGAGATGAACTTTGTGTATTTTAAGGCTTCATTAGCAGAGCTTCATGTGGGCTCATCACAAGAATATCAGCTACATCCAGTACATGTACTTGATATTGATATCTAAATAAGAATGGAAATTATCCTTCGAAATATATACTATTCCTCATTAGCATAAAATAAATGTCAATTTGGTAAAATCATCCCAAAAAGAAGAATGATCATCATGGCCCTCTGAGTCTGAGATGTAAATCAGGCAAAACTGAATGTTTTCAAAGATCTTACAACATGAGAGAAAGCTACAACATACATGTATGTACATGTATGTAATGACCGAGTAAAGAAAAGCAAAACGGTATAAACTCTCGGCTGACCTCCAAATAATTGACCTTCTCGGAATTGATTACTCACTGACGACTTGGCATACCGGCAAATTTATTGAACAAATTTGTGGGACTACTGTTACTAAAATATATGCCTACATGTAGATCTGCTGATTGTACTGTAAATCCAGAAATTTCTGCATGCATGAAACTTTCGCAAATTTCGCAAGTGGTCAAGATTTGCGAAAGTTTCATGCTGCGAAATAATCAAATCACAATTGAAACAACATAAAATGATTGCAATTTGCGAAAGTTACTGGTTATATTTTTACAGTTATCTTCCTTATAATGTCCATTCATTTTCTTGAATGATATTGGCATAAATACATGTACATGTATATTAAACTCTCTGAAGTTGGAAAATTCTTGTGTTTACACATTGAACCATGTCCAACTTTATTAGCAATTTCATAGACTGCATGCAGACAGTACGGAATTGCAGAGTAACCGTATATTTTCCATGAATACATTTACCAGTAAAACGTGAGCCTGTAAGGTAAACATATAGGCCAAAAGCAGCTGCCTATTAACTAATAATTGTAAACTGTTAAAAAGATTCATACACATCTACATGTATAATGTAGACAGTAGGCCTATTTGTATAAAGTATCTTTGTCTTCAAATTCAGCAGTTAAATTGAAAGTCATTACAGATTCATAATACACAATATTGCCACAAATAGTCTCATTCATTTTTTCATACATGTAGGATGGGGGGTTGCATTTCCGGACACTTAACAAAAATTAGCCCGTCAATTTTGTCAGATTTTACAAAAAACATGCATCAGGTAACACTAAAAGCAGTGAATATTTGCAATTCACATGATTTTTCAACATATCCTGTGAAAGATCTGTGAAAGATTTGTGAAAATTTGCATGAAAAGTTGTTCGATTTACTGTTTAAAAATGACCTGTCTGAATTAACAACCTGTCCGGAATTACAACGTCCTGGTATACATGATGAACTTGCTTGCTCAATGCCAATATACGCAAAACAATGAAATTTGATCATTATAAGACACAGGTTGTTTACAGGTACTGGAAATAGTGCTGGTACTGTAGTACTTGTAGAGTAATACCCATGAAGACCAAAGCTCATGTCTGACATACAAGTAATTTGAGTGAATTATGTCGGCACACATGAGGTGCAATGTAGGCCTACAGTGTCAAGTACAAGTCACTGGTTGCATTTCAATAAAAGAAACAACACACTGGTGCATACTCAGAGATTTCTGTGTGTACACATGTACACAGAAACAATATTTCCCTTTCTTTTCCCAGATTTGTATTTATATTGTGGAGATTGTACAAACTGTGCAGCAGTGCAGAGGCTACAGTACTGGGCGTTCTCACCTATTTGCACATTGAACTCTGCAAAGGGGTATAATTGCACTTTATGTAGGCTAGTATAGTGTAGGACTACCTGATAGTCTATGAAAGATATGGTTGGAGGTCCAATGTACAAGGATAGAGGGTCATAAACAGAGGCCATAGGCATATTGACATTTTAGACAATGGTCTGTTTTATGGAGCCGTATATTCCTACCTTGTTTGTTGTATCACCAAATGAAGACAAAAATATGTGGTGTCTCATGTACATTACAAGCATGAAACTGTTGGCTTACATGTATCTTCCTTTTTCTTTATTAATGGCCAAAGAACTAAGGGCAATTGAGATATTTAATATTCTTGTACATTATTTAGGTAGGTACTGTACATGTAGATCTATACTAGATAGTGGATGTATAGTCATACATGTATGAACTCTTTCAGTGCCGATGGCACGTATACGTGACAGATAGACTTGTCATTTTCATTCACCAATTGCTCGACCACAGAAAAGGTATATGGTGGTCAATGTATATCAAATTTTTTAGCATAAATAAAGCATTCTAAATATATGATCATAATTATATGCTACCATAGAAATTTTCAGAGAAAATTGCAGATTTTTAAAAAGATATTAGCTTATTTCAACATTAAACAATAGTAAACATATGGAAAAACAAAACTTAATGGACAAAAACTCAAATCTCAAATGTAATTTTCAAAAAATCTCATGCATAAAGTAGGGTAAATTAATAAAGTTTGGTATCATAAGAAATGGTAATAAATTTCTTACAATTTATGTACACAATATTTTGCGAAATGATAGATAGTTAATGAAGTGGAGACATTTAAAAAGTAAGCATTGATCACATTTTGGTAAACTTTTGAAGAGAGCTAAACCCCTTGGCACAGTAAGAGTTAAAGCTTAAATACATGCAGGTTATATCAAAATGGACACATACACTGTACAGTTGTACATGTATGTACATGACGTAGGGCTGCATAGAGTATGCCAGATGACTATACAGTTTCAGAGGAAAACTCAAGAGGCTACTAAACAAATAATGTTGCACCCAAGTACATCGTGTACTCTACATGGAGGTACATGTACATGGAAATTTTGAATAAATATCTGAATATTTTAATTACATGTGTCAGGATCTAATAACTACATGTACCTGCAGGGCCTACATGTACATGAATATAAAATGCCAATTACAACATGGAGAGGAAACCATCAATGATTTAGTCCTTGAACCTACGTGTACACTGTATAACCACACTGCACTTTCTCTACAGGTGGTTCCCCACATGTACATGTACTCATCATTAGCTATAATGACCCTCTGCAGACACTGTACTGTATGCGGCATTACAAGTCCATCTGACTGAACTAAGTGGCCAACCCCTAAAACTGTAAACATTCAACACCTACACCTACATATACATATAACGGAAGTGATGTAATACTTAAGCGCATAATAACCTTGAATAGTTCTCTATGTGCGCTTCACAACAGTACATGTAGAGGTCTTCATTTACTGTACAGTGTACATTTACATGTAAATCACAGATAATTTTATGAGTACATGTACTTCAAAACTGAAAGTTACTTATTTAAATGTAAAACATTATTCCTCCTTTGCACTTACATGTACCACTATGCATGTTAAGGTTCTAATTTTGAAAGTTTGAGGATGATTACAAATAAAGTGATAATCTTGATGAAACAACTCACACGTTTGCAATTCTATTCATATTTTTTCCCATTATTATTTGCAATACAGGGCCTACTACATGTACATGTAGGTATAAGGAATTTATAAACTGCACCAAAGCCAACAGGTGACTACTTGTATGTCGGCCTATATTCAACATAGTATGATGTGTAATCAAAGCAACAATCGTCCCCTTCTTATCTTTTACTATAGGTACAATTGTGAGTGATAAAAGCTGATCTTTGCTCTAATGCACTCACCTACATGAAATAAGATGTAAGATGGACATCAATACATGGATGATGATGGATGCATATTTACATTCTGGTCAAGAGAAAATCTATCAAACTGTTTATTACAGCTAATGTACACCTCTTAAAACTTTGACAAATGAAAAACACATGAAAACAATCATATACTGTACTTTGTTAATATTATTCTAAAGTACATATTCGCTCTTGAATTTCAATTCAAAGCTTCATGCATGCCTACTAGTACCAAGGAGTGTGATAACTCCTTGCTAAAACTTACAAGTACATGTATGAAGGTATGTTCTTTAGCCCCCTCCACCCCCCCCCCCCCCCCCCCATTACCTAGAAGGTTTCTCGAGACCACCCTTCTCAACCACTCTTGAACTCACTACATTGGCTTCCTTTGAAGCAAAGAATAATTTTCAAATTACTCTTGTTTGTCTACAAAATACTTAATAACCAGGCTCCAGAGTATTTAATTAACTGTCTGAGTTTATACAAGCCCACTAGATTACTAAGGTCCGCCAGTGACCCTCTCCGCCTCACATATTCAGTAACTCGAACATTAGCTGGTGATAGAACGTTTACTGTGTCAGCTTCAAAATACTGGAATGATTTGCCACTTTCTATTAGAAAGTCTTCATCAGTAATAATTTTTAGAAAGGCATTAAAAACACATCTTTTCGATAGTTTATAGTTTGTACATGATTTAATTTATTGTAAGCGCTTTGAGCCTAATGGGAAAAGCGCGTTATAAGTAATAATAATAATAATAATAAAAAAAAAAAAAAAAGTGACAGTAACTTTAATTTCAAGTCAAAGCTTGAAAATGCATTACATGCACGTCTACATACATGTATGTAACACAGGCATGTTCTTTAACCCCCCCCCCCCCCCCTCCCCCACCCCTACATGTACCGGTACATTTACTAAGCAGTCTGTGACAGATCTTATATTTTCTCTGAATATTCCAAAGTACAAGTGCATGTTGTACCCAACTAGTTGAATATATTTTATTCTTTAGTGCTGTTGTGCACGTACAAATGATAATTATCATTTATTACCTTGTAAACTTTACCAAAAGAACCATCCCCAAGCTCCGATAATAATTCCCATGATTCGTTTGGGTCTCTGTCTCGAATAATATTCAAGAACTTGTTCTTCTTCGTCTTCTTTCGCTTGAAATACTTGCTCATGCTGAAGTTTGGTCTACGATACTTGTTGGGTGCAACACAGAAACAAATTGTCCCTACTTATCCCACTAAGGTTTGTAGTATATTGTGAGCATGTTGAAATTGTGCATCGGCCCAGAGGCTTAGCACTGATGGGGCGTTCTTACAGTCTAGTACAGAATTGTACATTGACCCCCAAAGATAATTACATGTAGGTACATGTACCCATGGAAGTGGCCGTAAACAGGGGCCAAAAGGCATGTTGACATATTAGGTAATAACAGTCTGTGAAATACATGTACAGCCCAATACTTGCAATACATGTACGTTCACATTAGACTAAATGTTATCATCTTTACTTGGATTCCTGTGACTTTAGGTACTTAAGACTTTATTTGTAAACAAATTTTTAGGCGTTACACTCCCAGGGTTAAAGATCGTATGCTCGATCTGTAATGAAAATCACAAGTCAGAAAAAATTGGAACCAGCGGGTATCGACTTAACCACCAGGCTATTCTGGTTCACGGCCAAGTCACGATGAACTGGAATCAAATACCCAAGATCCACTTCTTTCCACTAAACTCTAATCAATGTTTTAATAGTTGTCAGTATATCTCCGGACAGGTTGGCTATCCAAATCTTTTTCAAATAGTAATGTAAATCAAATAATTTTTCCTGCAAATTGTCATAATCTTTTTCAGAAGTTACAATATTTTATGAATGGCAAATATCCATCACTAGGCCTATCAGTCCATAGAATTTAAATTATACGGTGAATATTTTTCGTACATGAAAAACTACAGCAAATGCAAAAGGTAATTTTCGTTAAGTGTCCGGATTCGGAAGCACAACCTAGTAACTATCACTAGTAGTAGTACTACTACTAGTACTAGTAATCATCTGAACATTCTGTTCTGAAATTTATGTTACTGTAGTCTAAATCATTTTCATTTCATTTTTTTTTTCATCTGTCTCACCTTGTAAACTTTTCCAAATGCACCATCCCCAAGCTCTGATAATAATTCCCATGTTTCATTTGGGTCTCTGTCTCGTATGATGTTCAAGAACTTATCCTCCTTCCGCCTTCTCATAAAAAACCTGCTCACATTTTTGAACATATCGAGTTTTTTCGGGAACAGTTGTGCCGCCAAATCTGAAATTAGTGAGAGGAGACGTTCAAAGCCAAAGAAAGGCAAGTTGGTAGGATTTAGTAAAATTTCTCCCAAATGTCAGTTATAATTTCATATGGACAACAAATACGTTGGAGAGTCAACTTCTGGTCATTTAGATTGTGGTTTGAGCAAACGGCATCGGCTCAGCCTGAGCCGAGAGATGATGCGGGCACTTTCCTACCGGTGCATCGGGCTGCAAATAGCTCCACAGGCTGCACAGCTCAGCCACGTCCACGTCCGACGCAACGATTATCCGGTGATCAAACAAACTTATCAATATCAAACTCTGTTATCTTTACAAGATAAAATCCTCTGAAAGTCCGATCCAAGACGAAGTGATGATAACATCCGGTTTATATCCATGAACGATGACCGCTCTGCATCTCACAAGCAAATTCATCGACATAATATGTGTGATTGATACCACTTACAAACGTTCCGCTGGTACTGGTAGAACCGCCTCTCGTAATTTCTTCGCCATATTTTTAACTTATACGCCTTATTACCTAGCCTGCTTTCAATCCGTTTTTTTTTTAACGACTGATAAAAATAATCAAGAAACGAATCCCTCACTCATCTCACTGTGGGAAAATTTTCTTACCCATACGTGATTCGAATGCAATATTTTTTCTCTCTCATTTTTTCCTTCAAATTCATGCACCCTAGAAAGGGAAATGTCATTTTCAATATTCGGGAGCACTGGCCAGTGGCAGAAAAAAAAAATCAATGCTGCAGTCGGGGGGCCGGGGGTACCTTCCCCACCCCTCCCCATCTTCGCCGCGATCTGAGGAGAAATACAACCACAAGCATGACCTTTTGGTTTGTATTTAAACTGAATCTGCTCAGAATAGGCATATCATTTCTTGGAACACAAGATTTTGTTTATTTCCATCATGAGCAGAAAAGTTACAAACTGCCAATATAGCTCCCGTGCTAGCAATACACCACTGTTCGATGAGTATCTCAGTCCCTTTCTTCTTTATTTTTTTTCTTCTCCCTTCGGTCTTGTTCTGTTTTCTGTTTTGGGGCTCTTGAGTTTTGACAAGCGTCTAGTTCATTCTAGCTCTTCCAGAGTAGCCTACTTAGTTTATGTTCATAATCACCATCATCATTACCACCATCATCATCATCATCAACAACAACAACAACAACAACAACATCATCATCATCATCAACATCATCATCCTTTAATCATAATCATCATCATTTGGCTATTCTTCTGTCTCCGGCTCTATCGTCAGTAGCTCCTCTCATCCTTCTCCTTCCTCTCACGCCGCACTTATTCTTCAATAATTCTTCCTCCTCCTCCTCCATTTCTTCTCATCCTCTTTTCATCATCGTCAGTCTGATGTATTTTGTCTTTTTAATTTAATTGAGTTGTGAACTTACGTGTCGTTTCGGGGTTTTGTTATTTACTCATCTCAAAAACTTTATAGTGTCTTCAGTATTAATAACGACTTGAATTAAGAACAAAAAATCAAATTCTTGCTGAGGAGACAAAAGATGGCGCTATAACTCTGCTTCCTCAAGGGGTCTCCACTCCGCTTCTGCATCCGGCTTTCCATGGGGGCATTTCCGGCGGGTCAAAAGTGCACACTGCTCCCACTTTTCATGTATTAGCCTATGAAGCCAATTTTTTTTCAGTGTACCAGCGAAAACCAGATTTTGGCCGGCGCGCAGCGCGTAAAGTTATTGAAATTATAAATTTGAATATTCATGAGCTTTTATAACTAATTAACATAAAATTAAACTGTACTTAGGCGTATACTGTATTTTGCAGCAAAAATGTGCAGAAGATGATGAAGAACTAGAAGACAAAGATAAAGAAGAAGAAGAAGAAAAAAAGGAAGAAGAAGATGAAATAGAAGAAGAAAAAAAAGAAGAGGACGAGGAAAAGGAAGAAGAGGAAGAAGAAAAGGAAGATGAAGAAAAGAAGACGAAAAAGAAGATGAAGATGAAAAAGAAAGTGCAAGAGGAAGAAGAAAAAAAAAGATGAAAAAAATGAAGAGGAAGAGGAGGAAGAAGAAGAACAAGAAGAAGAAAAAGAAGAAGAAGAGGAAGAAGAAGAAGAAGAAGAAGAAGAAGAAGAAGAGGAGGAGGAAGAAGAAGAAGCCCTCCTTCGATATTGAATTTCACTTCACTGAACGCTTTTCTTGTGCCTTGCAGATATTATGTCAAGTAAAAGTACAAAGGGAAAATTTGCTCCCCATGACCTCATATATCTACCACCATGCACTGGCTTCTGGTGCATGTACCCCCCGCCCACCCCCCCCCCCCCACACACACACACACACACAAAACCCAAAACAAAACAAAAACACAACAAACAAAAACAACAAAAAAGGCACAAAACAAAACCCAACAAACAGCAACAAACAAACAAACCTAAAAAATCTGATTTGATTTTTGTCGCCTTCTTCTTCCTCCTCTTCTTTTTTCTTCATCTTCTTCTTTTTTCTTCATCTTCTTGTAAAATGAGTCCATCAACAGAAACCCCACACAATTCAGTCTATCATCCAGTTATTCAAGGTTGCATAAGGCTGTATTTACACCAATCCACCATCACACTTCAGAACACATGCCATATTGTGCCTGCATCATCATCAGCATCACCACCACATCTTTCACAAAATTATGGGGGAAAAAAACAAATAGAAGTTTCTCAGTGCGAAATGATGTTTATTAAACTAACTCACTTATCAACATAAAAGTTAATGCTCTCTTGAAATGCAATATACAGATTATAACATATGGTTCATGGACAACAAATCACGGGGCAGGTGAGGGGGCGGCATACCAATTGCTATTTTATTTCAGTTTGTAAGCAAACAAGTTTAAATCTAGTGACATCCGATATATAGGTAGATTATAATGTATATCCATGTACATCCCTTCAATTTATCATCAGAATATACAAGACATAAAAGTCCAAAGAGACCACCTTACTGCCCAAAATGATGAGGCGATGTTTGTCCAAATATTGAAAATTTCTGGTTGGGCTGAAACTCCCAAGCGCCTGATTCGTTCGCCTAGAAACATGCCCCAGATTGATGGCACAACCATTGCACAGATGATAAAAAGGAAGAACTTACAGATTATAGAACCATTTGCGTTTCAAGAAAAATTATCCTACCTATCGCATGATAGCTTCAAGAATTTGATGAAAGGGATTATCACTTAAGGTTGAAGATCAAATAAATATGATTACATCTTAATGCACTACTTATGCATACAATTATAAACACACGTTGCATTAAAGATGATGAACTAAAATCATATTTCATAATGTAGTCATGCCACATGTTTCTAACTCTATTTCTAAATTACATTGGAATTAAAAGGAAAATTATTTGATTTTGAAAATTTATTGGTTAAAGTTTGAATTTAAACTAGAAATGTGCATTGCTGGGGCCGCGCAATGCTAAATGTATCCCCCGGCACTGGCAGCGATTTGAAGGAGGGACAAAGACCCTCCCCCATCCCCTCCCTCAAACAAAAGGATGGTGTAGAAATTAGATGTGTAGGTTTCACTAAGACACATCTTCATATAAAATTTGAAAGAAATGTGTTGAGAGATATACCAAGATACATCTCCATACAAAATTTGAAAGAAATCCATCAAGAAATGTGGCCTGCAGAGTGCACTCACGCCATGCCCTGAAGTATGACCTTTGACCCTATAAAAGACGGAACACTGGTGGCAGCATCACCAAAAACTATGTTTTTAGATTACACCAAGAGACACCTTCATGCAAAATTTGAACGAAATCCGTCAAGAAATGCAGAAGTAAGAGTGCAAGAAATGGAAAAATGACCTTTGACCCTATAAAGGACGGAACAATGAGGGCAGCATCACCAAAAATTAAATATGTGTAGATTATACCAAGATACATCTCCATACAAAATTTGAATGAAATCCGTCAAGAAATGCAGAAGAGTGCACAAAAGGGACAAATGAGCTTTGACCCTATAAAGGACGGAACAATGAGGGCAGCATTACCAAACAGTAAAGATGTGTAGATTATACCAAGATACATCTCCATACAGAATTTGAAAGAAATCCATCAAGAAATGTGGCCTGCAGAGTGCACTCACGCAATTCCCTGAAGTATGACCTTTGACCCTATAAAAGACGGAACACTGGTGGCAGCATCACCAAAAACTATAGGTTTTTAGATTACACCAAGAAACACCTTCATGCAAAATTTGAACGAAATCCGTCAAGAAATGCAGAAGAGTGCAAGAAATGGAAAAATGACCTTTGACCCTATAAAGGACGGAACAATGAGGGCAGCATCACCAAAAATTAAATATGTGTAGATTATACCAAGATACATCTCCATACAAAATTTGAATGAAATCCGTCAAGAAATGCAGAAGTAAGATTGCACAAAAGGGACAAATGAGCTTTGACCCTATAAAGGACGGAACAATGAGGGCAGCATCACCAACCAGTAAAGATGTGTAGATTATACCAAGATACATCTCCATACAAAATTTGAAAGAAATCCATCAAGAAATGTGGCCTGCAGAGTGAACTCACGCCATCCCTTGAAGTATGACCTTTGACCCTATAAAAGACGGGACACTGGTGGCAGCATCACCAAAAAGTACAGATTTTTAGATTACACCAAGGGACACCTTCATGCAAAATTTGAACGAAATCCGTCGAGAAATGCAGAAGTAAGAGTGCAAGAAATGGAAAAATGACCTTTGACCCTATAAAGGACGGAACAATGAGGGCAGCATCACCAAAAATTAAACATGTGTAGATTATACCAAGATACATCTCCATACAAAATTTGAACAAAATCCGTTGAGAAATGTGGCCTGCAGAGTGCACTCACGCCATGCCCTGAAGTATAACCTTTGACCCTATAAAAGACGGAACACTGGTGGCAGCA
Source organism: Heliocidaris erythrogramma (assembly GCA_025617745.1). Lineage (NCBI taxonomy): Eukaryota > Metazoa > Echinodermata > Echinoidea > Camarodonta > Echinometridae > Heliocidaris > Heliocidaris erythrogramma. The sequence goes on from CM046868.1 coordinate 877,906, forward strand.
TCACCAAACACTATAGGTTTTTAAATTACACCAAGAGACACCTTCATGCAAAATTTGAACGAAATCCGTTGAGAAATGTGACCGCCAGAGCGCACACAAGAGTACACACAAGACATCTATCAAAATATGACCTTTGACCCTATAAAGGACGGAACACTGGGGGCAGCATCATCAAAATCTATAGGGTTCCAGATTTTACCAAGAGACACCTCCATACAAAATTTGAACAAAATCCGTTGAGAAATGTGACCGCTAGAGCGCACACAAACTATCCAAAAAAATATGGCCTTTTACCCTATAAAAGACGGAACACTGGGGGCAGCATCACCAGAAACTATAGGGGTCCAGATTTTACCAAGATACACGTCCACAGGAAAAAAATTCGTCGAGAAATGCGACCGCTAGAGCGCACACAAGAATGTGACGCGGCGGCGGCGGCGGCGGCGGCGAAACGCTGCTGAATCCAAAGTATCCTCCGGCATACTGCCGGGGGATACAATTACTGCATTATTCTGGGGTGACATGATAACTGACTGTGCCTAACTTAATTTTTTTTTATCAAATATTTTTTTGAAGTGTGAAAAGAATTTAGAATTGGGCTCAAGATTAATCACTTTCTCATAATCATGTTTCAAATGGGCCAATCGTACCAACTGCAATATATTTTTAATTACGTGTACATAGACATGTACACCTACAGAAGGTAAATCTGATGTCAAATTTAGTCTTTGCTTTTATTTCAAAATTACGAATTAGGGGTGTATCTATAAATGATCTTGAAGTGAAATGTCAAGTGATTGCAATAAGGGCCATTCAACCCTGAACCCCCCCCCCCCCCCCCCAAAAAAAAAAAAAAAAAACAAAAAAAAAAAAAAAAAAAAAGAAAAAGAAAAGAAAAAAAAAGGGGGAAAAAAAATAAATAAAAAATACATAAATAAATGAAAGTTACAAATCTGTTTGTTTCCCCTTTGAATAATATGTTAGCTCTTTCTTTTGACCCAAATTTTGACATTCCATTTCCAGCTCAGAAATAGCATTCCTGACATTTAGAATAAATGTAATTGCCATTATGTAAATTAGCAATAAATCTTGAGAGAAATTAATTAATTAAACTTTATGTTTAAATGATAATAAAGATAAAAATACTTCGATCCTTAATGACTCCGTTACTTGACACGTAACAAGCAATGTAACTGATGAGCTTCCTTGGACAACCTGCATTATAAAAACAAAAAGAAAGGACAAACAAAAATTAAAATTCTTGTAGACTGTGGACTGGATTTTAAAGAAGGAAACAAAAATGGGTAGATCTACCCAGGGGCGGATCCAGGATTTTGTATAATAAGGGGGGGGGGGCATACAAATGCTGGATTGTCAACTTTGGGAAACTGCTAGGAGGGAGATCCGTATATTGTCTTGTCTTGCCAGCCCTCCAAATATCGCTCAGTGGGGGGAGGGGGCAGGGGGGGGGGGGGGTTATGGGGTCCAGTTTCCCTCCATAAATATCTGACACGAAAACTAAACAAGAACAAAAACAAAAACAAAAAAGGTTTCCGTTCTAAAAGGGGGGCCCAATGCATACTGTTGTTTCAAGGGGGGGGGGGCACGGGCCGTGATTGTTCCCCCCCCCCCAAAAAAAAATAATAAAAACCAAACAAACAAACAAACAAAACCCACCAATGCATTTGTTCTTCCTTCTTAATTATAGAAATGTAAATCTAAGTTTAAATCATTTAACAGACGTACATATTTTCATCTTCCATTCCAAATTTGATCCTAGACCAAGGCATTTAGTATTTTATAGTAAACTTTAAAATGGCTAAATCGGTAAGCGGGTTTAATCAAAATAATTTACTGGACTTTAGAATTTTGATTTTGACTGTACTCTGTACAGACTATGTCGGTAGACATCTAAGTCTATTAATAATAAAATCTAATCTTACAGAGCTACTACTAAGACTAAGCAATGGAATATTGAAATTTACACCAATTATGTGGGCTTAGAGGTCTACATTTTCAAAAAACAATTTACCTTTCAAGTTCAACTTGGGTTTCCTGCAGTGAGTGGATCACAATAATCTACAGCGCAGCCCCAGGTAGGGTCTATAACTTTTTAGTATCACGATATTGAATGATCTGGTCCTGGTCCCCCTGTGTTTCTCTACTTCGGTCCAAGGCAATAGCTCTGCAATCAAAAGAGAACAAGAGGTTAGAACCATAGTAGTAATTAAAAGCATGCCACAGATCTACTGTTTAAATTAATAATATTACTCACACATGAAGGCCCTATGTACTTCTCTCGTCTCAGTGACAGTGGTGACTCGTCATGGTTGTCACTAGAGTATGATGGGGAGCCCCATGTCTGCGCACCTAAGGTTTTGACCTGAAAATGAAAAAGAATTTCTTCAATATTCCTCTAAAGTTTAATTTTATATTATTCCTGATATTCTAAAGAGTAAGTCTGCAAAAAATCTTATCAAAATTAGAGCAAGAACAATGCCATTTTCACAAGAAACGGTGGCTGTGTCATTTCAACATTGCAAAATCAATGGTGCCCCATGTCTGCGCACTCATTCATTTTACACGCAGTTCGGGAGTTTTGACGTGAAAGACAACATTTTGAGGCTTGTGAATAAAAGGTTTGAAATAAGACTTTTTGTCATTATTATGACTCGTTTTTGCATGAATACTTATCGCTATGATAAAGATGAAAAGTTTGTGTTCGTTGCGTGTTTTGTTTTATTAGAATCGCGCAGTTACGCGTGTGCGCAGACATGGGCACTGCGCAGACTTGGGCACTCTAGCCATACAGTACACAAAAGAAATTGGCACAGCTCTCAGTAGCAGCATAAGGTTTAGACCGAAAATTCTGTCTCTCGTTCGTAGCTTTGAATGGCCGACCCTATCCAAATAAGAGGCTAACGAACGAGAGACAGAAAATTTCGGTCTACATAAGGTTATACTGTTAAGTTAAGTCTAAGGCAGGCCTAGAATAGATCCAGGCTATCGTAGCCGTAGCCTACGTAGGCAAAGCGCAGTTAGCCGGCCATGATCGGCGCACCCAAAACTAGCAGACCGCTGGGCAAGATCTTACCCGGCGCGGCCCAGCTCCCCATCCCAAAGTGAGGATCTTGCGCATTCAGTGTCCTGATCAATCTTGAACAGGTCCACATCTACCGCAGATTGTCGGTAATGAAGCCATGAGATTTGTGTTGAAATGGCACAAAAGTAGCACTACCCCCACGGCCGCCATTTTCCCTATTTCGTGTCCAAATCGTAGGGAATTGTGGGATTGAAAAAAATGAATTATGTATGATCTTATACATAAAACATTATGTTAATATGAGCAACTAACCAATCATCGAACAGTATTTGACGAGTTTTTGACGTCATTCCTCATGAATAAACATTTATTGAAATTGCCCCTCCTAGCTCACTGTTCAAATTGGCCAAAGCTCCCACAATGCATCCAATGCAAAGCCTATGGAATGTCAAAGGTCAGATTTTAGCTGGCCCTCTAGCCCTCCTTCGGAGGGCATACTGTGTATGATCGAATCTCTTTGTGCTTCCTGCTCTGCTTCATGAGCTGAGAGAGATCGATATCTATACATTATGCTCTGCTTTCATGTTCGGCACTGCAGAGCCGAGTGCTCGATCGCCTGTTTTTCGGCCTAGTTCAGATTAAATTAATTTCTTGAAATAACAAAGAGGTGACATTTAATGAATTGTCGGTTAATATATACACTAAATTTTATCTAACTATTGACCAATCGAATTGAACTGGAAGGCTTTAAAAACTTCTACTTTAACGTTCCTCTATATCCAGGACACTTTCCAATTGTTTTCTTCTTTGTGTCGCATTGATATCTCTTCAAAAAATTATTAATATTATTATTATAAACATTGAAATTAGGCCTATTGCTGAGACAATGATAAGAAAAACCTATGTAATTAATGGTAATAACAAAAATAATGATAATAAAATGATAACTGATTAATAATAATCAATAATGAAAAATAATATGGCCGTAAAATGAATTTGGGGTTGTTATTATCATTATATCGCTGTATATCATGAAACGCCAGTGGGCTTTAGCAATGGAACAAAAATCTTAATATTTTTGGTAATCATGGGTAATCACACCATTACACACAATTGCAAAGTAGTTTTTATGTAGAACTAAAATTAGATGATATAAACAACGTGTCGAAAATAGGAATGAAGGGTATATACGACGTATAGTAATGTCTCAAAAAGATATTTTCCACCTTGTTTTCACTCGTTGTAGGTTCCCCCTTTTTTCCATAAACTACCCTTTTTGTCGGAGCCCCCGGCTTTGAAATTCGTCAATAAGTGAATATAATTTCTTTAAAAATCGCAGATCGCAGTCAGATACTCTCTCTAAAAAAATCGAGTGATCACTGACGTCAGTCCCTGAGTGAAAACAGAGTAAAATACACAATTAAAATGCGTTTTTAGGGTTAAAAATTTGACGCTCGGTCGCTTATATTTGCTCCCTCCCTGGCTTGTACAATAACGTAGATATTAAGTTTGGGCACTTCATTGTTTGCCCCGGGCGCCATAATCCCTAGATACGCAACTGGCTTCGCTCCCTCGCATGTGAAATGTTGCGTATAAATAATTGAAAAGCAGTCCGGGCGTCGAACTATAAATTTCCGCCTAATTGTTTTTTTGCTACAAGCCCGTTATCTTTCTCTCAAATTTGCTAAAACGTCAGAGCTTTCGTGCTTCGCGCGGAAGGGAGAAACTCACCCTCCCTGCACCCACCTCTGTTACATACAGACAGTGCAGTATTGCGTCCAAAATAACTGATAAGCAGCCAGGGCGTCGAACGAACATTCCACCTACAAAAAATGGTGCTAAAACATCAGAGCTCTTGCGCTTCGCGCGGGAAGGGGAAAACTCCCCTTCCCTGGAGCCACCCCTGTTACATACATTGCAATATTGCGTCCAAGTAATTAATAAGCAGTCGGGGATTCCAACTATAACTCTCCGCCTAAAAAAAATGTTTGCTCCAAGCCGTTTATCCTTCTCTCAAATTTGATAAAACGTCAGAGCTTCCTTGCAGCAACCCCTGTAACATACAGTGCAATATTGCGTCCAAATAACTGAAAAGCAGCCAGGGCAACGAACTAACTTTCCGCCTAAATTTTTTTGCTCCAAGCCGTTTATCTTTCTCTCAAATTTGCCAAAACGTCAGAGCTTTCGCGCTTCGCGCGGGAAGGGGGAAACTCCCCCCTCCCCGCACCAACCCCTGTCACATACATTGCAATATTGCTTCCAAATCAGTGAAAAGCAGTCAGGGCGTCGAACTATAACTTTCTGCCTTTAAATAAAGTGTTACGAGCCGTTTATCTTTCTCTCAAATTTGCTAAAACATCAGAGCTTTCGCGCTTCGCGCGGGAAGGGGGAAACTCCCCCCTCCTTGCAACAACCCCTGTAACATACAGTGCAGTATTGCGTCCAAATAAATGAAAAGCAGCCAGGGCAACGAACTAACTTTCCGCCTAAAATTCTTTGCTCCAAGCCGTTTATCTTTCTCTCAAATTTGCTAAAACGTCAGAGCTTTCGCGCTTCGCGCGGAAAGGGGGAAACTCCCCCCCCTCGCACCAACCCCTGTCACATACATTGCAATATTGCTTCCAAATCAGTGAAAAGCAGTCAGGGCGTCGAACTATAACTTTCTGCCTCAAAAAATTCCCTATACAGTGCAGTATTACGTCCAAATAACTGAAAAGCAGTCAGGGCGTCGAACTATAAATTTCTGCCTTTAAATAAAGTGTTACGAGCCGTTATCTTTCTCTCAAATTTGCTGTAAAACGTAAGAGCTATCGCACTTCGCGCGGGAGGAGGGAAACTCCCCCTCTCTGCAGCCACCCCCTGGGGAGCACCCTTTGCGTGCTCATCACCAATTTTGCACTCTTCGCGTGCCCCACAACTGCCCCCTAAAATGAAATCCTGGCTATGCGGTTGGATCCTTCACGTCTGCCCCCCCCCCCCCCCCCTATTGAAAAATCCTGGCCACGCCTGTGGCTGTGACAAAATCCCGATCTGTCCGATGTCTCTTTCCGATCATGTTCTCCGAGGATATTTGAGCTGGTCATAAGGGGAGGGGCGGGGGCGATCCCTCAGAAATACACCTTTTCGTTATTTTTGTATATCAGTTATGCTTTGTAAATTGAAAATTGAGAATGATCCTATATGTTTGGATTTTGAATCAATAAATGAAATGAATTTTAATTTTGAATTGAATTTATAATGCTTGTCTTGGGTAAGCTCGGTCAGCTTTCCAGTTCATCGTATCTTCTCGAACTGTTGCTTCCAATTGGACTTATTTTTCATATTTTGATGGCCCCTCAGGTCTTTAGAAGGGGAAACCAGTTAATCCCCAGTCACACAGAAAAAACACAGACCGAACAAAAATTACATTAGGCCTACCCCAAATGGCTAAGATTTTGTCCGTAAGCGATCGTTTTGGAGTCAGCTAGGCCTATAATTTCAAGTCTATTTTCCACCACCCCTCACCTTTTTTTTCTTTTTAATATCTTGTCGTTTTGATTATATGCAATGTTTCCCCCTTCTTTCAAAATGTGATTAAGGCCCAAGGACGCTAAAAACTCCAAATAAAGTGGTCTGTAAATTGTAAGCCTCACTCAGGTGTAGATATCGTTTTTTATACCATTATACACAAATCTTCATTTTCTTTTGCTTGTCAGCATATGTTGCTTCTCATCCAAAGTTGGCTGAAGGAGTTATCTTACTATTAAAAAATAAACAAAACAAACACATGAACAAAAACAAACGAAATAACCAAGACAAATATAAGACACCCTGCCAATCATTGGCCCGAATTCACAAAGGCCGCTTAAACCATGGGTACAGGTTAAACCTCCGTAAGCATACTAAAATAAGCGTAAATAAGCGCACATTGCCCATGCGCGCGCTCAAAGAAAATATAGGATTGGATCGGATTCCGTGCGCACGTACGCTTAAAAAACCCAGGAGGGGGTTAAACCATAAGCGTTTAAACCCCCTCCTGCGAATTCGGACCATTACGTCTTCCCAGAACCCCTTGTGGCAATTGTTGAAGTGAATTGTTCAAACTGAAGTGAGAAGTGCTATGGCAGATACGTTTTATCTATCCTCAAAGCATATATATGCATTCCTAAAAATTAAAAATTAAAATTAGATTGCATTAACAGCAGACTTATTTTAGTGATGTCTTAAATTTAAACTTTTGAATGAAAGGTAATTATTTCATTGCATTAATGATTGAAAATGATTTCCACCTAGTCTTTTCGGTAGCCTGTGTATATTTCTGCCGGTTAAAACAACCCATGATAAACAATTCAGAATCGATTCTTTAAATGAAATTCCCATAGCAGAACTCAAGGTAAGCTGTAATATCAACAGCGGGATCAACCATCATCGACAAATGACATACAGGATTGTACGACACACGCTCCAGCGACAATTGTTTTCATGATTAATATCCTACACTATACCTAACCCTAACCCTAACCCTAACCCTATAAAGTCATCACAGCCCCAAACCTAACCCCATATCCAGTGGCAGATTTAGGTTGAAAACTGATAAGCTTTGTTTTTTTGTTGTTTTTTTTGTTTTGTCAGAGAATTTTCAACGACAATAGAGAGCCCCAAAATGTGTGATAACCCTTTTTTTTTTGCTAGTCACAGAATTTTGGAGGAAAACTGGACCCAACAATTCTGATAACCATTTTTTTTTTGCTTGTCAGAAAATTTTTGGAGATAAGTGTGCCCTCCCCCCCCCCCCCCCCCCTTTACAAAATCCTGGATCCGCCCCTGCCATATCTTTGAAGAAAGAAAACCTGGAGCAATTGTCGCTTGAGCGAATGACAGGACATCAACACTATGATTACATATCATTACCATATAAGAAAGAAAGAGAGTAACACAGGATTTGGAATGATGAAAATAGTCTGTAATAATTCCCAACTCAACAGAAAAAAAAGAACATACAAATCAGTTTCTTCATACCAGGTTTCTAATGATTTACATCTTACTTCTTAGTTGATAACATACACGTTACAAATTCATCTGGACGCTTTAAATCCAGTTTGTATTTATAATTGTAAGAACGATTTAAAATTAAACTTTAGTAAGACATTTCATCACTGCAGTTTGCATAAGGATGCACATACACACTACAATCTTGTGCAGCCGTTAGTGTATAAATCATTACCATATACTTCAAACTCTATATGGTTGCATACCACACAATTTATTTTTACACCTCGGGTCAATGCAGACAAAGCCTCCAAGCTTTGGTAAATAGTCTACAAATTCATGTGTAATGTAAAAATCTATACAATGTAACGTGACAAGAGGATAGAAACTGATTTCGAATAATTTGTGACAAAATAACATTTCATTAAGATTCCAAGCTCACAATGGAACAGATATAGCAAATCATTTTGGTTAACAATACAGCAATTTCTATTCAAAACAAAACCAATGTTCTTGCTCAATATCGGTCAATTCAGACTTCATTTATTCATCCTGTCAACATTTACAAGACATCACAGCTGAAAGTCAGTAAAAATCAAATCTGAGGGATACTGATAAAACTACTCATTGAAAAGAAAGGGAGTTTACAATTCCCTTTTAATGAAAAAAAGAAATAAACAATGAGAGAGAAGCATTACACAAATATTTTCTTTCCAAGGCAATTTGTCCAAGCCTTCATTTCATGCAATCCATTTTTTAAATATATAAATTTGATCAAGCCATTGACGGTGGCACAAGCAGATATCATGCAACGGGGCATACACACTCTGTATCAACTAAAAGTCATATTATCAAAGCGGTACAATTTCAAATCACTTTTGAAGCTAAAAAAAAAGAGTAACGGTACTCCATGACAAAGATAAACACCATATTTGAGTCACTTTTAAACATCTTTTTAGATGACCATGAACAATGAATAACAATTATAGGATAAACAAAAATAGGGAAAAAATATATAAATTTGATGCTATTTCAGATTAAGGGTAATTTTAGTACACATGAAGGAGAGCTGAATATACAAGATCCCTTACAAAATAATAATTGAATACTTCAATAATTCATGAATATAATAAAGTTGACCAATGTTCTGTGAATTGTTCATTAAGCTAATTTCAGATGATATCGAGTTCTGTGTTCAATACTGGTATATGATTTCACATTATGCAGGTTATATGTAACTTAAACAGCAATAAATGTGAAATATCAGCATGGAATTCAGGACAAATTTGCAGTTGTCTGTGTTAAGAAGATGGGGTTTGAGTCGCAAATAAGATAAAATGAACAATAGCATGAAAGCATCAAACTGAGAATAATATTCATAATACCGCTAACACTTGTTCTGATGAGCCAGCTCTCATGCAATAGACCGCTTCGGTAATGTACGCAAATTTATACATACCTTTCAAACAAAGGTTGTTCTTGACAACCTGAAAGTTTGCCGGAGGCTTGCCGGACATAGCAACAAATAATGTATGCAAACTGGATTCCAAGCATTGAGGCTCATTTATAAACAGCGGGTTAATGGAATAGCTCAGAACTAGGTGCTCAGAGAATATATGTGCATAAATTTGTATACATTACAGAAGCGGTCTATTTACAACAGTAATGAAAGGAACTTGTTGTAACATTGCACAAAGCAGATTCTGCATTTAAAAAACTTCGGATAGGGACTTCAGAGTTCTTCAACTGATCTAGCTTTTTATGTTGTTTATATGCAGACATTCTCTCTTTTTGCTTGAAACTACAAAAATATATGGTTAAGTAAGGAACATCTTTTGACACAACAATTGCTGATAAAGGATGACGAAAATTCATTTGGTTCTACAAAATGACATCTATATTATACAAAGTGCTGGTTGTAAGGGAACTGTCTGATTGTTTTCATAAACCAGTGAATGGGCAAAATTTGGGTCTGAATTAGAGTGTGACACATTTGAATGAATAGTGCATGCCTGTAACTACCTACCAGTCAATAGAGTACAATATTACCACTCCTTTCATTCTGCTACAAAAATCAGCCTATCATGGGAAAGATTATTCACTGTTTTTTGTTAAACTGACAATTAATTCTGACTCCTTTTTCATATCATACAAAAAGAAAGTATAACAAGGCCTATAACGCAGTAGAATAGACTGAACGTCAGCAACAGATTTTTTTTCAGACTTCCATTACGTTAATTATAAGCGTTTTTCTTGTCTCGATTCATATAGTATGAACATAGGTTTGGTTTATAAACACGTTTATTTTTCATCTGAAAACATGAGTCCCATTTGCCACACTTCAAAGAGGACTTTAGTTGCATATCCCAAAGAAATTTCACATTCTGTGAGAAATAAAAAGCTATATAATTAAAAAAAAAAGAAGCATGGGTCCATATCATACTGATTGAAATATCAATAAAATGGCAGAAATTGTAGAAGGCAAGTAAGATCAGTGCTAGAATTACAAGGACAATCAAAAGGGCAAAGAGTGAACAATAGATATATATATATATATATATATATCTTATATATATTTCTTTCAATTCTTATGTAAAGTTGGTCCGTAAGGGACAGAAACATGCAATAACTCTACTGATTTCAACTTCACTGAATACAATTCAAATTGTTTCAAACAAGAACCCTCCCTTGAGCTGCTTAACCCATGCCAACTTACCCCAGACATATCTTGAATGACACCTCTAAAACCACCATTACTTGTAAATTGTCCCCTCATAATCTCTCAATTACTTTACAAAACTCAATGAAATGAATCAAAAACACAAACAGCTTCATAAAAAATCTAAAATAGGAGAGCAAAAACGCATTTGCTCTCAAGTTACAATCTTGCTGGGTTTTTTGTGCTTTCCGTTAACTTTTGGTTTGAAGCTTGTAAATTTGTGCTTTACATACAAGTTGAATAAAAAGAGAATGCGCCAAAAACACATGTGCAAGAGGTACATCTTTTTGTTGTCCAGCAGGTTGGTTGGTCATTGGTGCTTCTAGAGGAGGTACCGCAGGGATGGTGGAAGAGGGGGCAGCAGCTAGCGGAGATACGTCTATTTGTTGGCGGGGTTGGCTTTGTCGTAGTCGGTCATGCTGCCAGAGCGGGGCTTTACAGATATCTGGTGCAGACCCGGAATACCAATGCTGCCAACTGCAAAGGAAGAATTTAAAAAGAGTCTACATGTTACCAGGTGGGAAAAGGAGATTAAAAGTGCATAAACCGAGTAGGAAGCGAGAAAGAGAGAGAGAAAAAGTGAGAGAAAAGTATGGCATTGTGCCAAAGTAAGATATAAAACAAAGAGAGACAGAGAGACACAGAGAGAGTAACTTACACAGAGCCAACTGCAAAGGGAGAATTTAAAAAGAGTCTTCATGTTACCAGGTGGGAAGAGGATATTAAAAGTGCATACCAGTAAACAGAGTTGTAAAATCAGCACTGATTTTCTTATTTACTATATAAATCTATATACCTACCTATTATGCCTGTAGTCTTGACTACGGGACCCCTTCGAGTATTTATCACACATGTGTCACAAAATTGTGCGCACCCCCCGTAATCCTATTGTCCCCTTCGCCACTCACGCGCGTCAATACGCTACGGCCATCTTCCTCTTTTGCGAGCAACCCCAAGAAGAAACATGTTGCTTGCAAGGAGCGGGGAAGGAGGGAGGGTCATAGGTAGGTATATAGATTTATATAGTAAATAAGAAAATCAGTGCTGATTTTACAAATTTACTGCAATAAATCATATATACCTACCTATTATGCCAGACCAACGCCAACTCAAAGACCGGGAGGCATGTTTCGAGCGGAAGGAAATAGGATTACACCAAAGACTACAAAGAAGACACAGCGGCCTTCAAGGTGGTTGACGCAAACAGAGCTTCACCTGCGGGAACATCCCTAAGGTAGCAAGAAATGAAGGAATTGGGCGAACGCCAATAAGCAGCCTTCAAAATATCAACCAGCGCCACACCTTGAAACAGAGCCCAAGAAGTGCTGACACTACGAGTATCATGAGCACGAGGCTTGCTGTCGGATAAAAGAGCCACTGTGCCAGCGGCCCTAATAGCTTCGACGATCCATCTAGAAATGGAATCGAGAGAGGCAGGAGAAAAAGGCTCTCTAGTGATCAGGAACAACTGATCATCCTTACGATAAGGCTTAGTCTTATCAATATACCATTTGAGAGCCCTAACAGGACACCAAACTTTGTCCTCGCGCACCGAAGAAAAGTCAGAAAGCGGACAAAGAAAAATCTCAACAGGACCAGAGGAAGCTGTCTGATTCTTGGCAACGAAAGAAGCCCTAGGAATCAACCTAACACCTCTTCTCTCCCAGCGAACATGACCAGGAGTAAGACAGAGAGCATGAAGAGTACTACGCCTCTGCCCAGAGGCAATAGCTACCAAAAAGAGCGTCTTGACCGTAAGATGATGAAGCGAAGCTTCACCTAACGGTTCAAAAGGGGGCTTCGCCAAGGCCTCCAGGACCTTAGGCAAACTCCAAGACGGCACTAACTTAGAAAACGAAGGTCGTTTCAGAAAGAACGAACGAATCAAACCACTTAGCAGCGGGGAATTGGAAATTCCCGAACCATCCGAAAAACCCGAATGAATGGCCCCGATCGCCGAACGGTAGCCTCGGATAGTAGAAATAGATCTCCCTTTGTCAAATAACGAGATTAAGAAATCCGCAATTGAACCAATAGGAGCCTTAGAAGGGGTTTGATTTCTCTCTTTGCACCAAAGGAAAAAGACCGAGAGACGGGAATTGTAAATTTCCCTAGTAGAAACCCTACGACTGGACATTAAAAAGTCCGCGGCTCTATCAGAGAGACCCGACTGTCTTGCGGATTCCCTGACAGGGGCCAAGCAGTCAAATGAAGAGACTCCGGATTGTGGTGAAGAATCCCCGATAGGGGCTGTAACACCAGATCCGCTCTTAACGGGAGAATTAACGGTTGAGTCCTTAGAAGGCTCAAAAGTTCCGGAAACCAATTCCTCCTGGGCCAAAAGGGAGCTATTACAAGCACCCTCGCCCGATCTTCCCTGATTTTCTGCAAGACATGCGGAATCAGTTGGAAAGGAGGAAAGGCGAATCCCTGAAGGTTCTCCCAGCTGAGGGAGAAAGCATCGAGAGCCCAAGCTCCCTGATCGCGAACACGGGAGCAATACTTCGGCAGCTGGTGATTTAGCACCGACGCAAATAGATCCACTTCCAGTGGACCTAGACAACTGTGAATGCGGCAAAATACCTCCGGATGGAGCATCCATTCCGATGGAAGATACCTGCCCCGGGACAGAAAATCCGCAATGAGGTTTTCCCGACCGGGGATGAAAGAGGCCACAGGTGTGATTGCCATGCGACGACACCACCTCCACAGCTGAGCTGCTAGGGCATTCAAGGCAACCGAACGAGTGCCTCCCTGCCGATTGATATATGCCGCCACAGTAACGTTGTCCGTGAGAATCAGAACTGAACGACTGAGAAGTCGACTTCTGAAATGGAGCAAGGTCAACAAGACTGCCATAAACTCCAGGACATTGATATGAGGAAGAGTCCCAAGATGAGACCAATCCCCCGCAACCGTGCTGCCGTTGCAGTGTCCTCCCCACCCCAACCGAGAGGCGTCCGTCGAAACCGATATCGACGGAAGAGGGACAGAAAAGGACCTGCCTCGCGCGAGAAACACCTCGCTCGTCCAACAAGCAAGAAGAGACTTGATCTTTACTGGTATTGGAATCCAGACCAAAAGGGAGTCTTTTCCCGGCCTGAAGAACCTGAGGAGATGTCTCTGAAAGGGTCTCATGAGGAGCCGGCAGTCCTCTAGAACATCGACTAGACTGGCTAGATAACCTAGAAACTGAAGCCACTGTCTGGCCGAGACTCTTCTGGCCAGCAAGAGCTTGCGAGCCGCAGAGACAATGGTGAGAATCCTGTCTCGACTGGGCCGAGCTAACTGATTCCTTATGTCTAACACCGCCCCCAGAAAAACTGGGCTGCGAGTGGGGACTAACTCTGACTTTTCCCAATTTATTAGGAAACCTAAGTCTTGAGTAAGAGAGACGAGCAAACGAGTCTCGTCCAACAAACGATCGCGCGACTCCGCAAGGAGAAGCCAATCGTCCAGGTAACAAAACAACCGCAGGCCGCGACGCCTCAGAAAGGCCGCTAGCACCGCTACAACCTGAGTAAAAACCCGAGGGGCCGGGCGCAGCCCGAAGGGAAGAGCCCGAAAACGATAAGTCTCCGATAGGAAGGAGAACCCCAGAAGATCGCGAGAAGCGCGATGAATGGGAATGTGAAAGTACGCGTCCTTGAGATCTATCGAGACCGCGTAGTCTTCCCTTTTGATCAACGGAAGAATGGAGGCGAGAGTCTCCATACGAAAATGAACCGGAGGAATAAATTTGTTTATCCTCTTTAGGTTCAGTATCAAACGAAGTTTTCCCGAGCGCTTGGGAATAACAAAAATTGGAGAGAGGGAAAGAGACGGCCTGTCTCTTACCCTTTCTATAGCCCTCTTTTCCAAAAGAGACTCGATCTCCTTCGAAGCATGAGACCGAGACAGGGCAGACATGGGAGGTGACCGAATTCTTATAGCCCCTCCGGGGAGCGAGGCGCAAAGATCTATGAAGAATCCGTCTCGCACGACGGAGAGAACGAACCCGTCCCCGGAGATGGCCTCCCAAGCGGGGAGAAACGCGTGAAGTCGGCCACCTACCACATTCGGTTGAACAAGCGCTCGGGGAAAAACATCAAAATCCAGGCTTGGCCTTCTGCGAAGCCATCGCCTTACCACGAGAACCTCTCGAAAAGCCCCTGCCACGACTCCCTCTCCCACGAGACGGAGCTGGCTGAGGCTCAGGAGGCGGGACCCTAGACACGCGGCTACGCTGACCCGAAGCGGGACCAGCAGGTCTACGCCGAACAGGGGCCCGCGTTGACTTAGAGCTAGTGTGAAACTGCTTAGTCATATCCGAGATCTGCTTTCGCGCATCGATCTCTCTTTGGAACACCGTAGCGAATTTACCACCAAAAAGCGAAGGACCCCGAGACGGGACATCTCGGAGAAGTTGAGCAATGCCCGACTCTCTAACACCCAGTGCCGAGAGAGCCAAGGTCCTGCGACGGAACGTAGCCGAAGCAGCTGCTGTGGAAAGCTGCGACCACTGCAGACAAAAAAGAGTATGCAGCAAGTCGTCAATAATCAGCTTGTCACCATCGGTAACATTCAACTCCTCCGCCCTGGACCTAAGGTCCGAGAGAAGCCCTTGAAACACCGCCAAACGCATCCCTGACCTAACATGGTTTTCAATATTAGACCAAATCCTATCCTCCGCCCTGAACGCAGCGGAGGTAAGCGGATTAGTCGCCTGCAAGCGACGACCAACCTCTAAAATCTCAGGAGAAAGAATCTTAGCCTTGAAAAAGCTGTCTTGGTCCTGAGAACAAAAGGCAAAGGCCTTACCCCTGACCGCATTAGATCGCTTAACCAACAGAGCGGCCTCAATGCGGTCATACTCCAGCTTGAAAACCTCCTCAAGAGCAATACCCTCAGAGGAGGCCTGCTGCTTGAAATTCCAACGCGAAGTCGAACCCTCCGCGCGGGTTGACTGAACTTCAGGGAGATATTTGGACAACAAAGCAATCGCTTCCACTCCACAGAGATTGAGCGATTGAGACTCCGCCTGCCCAAGCGATTCGGGAACCGAAGCTTGAGAGGACGCATCCAAATCTGGTTCCACCCGAGTGGAATGAGACAAAGGAACGCTAACAAAAGCCTCCGCAGGCGGGTCCCCGCATGGTACACCAAAAGTCTCCTCGCCCGGCGGAGCCCCGAGGGCCGCGGGAGTAGGAGGCACATGCGAATCAGTCTCAGACAAAGAGGAATCAATCACAAAAGGCTGATTAGACTCAAAGCGAGATCCCTGAATAGGGACAGAAGTCAGGGTTGAAGAAGCCGGTACAAAGGACCAACCCAGATTCTGAGCAAAAGCCCGCATCATACTGAACATGTCAGCTTGAGAGGAGCTAGCCGGGTCAGCCAAGCCAGATGGGCAAGAGGCCGGCAAAGCCTTGCCGCTCTTCGCCTTTTTCTTGGCCTTTTTCTTGGCTGGCTCGACAAGAGTCGTAGCCGAAACCCTTTCCTTAGAACGCTTAATCGGAACCGTTCGGATCCCCGAAGCCTCTTCGGAAACACGAACCGACCCCTCCGTGGAGGGACGTTCACTTCCCATAAAGGGATTGGAGCGCTCATGGCGTGAGCCTTGAGAATCGTCCAAAACACCCATATTAGCTAGGCAAGAAGATGCCGTAGCCATGGGTTGAGAGCTAAAAGCTCCCAGTGCGTGGACAGACCGAGATAACTCGGTATGTGCCCGATGACTACTAAAGGCATGCGAACCCACTATTGGACCGCTCGAAAGCGGCAATAGGGGAGCACTAGTAGTCACGCACTCAGGTGAAAACACCTGTTGCTCCGAAGAGCGTCCATAATTGTTAGCTCGAGCATTCCCATCAGCTGGCAACTGAGACAGCCCAGAAAGTACTCGTTCCCCCATATGGCGTTTGCCGGGGGCTAGGGTTTGAGAACCCAGACCAACATGGACTAAGCCCGTGGGTTGCCCTGCAGTAGTGGGGCGCGTCTCCCCTAACGGATCAGAGCGAGTGAACGCTACCGTACGGGAAACAACAGCCCCCCCCTCTGGTCTCCGCGACCGGGGGATTGGATTCGAGATATCCAAACCACTAGAATCTGACGCCACCCACCCCGAAACCACAGGCTTCGGAGTTGACAATCCCGATTCAGTTAACGCCACCCGTCCCGGAGCCGCAAGCTCCGAAACTGGCAAACTCTGCAAGGGAACACCACTAGGCAACTTACCTTTGGCCCTCCTCCCTCCCCCGCGTACCGCTGTACTCGGGGGAGTTCTGGAAGGCCGAGTCGTCTTGCTAGACAACTCTTCGGAAGAAGCAGGTCTCCTTGACCCGGCTGCTTCTTCTTCCGAATTCATACCACTGCAATAAAACAGACAATAAAGTATACTTTTCAAATTAAGAAATACTTCAACTGAATGCAGAAACTAAAACTAAAGTTTATTTGGGAGATACGCACTAAAGAAATTTTTACAGCCTAAACCGTAAGAACAAACACCGAACCCGAAGGCTCGGTGACAAACGGAAACACCCGCAAACACAGAAATATCTACGTGGGGCTGACCGTGAAAGAGTAAATTAAATGCCAAGAAAGGGAATCAAAAATCCCTTGCAATCGGCAAGAGTGACTAATAAAACACAAAGTACTATAATCTAAACGAATATAAGTACCTAAAAGTGCTTTAACTATGCGAAAAAGCGCACCAAAAAGATACTATACGACCTGATTTCAGGAGCGCTGTGACAATACGTCCTAACTCGTCGGGGGCGAGCAAGAAAGAGGAAGATGGCCGTAGCGTATTGACGCGCGTGAGTGGCGAAGGGGACAATAGGATTACGGGGGGTGCGCACAATTTTGTGACACATGTGTGATAAATACTCGAAGGGGTCCCGTAGTCAAGACTACAGGCATAATAGGTAGGTATATATGATTTATTGCAGTAAATTAGGAAGAGAGAGAGAGTGAGACACAGAGAGACAGAGAGACAGAGAGAGTGAGAGAGAAGTATCTGTATGGCATTCATGCCAAAGTGGTATAAAACTAGGAAAGACAAAAAGAGAGACAGAGAAAGTAACTGACAGAGAGAGAGAGAGAGAGAGAGGTAAATTAATTGATTATAGTTGTATCAACTATGAAAGGAAAGCTTGCTCCTACAGAATGAGTACTAGATCACTTAGCAGTCTCTGGAAACACTATCTCTGGAGCTAGACTTCATTAAATCTCACAATGATATTAGCCGCGAATGAGATTAATCAACCCGTTTAAATTTCAGGGTTATTACCGGTACTCCTTATTCACAACTTTCAGCAGATCTGAAAGGCATATCTTTGGAAAAGGACAACAAATTTGTGACTTTCAGATCTAATGTTCAGTCAGACCGCAGGTCGTATGCAAATGAGCAAAAATCGCGCATTTTATTTCCAGTGCCCGAAATGGACTCTCTCCCTGCACCCAGTCGGCTGTATCGCATGGTCATCTTTAAAGTTATGTTCTTCAATAAATATTAATGCTGTGCTCATTAGACTTTCTGCAAAAATAAATGAATATTTTACCAACACAGGGATATTTTGTTTCAGTCAGAACTTTAGAAATAAGTTGTTTAAAATAACTGATGAAATAGTCATACAAAAGCCCTTTTTTCACAAGATTTCAAGTTGTTAAAAGACATATAAAAAGTATATGAGCCGCCATCAAGACACATATGTATGGAAGCGCTGGAATCTCATCTTTTTCATCGTTGCATTCAAAACATCCATAAATTTATGACAGAGTCAGGATCCAGCAATTTTCAGCCGCAGATTATCCGTTGTCAAGACCATGGTCAAGACCATAGAATCTTAGCCCTGTGATTGGCAAGCGAGCCATCTGTAACCAAGTGCGCGTTTAATGAAACAATGCGCAACCTGTTGCTTCATCCTTGCGCAAACATGCGCATAGCTGTTGCCTGGCTGTGAGAAAACATCTTGCGTGGTGGTAACCAATCGGAATGCTGGAATTGACTTTTTTAAAGACAAAGTGTGTACATTGGTTACATACTGCTGGATCCTGACCCTGTCATGAATTGTACATTAATGTTATTTCAATCTTTGAAAAGTACAGAAAATGCCCTTTATGCTCATGTCAAATTTGCCCTGGCTCACAATAAAAATGTGGTAGTTTTGGCCAGATTTGTATTTCATTTCATTTCCATTTTTTGTCATAAAAGGAACACCATTTTTTACCAATTTCGGTTTTTATTTTGAACACAATAAAACCATGTCACAAATCTCTGATCCCTCTACATTTATTTGATGTATAACTCATGACAATTGGTGAATGATAAGTAGTCTATTCAATAGTTTGCAAATGAGATGTTCCTGGCTGTTCTTGCTAATTATGTATTCATAGTCAGGCAGAACTGGAAATAAAATAGCGCGCTTTTAGGGGACCTGCGGATTGGCTGTGTTCCTTCCATGTTGTCATCAAGTGATTAATTTGTACATGATACATAAAGAAACCTGAAAGTATATGCCCTGTTATAGATTGGTTTCAATGGCATAAATGGTTCCATACTGGTCTAAAATCCACACAGCACTTCAATCTCAGAAATAAATTAAAATTTGATTAACTCAGCACATGCAAAATCTGAGTGATTCTCAGGACATGTGTACAGAAAAAAGAGTGATGTGAAGGTGAAGTAAGATGCCGTAAATATATTCCCAACTTTCCTGAATAGATGCTTCATCAAATAACGAAAGTGCATACTACATGTACATTATCCACTGATAATCCATCTTTATGTATAACCTTACACCCATTAAAACAATTAAATCTTGAGTATTTCTGTGATCTTTGGATACTTAGCCTGGTTTTCTGGGCCACTTCAATTCTTCAAGTATTGTTTGATTTCAAAGTTAAGATGACTTAAATAACTAAAGAGGGTGGGAATTTAGGCCGACAGACAAAGGGGGTAGGGTGGGGTTGGGGTGGAGCATAGCCTTAGGGTTAGACTGGGTAGGGGTAGAGCTTAGGAGGGGTTCACAAACATAGAAAACAGAGAATTAGTACAAACATATTTTCTTTTCATATTGATCACGCACGAAACACAATAAGACAACTGGTGGATTTGTAGCGGGTGAGGTAAATTTTTGGATTGCATTAGTTTTCTTTTATTTATTTCAGGAAAACTGTATCATCTCAACATTGCAACAAATTTATTATCATCACTTTCTTTTGACACTATCATGCCAGAAGCGTAATATGACAATCAATGGAACTGTAGTACGTGAGATGAATTGCTTTTAGCTTTGTCATTAATCTTGATTTTTTTAAAGAAGATAGAAGAATAGGGTCAGAAGGAAGAAAGGGATACGCAGCATACCTGCCACCCTAATACCAAATTACTTTGAAATTATTTATAAATTTATCTTTCCAAAAGTCATAAATGTTCATAATTTTCCTTTAAGGCAGATATTGAATGATTGTTTTTCTCTTCAAAAATTTTGGATGCATAATTTTTCTCTTGATCTAGACATTCTGAGTTCACAATTGTTGTTGTTTATATCTTGTATACTCGAATCCGTTTGTGATCAAGTTTGATTTTTTTTGTTTTGTTCAATCTTTTGGTTTGCGATGTTTGTTTTACACTCGTTATATTTTGTTCATGTGCAGGGCCTTCGTGTAAAACAGTGTTAAACCACTGATGAAGCTACCCTGGGTAAAAAAGACTAAATAAATAAATAAATAAATAAATAAAATAAAACCTTCTGCAGCAACCAGTATGTAATTTGTATGGTTTTACACAAAAAGCTTTCAGGAAAAGAGAGAGGAACCTAGGGTGGACAACATAAGCATGAAGGTCAAAAAATAGGAATCACTCCTCAGAAATAGGAATAGTACGTAGACAGCTAGGACACAGTTTCACAAACAGAAAACATGTGTTTGGTTCTAACTGTTCTTCTAGATGCCATGGTCAAAGCTAGTTTGTCTTCGCGGCACTTTGGATGTCTGCCCCAGAGAGGCACTCCTACCCAGTCTTGATAAAGGAATTGAGGACACTGTTGTCATGGCAACAATGACAAGGTGATTACGAATGAGGGTAATTGTTATAGTTATGAGGATAATGAATAAAAAGATTAAAATGATGGTAATGAAGCAAAGATGAAATGGAAACACAAGGATGGTGATAAGGAGAATGATGATGATAATGACGATGATCATGATGATGATGATGTTTACACAGAGGTAACCATAAAATCAGATGATAATATGACAATTTAATGATGAAAGATGATGATTGTAATGAAGATAATGGTGATGATTACAGAGTTGAAAGTATTAGACCATTGAAATATTTAAACAAAAAAGAAAAGAATAATGGTATAAAAGTGATTATTATTTTAAAAGAAAACGAAAAAAGAGATGAAACATTAGATATAAGAAATCAATTATGTGTGGGATATCAAATATTGCAAAATGTTGACATTGTCAGTGAGTAGAAGGAGGAGGAGGAGAGAGATTTGGAGAGACATGGACAATGATGAAAGTGTAAATAACAATTTCATCAAGTCATCAATTAAATGAAATAAAAAGATATTATTTCAATGATTCATCATTAAAGATAAGATGACGGAAGTGGTGTAATTATATGGTGACAAAAATGATAATGGTTATATTATTAGTAAAATCAATTGTAACAAGTGAACATACAAAAATACAAATGAAAGGTAGATGCAATAATCATGTATGAGTTCAATAGTGTGACAGTGATAACATATCCAGGCAAAATTTCAGATGAATAGTCATGAGCAATGAATATGTAAAATGTTATTAATGAGGTAAAATGCATATTAATGAGGCAAAACATACGAAGTGGAAGATGCATCAGCCAGTGGTATACGCACGCATCAAAATATGAATAAGTAATTATGTTGAACAAAAATATTGAGGAATGATATGAACATCAAATGAAAGGTATGATGATGATGATGATGATGATGATGATGATGATGGATGATGATGATGATGATGATGATGATGATGATGATGATGATGATGATGATGATGATGATGATGATGATGATGATGATGATGATGATGATGATGATGATGATGATGATGATGATGATGATGATGATGATGATGATGATGATGATGATGATGACATATGAACAGAGAGATTTATTTAAAGGGGACACAAATAGGTCACAGATTAGACCCATGCAGACAAGTAACACAAAGACACAGCATTTTGTGCCAAGGAGATGAGCAATGTTGATGGCAGTACACAAATCACAAGGGGTAAAAGATTATCCACATTCAAGCATAATATACAACCGAATATCATGCAACACAGTAATTAGTCAATTTTTTAAAAAGACAGGACACACAAAGAGATTGGGTGAAACGAATTGAAAATGAATAAACATTGATTAAACCCAAGTAAGTGAGAGATGAAGAGCCAAGTTTAACCACCAGAGGATAATGTCAGCGATTTGATGAGAAAAATAAGAGAGAGAGAAAAACAGACAGATCATCAAGAATGCACTCAAATTAAAGGGGTAAAAACAGAGAACAACCTAACCAAAAGGAAGGCAGAATTAGAACTTTAGAAACTGGGGTTAGGAAATTTGAGACTGATATTAAAATTTCTGATAAGTATGTACACTCTAACAAATAACTTATCATAAAAAGTCAAATCGAACTGTTTTTATAATTCATAATTCATGTGATTTTTTATAAACCATGTAGTCGTTATATATTTTAGAGTAGAAGTTTAGTTAAAGCAAATATGACAATTTAAAATCATGAAAGATGAAACAAATAATTGAAAATGTAATTATGCATCAAAATGCTAATATGATGACATATCAAGATTAAATTTTGAGATAAAATATGAATGTAAATGACATAAACTTAAGCAGTGAGTGATTGAAGTCAAATATTTTTATTAGATATATCTAGCCTTCCAGTAAACACAGTTGAACGAGTCTGGCTTACACAAACTTAAGTCTCAAAGTCTACCCTTTCCATTAGACAAGTACAGCCTATATGGCACATTACATAATCCAAATGCTGTAGGCTAAGAGTTTAGAAGAGCATTAACCCTATGTGAACACATATGTGTTCACATTCTCTTAGCTTTCGGCAGACGATGAAACGATGAAAATCTGGGGGAGAATGGTCATTGTGATTGACTATGAAATATCAAAATGACCATGTCATCTAAGCTGAGGGATTTTGATTGATCACGTAATATTCAAAACATGAAAAGTGGAGCAGCACACTCTTTCTAACCAGAGAGAATTCCCAATCAGCTCTGAATCAGACTTGTAGCCAATTTTTTTCCTTCAAACTTTCAAGCTAGATGTTTTTCAATACCCTAAAATTCTAATTTTACAACTTAAGAATTGGAATTTGGAACCTAGAGCACAAAGGTTACCCGACTGTTCTATATGTTATATGTATCCCTAAATGCAATTTCTTGCAAAATTGTTTGAAGTTGGGGAATATAGTGCGCCTGAGGGTATGGGAGGGGTCTTTTCTGAACATTCAAACCTACTTTCATTGAGATGGGATGGGAAAGTGATATTTGCCAGAAAACGAGGCAGGATTAGGTTTATTTATACACCTACAATAATATTATTCACTATTAAAGAGGATGTAATATTTACAAGAATTATAAAATCTCATTGATTTCTCATCCAGTATGAAGTTTAACATCATCAATGTTAATGTTAGTAAACAGGGGAAATAAAGAAGCTTTAAGGGGCTTAGTTTGGGTGAATGCTACAAGCTGGACATTTGGGTTCCACTAAAAAATTAATCTAATAAGGTAGAAGCACATAGTTTGGGGTTAGTAAACATGATATCGAAGACAGAATATCAAGCCAAATCAAGCATTTTTATACAAAACACTGTCTTGACTTAATAATCACCCATCAAAAAATAAATACACTAGACAGTTGCAAAAACGTGTTTAAAAATCTAACACTCTACAAAAATCAACTGATTATATCTATTTTTGTATAAGTTGAAGCAACCTTCTACCTACAATGATTCATCATTTTCTTGACATTTAAGCAAAAGTACAAATAATTTTGACTAAAACTAAAGCCGAAATATATATTTTGTTGAGCACTATGATCGAGTAAGAAAAGTGGGTTGGGATGCATTGACTAGCATTTGTGGATGAGAATTGGAATTTGTGTGTTCCATGTCCACTTTGGCTACTACTGTAAACGTGGAATATTTTGCGGTGTGGAAATTTTCGCGCATTTCGCGCAGCAAGAAATGTGCGCGAAAATAAAAACACACAAATATTTTTGTTTATGTATTCTTTTGCCCATTGAGCCTAGCGCGTCGGCGAACTTAAAAACATGTGAAATTCACTTCACTCAGCCGAGCGCTAAAAATATTAATCGCGCGAAAATTTGCACTTTTACACTATTGTTTAGACAGTTGAAGCATATCCCTATAGATTTGATTTTGAGATGTTTGTTAAACATCTACCCAAAACATAGCACCCTCTCTCTCCAGTGGATCCTTCCGATACCAAGCTGATCACATTCCTGCATCAGTCTCGGGTGTCGGGGAACATGCTTCAACTGTGCCCAGGATAGATCTTGAGTTTTCTACATTGACACCCCAACAAGGTAAAAAATCAATAACTTATATATTTTTACTATCCCTCAATTTCTTTGAAAACACTATGATTCTACAAAAAAATCTGTAACCATGCACTTTTATAAACAAGATGCTTGTTAGAATCAATAAAACTTTAAATATCAAAATAAAAAATAACATGATTTATTAGTACATGTATGTGAAGTATGAAGTATTATGATTTGGAGGGTTATTTTAAAAGATATCGTCTTTGGACGAATACTTACTGATTCCTACGCCTTGTAAGAAGAGCTGAAGACTTTCTGCCAGGGAGTCGGCCTAAAAAACAGAAAAGGAAATCATGTTAAACCATTGTCTATTGGAACCGAGTTGTCCGTTTCAAGTCTATGGGAACGAGAGAAGTCAGTAGTCAACGGGTTAATTCAGCAAATTGTGAAGTTAGAGTATCAATATGTATTTCTCTGTATGTTAGGGTTTCATGTAACAATACTATATTAAAAATACAAGCTTTTAATATTACTTCTATAAAAAAGACATTGCAAGTTTAAATACACTCTCAATAAGGATGAAAGCGACTTGAGAGTAGGCTAGTAGAAGCACCCTTAAGTGCTCGCAAAGAATAGGGCCCGCATGGAACCCATGTTCGACTTGGTTTCCGTGCATACCCTATTTATGGAGTTTATGGTTTCCTTCATGTTCTTTATACTCCTTAACCATTAACCCATAGGATGCCAAGTAATTTTTAAAGCTTAATTTCATACAGGTGGGTGTACCCCTTTCAAGATATGTGTTTGTTGTATATTGTAATCAGGGTGCACTTTTTCATAACAACTGAGCCAACTAGCCTCGTCTTTTGTATTTCATTGTTTTGTGAGTTTACATTTCAGAAGCACACCTAAGACACACATTTCCTTTAAGCTTTATGTTATTGGTTGATGTCTCTCTAACACACAACCTGGGGAGCGATTCATCAAGTGCTTTGTCAGTGCTTTTTACTGACAAATTTGCTCTCAGCCAATCAGATGCAAGGATTTCAGTAGCTTTATAACAGTTGTCGGTAAAAATCACTGACAAAACACTTGATGAAACGCTCCCCTGGATGGATATTTCATCCTAACCGTTAAAGAAATTAAATGACTCCCTTCACAATGATCCCTGGGCCCCGTTGCATAAAACTTACCATTAACAGTAACTTTGCCATTAATGGTAACTCCCATGGAAACCTCGATTTTGATTGGCTGTTGCGTGATGTTACCATGGTAGTTACCATTGATAGCAGAGTTACCATTAATGGTAAGTTTTATGAAACGGGGCCCAGGGGAGCGTTTCATGAAAGGAAGTTTTCGGATATTTTATCCGACAACTAAATATCTGACAAGTCCTAAAATATCTGACAAGTCCTTTCATGAAACGCCCCCCAGGAGAGAATAAAATACTTCTTCTCTTGAATTGTTCAGGAAGTGTTGTCAATATAAGCTTTCAGCTTAAAGGAGAATTATCCCCACGAGACTTTTATCATTGACCTAAAACAGAATTCTAAACAGTTTCTGATAAAGTAAAAACATCGTATATTCGAGAATCGAGAGGATGGGAATTGTCGATTGAATCCTCCGATTTTTATTGTTCTCGAGAGTAAAGCAGCGTCGCCATGTTCCCGGTGCGATCGGGCTGTGTGACGTAGGGCATGGAGTTGGCCGTAGCGCATTGTAATTGGCTCGCAATAGTTCACCGACATTATTTTTAAAAGAGTTTATTATTATTAATAATAACATAAATTACGCAAGAGTTTCATAATTAAATTAAATAAATCAATTTATATTATCTACGTAACTATCACATTTGAAAAACATTTATTAGAGTAAAATAATCATCGTAAGTAAAACGTGTTCCAGGACACACTAGCTTGATTATACGATTCGCCCGGCATAAGCTTAGCCCGCAGATCTACGTGATAATCGGCCTCCGTGAAATGATCACTGCAGATCACATCATTTTTCCGATCAAGTTTGAAGTCTTTTCCTTGGAATTTTTCCACGTTCAATATGGTCACCCAACGCTTGAACAATTGCTGACATTTCTGCGGGTCTGGGAACCGATGGAATGATTTCCCTATCGTTTTCTTGGAAGAGTTACAACAGCCGAACGCTTGACAATACACCATGTTTACCGTGTGTATATGCAGCGCGCGCTTCATGCAAGCTAGCTACTAGCTAGTGAGTTCTCCATCCCCTACGTCATCACGCGCAAGGTTTTATGGGAAATTTAGAGAAAATGGACGCCGCCAGTAGGAGTAGACATCGTAAAAAGTGGTCTCTATTTTCTGCTCTTACAACGGCATCAGTTGGTCTAAAACGGTGATTTTTATATCAAATTAAATGTTATTTTATTCACTATGACCCTATTTACATTTAAAAGCCTGGGGATAATTCTCCTTTAACCATTTCCATGCCACCAGATTTTTGACACTTGCTCAAAATGAACTTTCAAGAGTTGAATATTAACTTCCAATGAGTTTTTTTCTTGAGCAAACTAGGCAATGATATTACACAGGAATAAACATAATATTGAAGGCACAGGTTTCTGTATGAGGAAGAATTTTCAAGCCATTCTGAGCTTAAACGAAATATTCAACACTTAAATGTTTGGGCGGGATTTGCCACCCACGGCATGGTAGGGGCTAAGAAACAGAAAAGGAAGTGGTTTCATCCTGGATCTATATCCCTTATTCTATTTAATACGCCACCAGGCGGCCATGGGGAAAGTCAGGATTGCGTAAGCCCCATTCACTCGTACACAAAGTTTTTGCGTCGAACGCGTCCGTTGGTACTAGGATTACTTTTCGGACTGCACGAAGCCAACCGAATCTCGCACGAGAGCTCGAGCTCAAGCGGAGCGTGCATGTTGCGCGGCGAACAGCCTGTTCGAAGTTTGCTCCCACGGGGCAACGGCATGATCAGGTAACGATCACGCGAGCCCTCTCGCGGCATAAAAACCTCCACAATCTGCGGTTGAGTATCCCTTTAATGATGTCAACAAAGCTTGCTTGAGATACTATCAATACCTACACCCTAACCATTAGAATAGAACAGGTGGTTAAACGGCCAGATGCAAAAATTCTCAGGTTTATTCAGTTGAATTAATTAGAATGTGATACAAGGTTTATTCCACAATCAACTTTGTATATATACAAAGGTAGTACTACCCTTCAGCTCCATCTAATTCTTGCTAATCCCCTAACAAGGTCGTGTTAGCATGGGCTCTGCAGCTGCTAATGCTTTGTGCTCATGATACCCTATGGGGTTCATTAATGGAGTCATGCACTTCTGCAGTGTGATCTCTATTCAGTCTATTAAAGGAGAATTAACACTAGAATATATATGTATTGTTCATATAAGCACATTTATATTTTGAGGTTAATTCCCCTTTAAATTACAAAAGAGTTTAGTATCTGCACTGAGGATTGTTTTAACACATGACTTTGAGGTCAATTTTATTTTTGGTGAAAGCTAACCAAAGCAAAGCAAAGCAAAGCAAAGCAAAGCAAAGCAAAGCAAAGCAAAGCAAAGCAAAGCAAAGCAAAGCAATCCCAATTGCAAGCATCATGATCTTCTGATAAATCTCTATAGTTACATACCCGTCCTCCCCCCCCCCCCCCCTCCCCTAAGGAAATAAGTATGTATGAAAACTTACATTTTCCTCCTTGATATCACCTCCTACATCCTTGGCAATAAGGATCTGAGAGTTCTTCTTGGATGGAAGCATCTCATGGATTTTTTCCTGATAAAAAAAAAAAATTTACAAAATGTTTATTACCAGCAATACGTGTACCGGTAGTTAGTTTAGTCACTGAATTTTTGAGATGGGATACATATTATAAGGTTAACACACAGAGAGGGGGGGGGGGGGGAGAAAGCATGTTCATATGGAAACCTTGAAAACCTTGTATATTATTGTAACATAACAGAGTAATAAACTGATCAGGCAAGATTCTTCACAAGCTACTTCATTTCTTCCAAGCAAAAGAAGCAGCACTGTCTTTGATTTTTACTGGTATCAACTACCTTTTACTCCTACGTTTCTCCAGACATTTTGACACTAAATTGTCACTTCAGGGGATTTTGTGACATTTTGTGAATTAAAAAAAAAATGACAAGGTAAAATAAAGAATTGTACATCCTAGTGCAACTGAGAATTGTTCCCTTTATCTACATACAACAGATATAAATATTAAAAAGCAAGTAAAGCCTTCAGGAAAGTTTACATCGTCAATAGCAAACTTTCTTAGTGTTTAAATAAATTATGGAGACATGTCTACTGAGAACTAGTGTGAATGCTAGCTGATAAAAAAATTGGTAAAACACCAAATGTCTTCTTGATTCAGGTGTGAAGGAGACTAAGCTAAAAGCCTCTTGGTGTTAAAAATGTGACACCTTAAGTAAAGAAGATATGTCCAACCTCAAGTACACTATAAGACAACACCTGGGACCAGTCTTATAACAAGTTTGATATTAATCTTAAATTTAAAGCTCATATCAATAGCATCTTTTATCATATCAAATCGATTGGCAATCATCATTTTTGATTGACTGGAAGACTTTTCATTGATTCAAATCAAAAGAACAGCTTTCTAATACAATCCCTGTCAAAAACAACTATTTGATACTAAATAAATTTAAATTCCTGATAAAACAAGTTCCTAAAATAACACAAAATACTTTCACTTCCTACTTAAGTGAAGCTTAGGTGAAAGTTATAAAATAACTCTTCTTAGGTACCACATGTACAGGGAAATCCTATTAAAATAAAGTTCTTTAAAAAACAACATAAAACATCTTCCAATCCTGTCTTTAATGTTATATTTCTCGTGCATTATATATGTACTTTAAATTTAATAAAAGAAAAAAGGTGCGTACCAAGCATTTGAGGGAGTGGGGATATTACCACATCCGCGAATATTCACTCGTAAGAATATTGGAAATTACACATTATGTGATTCCCTAATACACAAACACATCCACTAATCATGAGCACATAATAAGCCTGTTGTGCAGTATGTCAAAATAAATGAGTTGGATGCAATAGCTATTGGTGTTTTCAGTAATTAGATGAGTTGGTTAATGTCTGCACCAAGGTGGCTGGGTAAACATAAATGCATATCAATACATATTTCTGAAAGACTTCTATACAAGCACCAATAAAAAGTAAATAGCTGCCCACAATTTAAATTTGTAAAGACAAATAAAATATCTCTCACAAAAAACAAGACATTTTTCAACCCAACCTACTTGAGCAAATACATCTACATGCATCTGCAATCATGTTATCTGGACAAATGTACATGTGAAAAAACCTAAAGTGGCATGAAAGCGTTCCATCCTGCCGGGGAAGCGCTTAAGAAAATCAACAAACAGGTTAAAATACAATGTATATTTGCATATATTTGCATAGATGAATTTACTTACCACTTCATGGACATGGGGAGACTTGCTACCTGTCACAAGGAGGACAGGCAAGGTGAAGTTCTTCAGGTCATTGTTGATGTTTGTTCGGCTGAAACAAAGCAGAAAGAGAACATTCCATTCATCTGCATAGTTTTTATTAAAGAGGACAAATCATTTTATGTTTAGGTCATTGGTTCCCTTTAACATTATTTAATCAAATTACTGGTATAACAATAACGTCCCATTGCCCTATTTACTATTTTCTCCAATGACAAGATTCTATAGTATATTCATGAATGTACAGAAATACAATAATTTAAATTGAATAAAACCAAATTGTTGAGGAACTAGTTGTCATTTTTGCTTTTTTAATACTTGAGGTATTCTTATGATCAATTGCAACATTCCCTGTATTAGGAGATTACAATAATGTATAAAGGGATTTTGACCTAAAATTCTAGATTTTACTTGAACATTTTATTCAGTTCCTTGTGAATAAAGCTAAAAAAAAAAAAAAATTGTTTAAAAATTGTAAAGAAAGACACTCTATTCCATTCTCCTCTCCTCCCCTGACACATGTTATTACTACACTGTTAGTATTCTTCTCATCCTGCTACCTCCATGTCTATTCATATTTAACTCCAATCTCTTATTTGGTTTTTTTACATTTGTATCAGTTATTCTAAAAACTAGGACAGATATAAGTGCTTGATCATCCTAAACCAGCTTCCCCCCCCCTTTATCTCTTCATGACATCACTCAATGATCTGCCACTGAAAGCTACAGGGGAGCGTTTCATCAAGCGTTTTGTCAGTGATTTTTACTGACAAATTTGCTCTCAGCCAATCAGATGCAAGGATTTCAGTAGCTTATAACAGTTGTCGGTAAAAATCACTGACAAAACGCTTGATGAAACGCTCCCCAGGTCTCTGTCATTCCTCATATCATCTTCATAGATCTCTCCTATCCCTCCTACTAAATTATCAATGCATATTTCCCACTCTTTTTTTCATTAGCATTGAAAACCATGACCGATCAAAATCACACCTGTTCTGCTAGCTTGCATGCATACTCAAAGCACAAAACAGTCATCTTTCAATGACTGAATAATTCAGAAACCTCTGAATATTTAATGGCTTGACTGTGGAATATCTCACAGCCTTTGCAAGATTCCCACTGGGTCTCATAAACCTTTGTCGCTGTCATGTCTATCTAAGGACCAGCACAGATTCGTCATTTTTCTTAGTCTCCTCCTTTAGACACGCTCATATGATTTATCTACTCACAGTGATTTCTATGGCATGTTTTTACGGAATACAATGTGGCTCTGAAATGAGCTCCCTAGATCAGCATTACATATGAAAGTAGTGGCAATGCTTAACCCCTACCATGCCGTGGGCGGTAAATCCTGCCCCAAAATTTGAGTATTGAACATTATTTTTAGGCTGAGAATGGCTTGAAATTTCTTCCTCATACAGAAACCTGTGCCTTCAACATAATGCTTATTCCTATGCAATATATTTTTGCCCAGTTTGCTCAAGAAAAATCTCATTGAAAGCTAATTAACTCTTGAAAGTTCATTTCTGACAATTGCTCAAATATCTGGTGGCATGGAAGGGGTTAACATTAATTATAACAGTGGTTTTGAATAACTGTTTCAAAGCTCTACTTGAATTGTTCTAATAGTGAAGGTTTTACATGAGCAGAAAGTTTATTCAAAGCATTAAATGCTATTCAGGAGGATTCAGGTGTCGTAGTGGTTTAAACACTGGACTGGAGATGGGAAGGTCGTGGGTTCGAACCCCGGCGCGGCACTACCGTTCTTTGGCAAGACATTAATCTACATTTGCCACTCTCCACCCAGGTGTTAAATGGGTACCGGCAGGAATTAATTCCTTGAATGCTGTGAGCGTCGAAATCGGCAGCCTAGCTAGAGCCGGGGTAATATTGGAGAGCCTTGAGCACCATTCATGGTGGATATGAGCGCTATATAAATATCCAATATTATTATTATTATGAGTTTAGCAGAAAATCATGACTAAGGTTGATAACATATTAAGATATAATATCTTCATGAGGAAAAAGAGAAATGCTAGGGACAATAACTACCGTGAATTCTCTTCCAAAATATTATATGTACATGTACATAGCCAGATAACAAGTACATGACTATCAGTATTTAAAAATCTGTATCTTATAGTGAATAAAAATCACAGAGTAAGCATATGTTGCATGAAGAAATCTTCAATTCGCTATTCATTTACAAATAAAATGGCTCTTCTTTCTTTTTTAAAATTCATTCTTTAAAAAAAATTTCTTTGGGCTGATGCAGATACCATCAGCAGCATCAGTGAACAAGGACGTAAGTCATGAAAGCCAATTAAAGAACTTTTTCATCAATGCAATATCCATTTTACTCCAGGAAAAGCCTTAAGGGAGGACTTTACCCTTTGGTGCTGACAAGCAAGGTCTGTCTCAATCTCATGTACACAATCATTAAGTAAGTACAGGTGTTGATCTACTTAATAGTAGCTGGCAGGGGGGCGTTTCATCAAGTGTCTTGTCAGTTATTTTCACTGACAAATTTGCTCTCAGCCAATCAGATGCAAGGATTCCAGTAGCTTATAACAGGTATTGTAAACTGTCAGAGAAAGCAAGTATCATGAAACAGGGCCCTGAAAAGGCTTCTTATTCCATTTGACCTCAATCATGAGATACTACATCACATCTAGCTGAGCAAATAAGAAGTTAAAACTAGTCCTGAGTTTTGGTATTGAATGTCAAAAAGACCGTTACAAAATCCAATAAAATTCCAAAATGGAGGTTAACCCGTTGACTGCTGAATTCTCTCACTCCCATAGACTTAATACAGGGACCACCCGATTCCCATGGGTAATGGGTTAAACTCTAAAATGTGATATCAGGAAAACAAATTTTATTGTATAATAGCAGAATATCAAGCTACCAATGATAAGGGAATCAGGTCGTTGGAACACAACAGTATATTATGTAGTCCCATACAAGCTAATCCATGCTAGAAAGTTTCTGGAAGAGTGACATCTATGATCTATCCAGATTTTTGGTAATAATTTTGTACACATTTTGCAGGTCCAAGGAACCTACATGACTGCATAATAGAGAAGTAAGAATGACTATTAGACATTTGTGAAAATCAAAATTGCCTTTAAACCACAAATGTCACATCTGTAGTAGGTTTTCCCACTAATTGCTTATTTGTCTTTCAAACGACCTCACTTTATCTCTCATCTATCTCTCTCTCTCTCTCTCTCTTGTGATCTGACATGTTAAATTAGGACTCTGGCACTGGTCTTAATTATGACTAAAGATAAGGATCATAGATATACAATTACAACTGTAAGATGGACAAATTGGCAATCCTGACTCGACAGCAAGTTGCTTGGAGTGAAGGCAGAAAGATCAGAGAAGCAGATAAAAGAAAGTTTGATAAGAAAATAGGACAAATGGGGAAAAATTATACAGTTTTGGAAGTCAATACAGATTTGGAATTTGAAATTAGGCAGTTATTCATGTATGATGAACCTCTAACATTTCTCATTACAGTTATGCTCATTAATTAAATATAGAGTTTCTGAACTATACACAGTTGTTCCCCAAGAACATTCATGCACATAAAGGCTTGTTTAAGCTTGGCTAGGGCAACTGGAAAGTTGCATATTGCTTGAGACACTCAGGCATATGGTTTGCTATACTCACTTGCAAAAGGCGTCGATAAAGAGTCCGAGGTTGTGGGCGTTCATCATTTTGTACAGGTTATCATGGTACTGCTTTACGATCTCAACATACTCTGGTGAGTGCTACAAGACAGCAAGGAGAAAAGCTATAAATCCACACCATGGTTACAAAGTGAAATGTCTGTTTATGGGTAATGCCATTGAAATAATGGGATTTCTCTCATTAACATCTGCACTATTGTCCTCATATGGAGACTTGGAAATCAAAAACGCATAATTCATTTCACAGAGCATACTTAGAATTAGCATTATCCCAAACTTAGATTTGAGAAGACAATATATGACAGGCAACACAAAATAAGCAATTTGACGTTTTCTATGTGTAACATAAAAACATGTGCAGCCAACTGGGTATTTGGAAATGGGTGTTTCGGGTATACTGAAATCTTGTACAATGTAGACCTCAAAATGGTAGAACCTTAGGGCTTAGACCCAATGGTAGTGAACTTGCCAGAATTCCATCACAAGTTGGCTCACAGCCAATGAAACGTAATGATTTCAGTAGCGCATCATTACAACTTGTGATTGAAAAGAAATTTTATGGGATGGGATGATAATCTAGACTCACTGTTCGTCTGCCAAGGTGATGCCACAGGATATACTTCTCAGCATTAGCCGTCATCTTATTGCCATGCTTCAGCTGCCATGTTGCAACCTGGACGGTAACGAGGTGAAAAAAATGGGTGAAAAAGGCCTTATACATTAAAATGATATGAAGTTAGACATTGAGAGTCTGAGGAGAGAGATTAAATTATGTTTTTAATAGCATTATTAAAGACATGTTGCTTTTATATGGCAGTTGTTAATGCCCTGTACCAAAGAAATGAGTAAGGCACCCTTCCTCACATAGGATTGGACTGCACTTCATCAAGATGCAGGTCATTTGAACATGGAGAGTAAAATCTCCTCTTCTAGATGTGGAATTAATTTTGAACAACACACGAGATACAACTGTACAACTATAATAATAGTGGTGGCTTTGCCATGAGCTGAATGTTTCACTCCCCCCCCCCCCCCCCAATATTTCTTTGTTTCCTCATCACTATCTGATAGGTGCTAAAGAAAAATTTGTGAATAGGCATTCCCCACTATGAACACGATGACAAAGAGAGCGGACAAAATATACAGCTCCTCATTGTACCCTCCACAATTGCTCTGGTAGACAAAAGAACATCCCTTTATTGCTATTATGTAAAATAACTAGAACAGGTGAATATGCATGTGACACCTGTTCTACATACTTTTACATAATAGCAATCAAGGGATGTTCTTTTGTCTACCAGAGCAATTGTGGAAGGTAAATGAGGAGCTGTATATTTTGTCCGCTTCTTTGTTCACCATGTTCATAGTGCCCAGTCTGTACCCTCATTATGCGTTATTGTGACTATCCTTTAGTTCATCACAACCTGCTAGACCTCTATTACTGAGCACACAAAGGCATTCACAACATCCAGGTCAAAAGAAAAGAATCGGCCAGCATAGCCTACTAAGATCAATGAAATGAATGGAACACTATTGTTTAGTTTTAACACAATACATACAAGTACACACAGACCTATCAAGCATTGGATGAGTACATAACACTGCTGGGCCCCGTTTCATAAAATTTGTTATCAATGACAACTGCCTCATTTTTATAACAAATTTGCTCTCAGCCAATCAGATGCATGTATTTCAGTAGCTTATAACATGTGATATGATCAAAACCCGCCTTTGTTCATCTTTAAAGACCTCAGCCTGACCCAAAACAACCATATATTGACGTAAAGCTTAGTAAACAAAGAATATAATTACCCTGGTTATTCATAAATTTTCGTCTCCGTTTATCCATAAAAAATAAAAAAGATAATTTTTTTGGTCCGCCCCCTCCCTATGGCGTAACACTGCAGGGGGTCGCTAGACGTGTGACGACATGTCATGTATACAGCTCCGAGTGCGTCTACACGATATGTCGTCATCAAATTTTCACCCCCCGCAAAGTAGCGTTCCTCAGAGACGGGGCCCAAACCACCGGGCTCAACATTCGGGACGCTGTTACTCATTCCACAGGAAACGGAATCTCATGAAGTTGGTTTCAATTTGTTCAGAAAATATATAGCTCCCCGTGGATGAATAAAGGGTATATTTCAAAATTCGGTCAGGCTGAGGTCTTTAAGTATCTTTCATGTGCAAAGACATTTAGGGGATAACCAAATATGCTGATGAGGAACTAAATGTTCAAGCAAAATGTCAGCTTCAAATACTAATGCTGTAAAGAAAAATTGAATGTTTCACTACACTCTAAATACAGGGATCAGCAACTTGTGAGGAGACTATTCAAGCACCAATAATCACTTGCATGAGTATGGAGGTTGTTAACTTCCGGTTATCTTCCATACAGGCCTTGATTTAAAAAACACACAACAAAACAAAACAACCCTCTTATACTCTTCAATCCGTAACCATTTATGTGATTTTAAGTCTTATAAACAATATTCAAATTTGTAATCGTATGCTCGAGCATACGATCTTTAACACTGGGAGTAAAAATGCCTAAAAATTTGTTTACAAATTAAAATTCCTCCCATCAAGCTTCTTCGTTTACTAACCATTGTCTACGGCGGACCGTTTGAATATTAATGAGTCAGAAAGAAGAGGATCTTGGGTATTTGATTCCAGTGCATCGTGACTTGGCCGTGAACCAGAATAGCCTGGTGGTTAAGTCGCTGCCCGGCAAGCAGTAGATGACAGGTTCGAATCCCGCTGGTTCCAATTTTTTCTGACTTGTGTTTTTCATTACAGATCGAGCATACGATCTTTAACACTGGGAGTAAAATGCCTAAAAATTTGTTTACAAATTAAAATTCCTCCCATCAAGCTTCTTCGTTTACTAACCATTGTCTACGGCGGACCGTTTGAATATTAATGAGTCAGAAAGAAGAGGATCTTGGGTATTTGATTCCAGTGCATCGTGACTTGGCCGTGAACCATAATAGCCTGGTGGTTAAGTCGCTGCCCGGCAAGCAGTAGATGACAGGTTCGAATCCCGCTGGTTCCAATTTTTTCTGACTTGTGTTTTTCATTACAGATCGAGCATACGATCTTTAACACTGGGAGTAAAATGCCTAAAAATTTGTTTACAAATTAAAATTCCTCCCATCAAGCTTCTTCGTTTACTAGGCCTCATATTCAAATTCTTTGTTTCATTGACTGGTCCCCTTGAAGACTCCTACTGGTAGTCAGTCCCTTTTTACCGCAAAGATGATGACCCCTAAACATTGATGCGTCAACCCCACTCAGGAAAACGAGGAGGAAATAAACAAGGACAATTACCTAGGCACGGTCGGCAACTGTTCATGTTTAATCACCTCAACAGAAGATCTATACATAGTTATAATATCATCTTTTTGTTGAGAATTAGAAGAGCGTTGACTCTGTGTTGAAATTTAGGGGAGCGTTTCATGAAAGGAAGTTGTCAGATATTTTATCCGACAACTGTTATAAGCTACTGAAATCCTTGCATCTGATTGGCTGAGAGCAAATTTGTCGGATAAAATATCTGACAAGTCCTTTCATGAAACGCCCCCCAGACCATGATATATCCACAATGACGATCACTCTCATACTGAAGTGCCAACCATGCCATATGAAAGAAATGGAGCACTTTGTGGGCTTAGAGAGAGAGAGAGAGAGAGAGACTGATATGCAGAGGACAGATGGTCAGGAAACTCTTCAGGTTTCATCACCGTATGTTCATCCATGTCATTGCCATTTAAAAGACATCACTTCCCATTACTCATGTCACTTTGCCCCTACCCCCTCCCTCCTAATAACCAATCTTAAGGCTAACACATTATCTCCATCTATTATGCGCATAGTGCCAAAACAACAACAACTCAAAGTTCAGGGATGTTATTTAATATATGTGACCCTCCACCACAAAATGACCAATAAGTCAGAAATTTGGGTTTTTAATTTACAGCATAGATTCTAAGATTTAAAATGATATATAACTTGTCTTGTATGGACTAAGCAAACCCTTGTAAATTACAATGTCA
This sequence comes from Heliocidaris erythrogramma, assembly GCA_025617745.1. Taxonomy (NCBI): domain Eukaryota; kingdom Metazoa; phylum Echinodermata; class Echinoidea; order Camarodonta; family Echinometridae; genus Heliocidaris; species Heliocidaris erythrogramma. The sequence continues at coordinate 915,480 of CM046868.1, forward strand.
ATGAGAATGTCAACGTGTCAGACAGGATAATGACCAAAACAACAGAGAAAACGGGCCCTAAAGAAGAGTGATCATTTAAGAGTGCCTAATCTGTGTCCTATATTGTTTGTCGCACAAAAAGTTGAGTCAAAACTCCCTAGCATACAATGGGAAGTACTTGGATTGGGTTGAAACTTTTCCATACCTTTACAACAGATACATTTCTTTCTTTTTGTAGATTTTTAATATCAGACAATGCATAGTTTATGAGCTATACGAGAAAAGCATTGTGAAGTACAATCCCAGCAAGCTGACACACAAAGTTTGAAAGTCCAGGAAAAAATGGTCATTTTGAATGAGAGTAAAATCATATCTTAATATAGTATTTTACCCTGAAATTTTGTTAGATGGTAGATTGTTAAATGAACTTTCAGAAAATACCAAAAACTAAATTTCCACCTCAAACCACCTTTTTCAGCCGTTTAATCTAAAACTCCCATTGCGACTTATTGGTCGTTTTGTGGTGGAGGGTCACATCTATTCCTTACTTTCTGCAACCTTCGGAATGAGAACCTGGGGGGTGTTTCATGAAAGAACTTGTCAGGTATTTTATCCGACAAATTTGTTCTCAGCCAATCAGATGCAAGGATTTCAGTAGCTTATAACAGTTGTCGGATAAAATGTCCGACAAATTCCTTTCATGAAACGCTCCCCTGGATCTCATATTTCCGAACTACAGTTCAACCTGTCTGTCTTCCTCAGAAAATACTAACATTGACCTCTATAAAAAGATGGTCTTTTCAGACAGGTTTTACAATCTACACTTCTACACAAGAAACATATAAGAAGTGTCTCCTATAGATGGGTGGCCTTTGCAGCTAATATGAAAATGTTAAGTCTGACTCAACATAATATGAAAGTGGCATGGTTATAATGTGATTGATCAAAGTGAAAGAAGTAACAATCAAAAGATAACCTCCATGATCATTTAATGGTGAACACATTTAATGTCATACAGTACAGGTCACCATAATATCTACAAATTTGTGCTTACATCATGAACTATCAGGACACCAAACTACTAAAAAGGGTTCGATGAGTATCCTAGCAGTCAGGCAACACTGTACTAATGATTTTTTGTTATAGTTTACCTTCTCGCTTCCCCACTCTGAGAAGCCAGCTGATGTGGTGGTGCACTCCAGCAGACATAAGGCTAGTATACGCTTCGGGAATTTCGTCTGCAGATAACACAGAGAAAAAGAGGAGAGGGGGAGAGACAGAGAGAGAGAGAGACAGAGAGAGAGACAGAGAGAGAGACAGAGAGAGAGACAGAGGGAGAGACAGAGATAGAGAGAGAGATAGAGATAGAGAGAGAGAGAGAGAGAGAGAGAGAGGGGAGGGAGAGGGGGAGAGGTGGGGAAAGGTGGGGAGAGAGGGTGAGAGGTGGGGGAGACAGAGAGGCAGAGGCAGAGAGAGACAGACAGAGGGAGGGGATAGACAAATACATGGAAATGGATGAAAAAGGAGAGAATGTTAGAAAGAGAAGAAAGAAAACAGTGGATAGAAAATATGAGCATGTGTTGAATACAAAATAGTGTTGAAAAGAGATTGTGATTCCACAAGAGTGAGTGGCATGTGTGTGTGTGTGTATGTGTGTGTGTGTGTGAGTGAGAGAGAGAGAGAGAGAGAGAGAAAGGAAGTGAGCAGAGAGGTATAAACATATAAGGTGAGAAAGAAATTAAAGAAATTTGAGAAAGACGAGAGACAGAGAGAGAGACAGAGAGAGAGACAGAGAGAGAGAGAGAGAGAGAGAGAGAGAGAGAGAAAAGGAAGAGCAAGGGAGGCAATACAAGAATGATATATAAATCAGTCAATACAGAACTTATCATTCTTAATGTGCATGATAGTCTCATGATAAAGGCTTATTACAAGCCACCACCTCCACCCCCCCCCCCCCCAAAAAAAAAGAAGAAATTCACATAAATTGACAAGACTGCTAATGTCAAGACAAGCAGGAAATCTTTTATCATGAGTAATATCAAGAACCATTTTTAGCATATTTATCTACAAGAAAAAGGAGCTGTACTGCATGTTACATGTACTTCATCACACAAGACCACACACGCAGGGAAATAAAATGACTTTTGACACGAAGCATCATAAAACTTCTAATTTCAGCTTTATAAATATTCCTCTCTCTTGTTTATATCTCATCATAATCTCTGATCTTTCTCGAAGAAATATAGGCCTGGGCCCCCGTTTCATAAAACTTGTTTATATCAGTAACAACTGCTACATTTCTATGACAAATCTGGTCTCAGCCAATCAGATGCAAGGATTTCAGTAGCTTATAACAGTTATTGCAACTTGTTATCGATAACAAGTTTTATAAAGCAGGGCCCTGGAAATATGTTTACTAGAAAATGTACTACACTATAGTCATAAGGGGAAGCTAGCATGACTTTCATTGAAAACTGGGCCCTGTTTCATCAAAACTTGTTACCAATAACAAGTTACAATAATTGTTGTAAGCTACTGAAATCCTTGAATCTGACTGGCTGGGAGCAACTTTTGTCGTAGAAATGGGGCAGTTGTAAATTGACGTCAAGTTTTATGAAACAGGGCCCAGGGCATTGCAATTAAACAACTTATCCAGCATTCATCAATACTAGGAGGATGAGACTAGACCATTCTTGAACTTCTTTCTTATATCACAAATAAAAGTTCCAAATTTTTAAGTTCCCAAGCAATTCAAAATATGTGGTCACAACATTACATAGCTGTTGTATTTTTTCTCCCTAGTCTTGCATGGCATGGATTAGTGTAATGTTCCAATTATAACTTTGTAATAGATCACAAATTCATTTTTTTTTTCAATGTTTAGAGAATCACACAGAGAAATTGGTATAGTTTTGGTTTCAACTCGCACAATACTCTCTTCTCAATTTCTATCATTGCAATAACTCAAATTATTCAATAAATGCATTCTACTCTTTGTGATAAAGACATTTGAAAAAAAGAAGAAAAAAGTAGATATTTCCCATCTGCAACATTGAACTACTACTCAACAGATACTACACGGGGAAAGGGTAAGCTTCCCAGACAATGTATTTAAGATCATATAGGAAATCACCCTGAGCACAATTTTGCTAGAGTTGTCAAAGATTTTGTACACTTCTGGTGCACAAAACAAATGTATCACTGTCATAAGCTTCATAGACGTTTTACACAGCATACCTATGGCAGCATTGTGCAAAAAAGTTTGTATGGCAATTCTTGTTGTTGTAAATCCGATATTCAAATCACAAAGAATATACGTTAATGGCCGTCTATATGGATTTTTTAGCTGACGAAGGGGAAACTACAGGAAAAAATCCATTGCATGTATTGTGAGACAAGCTTGAATGGAATTTTCGCTGACTATCAGACACTTCATACTAGAGAGCTTACAAAGAATACTATTGATAAATATGTGTCAGTGACAGTCTCTATAGAGTACCGAAGTGATGACATCACAAAAAGCATTTTTTATACCATATCTCAAAGGAACATGGTGAAAAACATCCAGAGCCCAAATTTTATGGCAATTGGCTCATTGGGCCCCCGAGATATGGCCGCATGAATACCTCCTTAGCCCCATTGAAGTCAGTGTTAAATTGGCCTGGTTCTAAACTGTTAAGAACCAGCCAATTTACACTGACTTCAATGGGGCCAATTAGATATTCATATAGCCATACCTTGGGCCATCATGAACTGATCCATGTCAAATTTGATGTGTGAACGTTTTCCATCATGCTCTACCTAAATATGGTCCTAAAAATACTGAAATACAAAAAGCAAAATTTGATGACGTCACACTTCGGTACTTTATAGGAATTTAGCTGATGAAGGGAAAATATTAAAATAAATACCTGTATAGGATGTATCAACTGCAAACTGTGATACGAATATTATAAAACTTCAGGGGGGCGTTTCATCAAGCCTTTTGTCAGTGACTTTTACCGACAAATTTGCCCTCAGCCAATCAGATGCAAGGATTTCAGTAGCTTATAACAGTTGTCGGTAAAAATCACTGACAAAACGCTTGATGAAACGCTCCCCAGGAAATCAGGAAAGATGGTCAAGCCTACTGTACCAAATTCTGACTATCTATGTACATGTATACACATTTCTATTCCAAACTGCCTGAAGTTGCAAATGAGGAACATACTTAGGCTGGTATCAAGTATGTCTCCAATATAAAGAGAACCGCAAACAAACAGCTTGCCATACTGCGCATTTTGTATTTTATAATTACATTCAAGGGCAGAGAGAGATGGGAATAATTACTATGAGAACTCACCCACCCCCTTCCATATTTAATATAAAGTTGAGTTCTGGGGAGCGTTTCATCAAGCGCTTTGTCAGTGATTTTTACCGACAACTGTTATAAGCTACAGAAATCCTTGCATCTGATTGGCTGAGAGCAAATTTGTCAGGAAATATCACTGACAAAACGCTTGATGAAACACTCCCCAGGTCATGAGATTGAATTGTGAAAGAAACTGTCTCAAAGCAATCGGGAAAGGTTGATTATAAAGCAAATAAGAATTGGTGTATGCTGTAACGTTTTGGAATCATCAAAGTTATAAGAAATTTACTCAATCCTGCTGCGAGTCACATGCGCTGCACAAAGAAATGTGTATATGGGACTACATTTCAGCTATTTCTCGTCGTATCTTGAATACGAGGGCATTTGAAAAGCAATCCTTTTCCGGGGACATTTCTACTATGATAATCTTCCAAACTAACATAAAAAGAATGACAAAGCTCACAAATTATTTTTCCCAAAACTCAACTTTCTCTTTCAGTGTGTCAAAGTGGTTGTGACTGTGTTGATACGAGGCTTTTTGTTTAGATTACTTGAGCAGCTGTGATTTGGGGGTTTATGTGGTCTACCTTATGTCAGATCATCAATTAACAATAGCACAGGAAATACTCACAGCCAACCTGAGCAGAATATTTGCACCTGCTCCTTCACCTAGTCCAATCACCTCACGGTTCTCTGGAACTCTGAGAAAACAAAAACAGATTTTATGTTATACGTTTTGATTTATTAGCATAGCCAGTCTTTATGAAGGGGTGGGGATGGGAGGGGGGGGGGGGACCGAGGCAAATGTACAGATATAATTTCATATTTGCTAACAAAATCTCTAATGTTCTCATGGTAAGTGGTGTACATCTTGAAGGAGGGATTTGTATGTATCAATCATCCACTGAAGTTAATGAATAGATAGATCCCTGCAAGTCATTTCAGTCCTCACATACAACAGGGAATTTCCCTGCATATGTTACATTCAATGTTCATGTAGAATGTGGACAATGTCCACTTCTTGGAACAGGCAGAGGATAATGCAAGATAAAGTCTGGAAGATGAAATTTCTCAGCCCAAATTGCTTGGTCATTCTTGTTTCACTCCTTGATAATACTGGAGCTGGAGTCTGTGAAAAATGCAGTTTATACCAAAATGAAATCATACAGGTTAACAGCATTCCTACCCCCCCCCCCCCCCACCACCTAAAAAAAATTAATTAATAAAATAAATAAATAAAATTGATCGGAAGTTGACACATCTTGTGTTTACATACATTTTTTGTACCGTGGAATATAAATTCATTAAAACAGACGAAGATAGATATTTCCATATTTCATCTTCCTTTCACTTTTTCTTTAGGTATTATCATCTTAATCTATCTCTAAACTTCTCAATCCCGGTCTTAATCTCAACATAATATAATACATGAAAATCAAAGCATCAACACATTTGCGCAACCCTAAGTACATTGCTCCTTCACACTGCGTTTGAAGTAGACCACATGTAATTCTATAACGTTACCATGAGGGAATGGAGAGGACTTACCCTAATTCTTTGAGGATAAATGGAATCTCTTCGGCCAGGTCTTCCATCTTTGGATACCTGAATCTGAGTGAATGAGATTGAGTATGGGAAATAGAAAAAGGTGTCTGGCAATCTTGCTAGCGTTATTATTCGTAGTTATTATACAACATGTGATCGCTGTGATGTTAACAATCAAACCTGCCTAAGAACCATACATTATTGACAAGCATCCTTTTTTGTTGTTTGTTTCCCTTAAAAAATAGTGATGAGTTCTGGTAATTACAGAGTAATCTAAATTCACAGATTCAAACCAAGCTACACTGACTGTTCAATACTACAAATACATAAATGATATCTGCCAAATGATTTGACTTGAGTAATGCAATGCATTCAATAGCATTGATGCTACTGAAAACCTGCCTTATCAACCACAAAGACCAGGTCAATTTTTTTTGTTTTTCAATTCAAAACAACTTTTATTTCCTTCTGATTTGTTACATACATGAGATACAAAAAAAAGAAAAACGTTTTAAGTAAAATAACTGAAGGAGGCATGGTCCCTGCAAAAGCATTTATAACCATGTTTGTAATTGGGGATGCCTGTTTACAAAAATGACAAAAAAAATTAAACAAATCAAGTAGATATATATACAATATATTTACACGTAAGAGGATAAAAAGTTAGAGGGGAAGGAATAGAAAGTAAGATAGGATAGAGGATATTGGACAATGTGAAAGATATGTTTGAAAATTCATAAACTGATCAGTTAATTCCTATAAATCAAGTGCAAATAAGTATACATTCAATATGAATACTGACAACATATATTTTAGGATGAAGCAAGGCTAATTTACATGTGAATTTCAAAGACCAATACATTAGAGAGGTCTAACTATGATATACATCTTTAGAAAAACCAAAACAAAAAGAGTGCAATCGCTAAATTGCTAATAAACAATTTTTTACTATACAAGTACTTATACAAACTTTGCTTTGCGAAGAGATTAAATGTTAAACTAGGAAAAAGTATAAGTTGTGTATTTATTTGAGTGCATACATGTAGTTTGCAATGATACCACCTGTCCACATACATGTAACTGTACATGCAGGGTCCTCTTCTTTTCATTTCCCCGTATGCAGTGTTTTGCATTGAAACATGTATAAAAAAGGAACATGTTTAATAAAGATCACCTGTCTAGAGTACTATTTCTCCTGTAAGAAATAATCTATATGCGTCATATAACTGGCAACAACTCTTTTGTTCATAAAAAAATTGATTTTTGTTGTCTTCTCTTCATCACACAATGCTGAATAAAATACTCAATGGGCTCTTTGGTTCAGTACATTGCAATTATTGGAACATCCTTATTCAATTGCAAAATATTAATGCACATCCTAATAAATCTTACACACCAAATTAAGGGAAGAGATGACTACGGTTCAGGCAAGAAAAATGACCAAATGTATGTAATAACCCACTTTCCTATGAACTCCTTCCCTCCCAATAAATGTCCCATAGTTTTACCCTCCAAATCTTGAAACAACTTTCATTGTTTGCAATACACGTATATGAAGTTAAACCTTTAGAAATGTCTGGGGAAAGTGTGACAAAGCACAAGACATTCAATAATGTACAGTTATCTTTTCTCTTTAGCTCTGGCAGTAATGACGATAAGAAATGAAAGAATGGAAATTACAGTATATCTGCCATGGAATATCATAGAGAAGGAAGATGCCAAAAACAACAAAACTGAACATATCAAGCTGTCTTTGGAATGTCCCTTGTGGCTGATTCTTGCTTGTAGTGTATTTCCAACGTATGCAATTTCAAGCACGTTATCAGAATTTTGATAATATTTTGCTAAACTTAATAACTAAATGTCAATTCAAAATGACTCAAACAGCTTCTCTTGAATTGCACAATCCTGATGATTACTTTCAAATACAACATATATCGGCCCCTCCCATTAAGTTGATTGAAATCAGTGTTGACCCTACTGTATAAAACAGAAACTTTTGCAGCATGAATTTTTGAGTTTAGTGATAGCAGTTTTTGCAGTAAAAATCTTTTGTGACTTGAAATATCACATATTTATGATTTATTAATTTCAAGACCTGAAACTTTCAGAAATCTGAACCACTCACGAAATTGGCAAATTAAGTTAATAACATGCAAATGTTCCTGGTTTTACAGTACATTCTGACACCCTTGTGTTTCTTTCTACACTTTGTCAGTTTGTCTGGATGGGCATGTCGCCTATATTAAAACAAGGGGGTTACCAGTAAACAGCTTATGATAGACTTACGAAGCGGACAGATCGTCAGCGTTGTCCTGTTGGCCAGGAGCGTTGATATGGATGAAACACACTTTACCCACCATCGGGGCCATGGACTTTGTGCTGATGAACTTTACCCATGATGTATCTGTCAAAAAATACAAAATGAATAATTAAATGATAATTATGCATGCTACATTTTAAATGAAGAATCACCTCTATAGAGGGACAAATCAACTATCACACCAATACTCCCCCAAGTTTTACAAGCAATTACTGTAGGATAGGGTCTACATTAGTAATTACTTGTGCCCGAAATAGGCCTACATACAAATCAAATCAAATCAAATCAAATACAAGTGAAGTATCAACAGCATATGTGCTGTTGAAGAATGTGTGCATGTAGAATATCCCCCCCCCCCCCTTATGCAAGCAGAAATTCAATGTGATTTGAGAAAAGCCTAAACTATTAGCTCAGATTTAGTACTGCACCAATGTGTTAGTCTGCACCCTATACAATTCATACCCAGTTGCCGACAAACTAGCCACTGTCTACAAGGTACATGTACATCTTGATTCATCTGAACTTTCCCTTTCAATAAAAATAATTAAAGGGAAAGTCCACCCTGATTATATGATGCTTTTAAAAGAAGCAAAAAAATTAAGCAGCAAAATATTGATGAGAAATACAAAAGATATGAACTTTTAAAGTCGCAATCAATAAAACACAAATTTGCAACTCCTTGACTTATCTTGCGAGCTCCTCTCCCATTTACCCAAAGAATCATTAATTTCCATTTTCTCTTAAGGAAATATTCATCATACATGCACCTCTAATAGATATAATCATTGCAAATATGTTTTACACAAAACCTGTATGAAACAAATTTATTTCTTCCTCAAAACTAAGAAAATTGAATTAATGAAATTTTCTGTACTGAGAAAATGGGAGAGGAGCTCGCAAGATACGTCACAGAGTTGCCAATTTGTGTCTGATTGATTACAACTTCAAAATTTCATAACTTTCTTCTCTCTTATCGGATTTTGCTCAAACTTTCACTAATCTGTTTCTCCCATTTTTCTTCATTTATTGAATCAACTTAATACCAGGGTGGACTCTCCCTTTAAGAATCCACTAATGACTTCTTTATACAGCACATAGTCCAATCATACACTCTACTGCAAAGAAGGAATTTGGCAAATTGCCGAAAGCATGTACATGTACATCACTAATATGAGCACAACATTTCGGGGCCAATTTTAGTTTCAGTAAGGAATCCTGCAGAACAATTATATTACCAACTTGACCTTCACTCACAATATATCATAAATAAACCCAACCCCCCAAATCATTCACAGAATAAATGGCCTATCAACCTTATCATTTTCAATCATATCTTACAAATGTTTGAATAATACGACTGTTACTATCACAGAGAATTTTGTACAATTGATATTGAGTAGTGCACATTGTATCTTCATTATTTGTGAAATAGCATACAGAGGTCGACAATTAAAAAGGTTGTTTGAATTGGTTATTCTTTAAGTCCAATAAAACAGCCTTCCATAAATGTAGGCATACATGAACACTGTCTACACACCATCTTTATTTGTGAAATGGTATACAGAGGTCTACAATTAAAAAGGTATCAGCCTTCCATAAATGTAGGCCTACATGAACACCATCTGCACAGCTGAAAAGTAATCATTCTTGAGTAACTATTCAGTTCTTGCATTTAGGAAATGAAATAAAACATTACACGGCAATCCAACCTTGGTAATAAGATGATTTGTGTGGAAGCAGAAAAATAAGAAAAACAGGATGGTGAAAGTTTGAAAGAAATTGGACAAGGACTAAGAAAGTTATGGATGTTTGAAAAATGAGATCACTACATCTATGCGAATCTCAAATTGGCAATTTGGTGAGTCGATTTTGACACATTTGTGGACAACTCTCCCATTTGTCGTACACAAAAATATCATTAATTTGCGGTTTTCCTAGAAGTGCTTTTACCCTTGGGGCAGTGCTCAAAATACATGTATATTGGAGATAGCATATTGTTATAGGTCCTCATGAAAGAAAAAGATCCGACTGAGTAAATACATTTTGAAATTTTTTTTTAGTCATTTTGTGCGTTGGAGCGAATGGGGGAGTTGTCCACAGCTACATCACAGTGACATTACCTATTCGGCCAATTTGAAATTCCCATATGTATAGTGATTACAACTTTCGAAAATTCATAACTTTCTTATCGCTTGTCCGATTTCAAACTTTCACCAATCTGCTTCTCTGATTTTTCCTCTTTCTTTCAAAGCAACTTGCATTAAGGTTGGATTTCCCTTTAATGTTCTTCAGATTTAAGAACATCTATTTGCCTACATGTATGTTTCCAGTTTCAACTGTACTTTTATGTATGCAGCCTACATGTATATTGCATAAGAACACACTGTACAGTGTTGTTACAATGAAACTTCAAGAACGGGAAGCCCACCTTGATGTACAATAGAAATCATAATACATGAAAAAATGTGCTAGAGCTCAATACTGGAAAGTGTTGCACTTGCAATAAATTTGAAATTTGATGTAAGAAGAAGAAAAAAAGGGAAGAAGAAGAAAAAAAGAGAAGAAGAAAAAAAGAGAAAAAGAACTTTGTTGCACCACATGAAATGTGTAAATGTGTACGAGAGGGGAAAACATATTTATACTCACGATTTAGTCCGATGTCGTGGAATGTGACAACAATATGTTTCTGATGTACTGGATCACCCTGCACATTCAAATAAAATACATGAAGACAGAGAGTTAATATAGGGCTAACTGTGAACATATAATGAATAAAGATTAAAGTACCAGGACATCCACACCCACATTATTGAATAAAAATGGCTAGAATGTAATTGTAAACAATCAGTGATCCTACAAAAATAGACCACAAATTTTTTACCAGGGTATTAAAATAATTTTGTTTATACTGAATACACAACAACAGATATGCACTGTGAATAATCCATTTTCATTTCCTGTTGTGGAAGCTAGGCTGAGCCGGGGTACTGATGCAAAGCTCTATGGAAGCGCATAGAGACATTGATAAATATGTGACATGTGCTTTACAAGAACTGCATATTATTATTATCATCGTATCACCCACTGTACAATGTACATGTACTTGTTGATGAAATATTGGACATTATACTCAATCTATCATTAAATGCAAAATATTCAACTGGGTAATTGTGTGCACAATATACATAAAATCTAATAGATTAAAGTAATCTGTCCAGGGACTCAAGCTACGCTCTGTTAATCTCATTCATCTCAATTTAAAACTGAATTTACAAGTTTGTTATTCTTTCTACTACTCCTTTCTATTTATTTTTTCCTAAAAGAGTATACATCTAGGGACTTCATTTGTGGTGATATTTGCTATAGAAATACAGTTTATTATTATTATTATCATCTCCTTGCCGAGATAGCTTTATGGTTGGTTTCTGTTAGCTTGAGAACACTCCATCATGTAAATCATCTTCTTTCACTTCCAAACAGGACATAATGGTGGTCTGAAAGGTCAGGGAGGCATAAACAAACATAGGTATAGGTTTACTCATAGAAGTTTAAGGGAGTGTATCAATTTTGCAAAGTGTTTTCACATAGCATTATCACTAATGCATATGAAATTGTACATGTAGGTTCCATGAACAATGGGGAAAAAATGTGGATGTAGATTCATAAGTGTTACAGTTTAAGCACCCAACATTCTATTTTGAAAGCAGTAATTCTGTAACATCAATCTGACCAAAATTGCTTTTGGGGAAGAATTTTTTTTTTTTTTTTTTTTAATAATAATTTGGTAAGATGAATTTCATTTCAGAACTATTGACAAAGAATAAGAAAGTTATGAGTGTTTGAAAAATTGGCAACTCCACGACGCATCCTGCTAGCTCCTCTTTCATTTGCTTAGTACTGAAAATCGCATAAATTTTCATTTTCTAAGTCTTTGATGAAGGAATAGATTTGTTTCATACAGGTTTTGTGTGAAAACATGTGAGCAATGATTATATCTATTAAGGTGCATGTATGATTGAATTTTTTCTATAGAGAAAATGGAAATTAATGATCTTTTGGGTACAGGGCAAATGGGAGAGGAGCTCGCTAGATACGTCACGAAGTTGCCAATTTGTATTTGATTGATTACAACTTCAAAAATTCATGACTCCATTATTTCTTATCGGATTTTGCTCAAACTTTCATTGATCTGTTTATTTAATTTTGTAATTAAATACTTGTAATCATGGTGGACTTTCCCTTTAAATTGCCCCACATATTGTGTTTGCCACCTGAGAATACACAGAGTAAGGTCAGGAAGCAAGCCAAAGCTAGCTTACGGAAGGAGTCTGAGTAAACATTTAGTAAAAGAATATCTTGTCTACTGAGAAGGCAAGAACCAAAGGGGCGTTAACTCACTTTTGTTTCCTATGTGTTTGGGTGTGTGTGTGTGTGTGTGTGTGTGTGTCAGAAGGGGGTGGGGGAGGGAAAGGAGATGTTATCATTCTCTTTACTATGGTAAAAACAATTTTCTCATTTTGGGGTAACATTCAGGAATAAAAGTATTATATTTAGAGTCAGAAAATTACCTTCTGGATTTAAAATGTTTCAACAGAAATAACCAGAATGAGTTTATGTTCTTTTGGTTCTCAGAAGACTATATCCTCAATAAGAGTGATACTAATGCATTCTCAAGGATCACTCTCTATCAATGAATGTAATGATATATATAGCACAGATAAACATCAGGGGAGCGTTTTCATCAAGCGTTTTGTCAGTGATTTTTACCGACAATTGTTATAAGCTACTGAAATCCTTGCATCTGATTGGCTGAGAGCAAATTTGTCGGTAACAATCACTAACAAAACACTTGATGAAACGCTCCCCTGAGGAGGTGAACCACCACCACCACCACTTTGCTAGTCAATGATGGGTAAAGTTAAACATCAAACAAATTTCAATTCATTTCTTTTGTGGATGGTATTAGCCAATACATGAGTAACATGTATGCATGCTACTCCTTTTCCTTCTATTCTTTACTGTTCTGTAATTTGTGTTGATTTTTATGTTTTAATCATATCTTGATATTAAAATAAAGACTGCCATTATGTCAGTTTACTTTCAATAAAAAAGGCAAGAAAAAAACCCACAATGGCCTGATATGTAATTGATAAATTCGCTATTTCTTCTTCAGTATATCGTTTCAATATATTGTGCCCTTTCATTTCATGTCCCTGAGGAAGGAACTGTAAAAGTGAAATCTCCTCCACCACAATCTTTTGAAATATTTGCTCTCACTTTCAAGTACATGTAGTATGTATCAAGTAAGCTTTAAAAGCACTTTCGATTTCAAACCACAGCTAGTAATGAATAGTTTTCTTCAAAAATGATGATTATGCTCTAATGTTGGTAAAAGCATCTATTTTGTAAACTGCTACGTCAATCAATTTGCTAAAGGTTAGTGGTTGTAATGAAAATGTCAAAGGCTTATGTGGATTGTAGAAAGATATACCTTTGAAGCTGCAAGCTAGAGACTGCCATTGTGAAAAACTAATTTCCCTCATCCAAATCTAGGCACCTATCTTTATACTTGATGTACCTCTACAATACATCCATCCCCGGATTTGAACCCATGTGGGAACTGACCTTTCGCGCCGATTTAAGGTTTACAACAGAGACGTCGGCACACATTCATCAAGTGTACACCATACACATACCATATATGATCCTTTACAGTAAGCTTTCATTTTTTTTTAAAGGAATAGTGTTACCAAAAACGTCTTGTCATAAAAATGGCAGTAATTTCTTAATTATGTGGAGCCTAGCCTTTTTCCAGAAAATCGTTTCTTCATCTAGCTTCAGGGACATGTTATAAATTCAAGAGTATTAATGAACCCGGCCACATGTCTTTAATCTTGATGCAGTTTAAAAAAAAGTGACGCTAATCATTCAAGATATTACCTTCCAATCTAAAAAACAAAATAACGGAAATCAATAAATTACCAGGGCCCACGTTTCATAAAACTTGTTATCAATAATTAAAATTACAACAGATCTATGACAAATGTGCTCTCAGCCAAGCAACTGCTATGATTTTGGTAGCTTATAACAGTTCTTGTGACTTGCTATTGATAACAAGTTTGAAGAAACAGGGCCCAGATCGGATTTCAAAACTAGCAGCACACAGTTTCAGGGCACTGACCCCTATCTACATGTACTACAAGTACAGTATGTGGGCCTACATATACATGTGCATTCTTCATGTCAGTGGATTGATTGATTGATTGTTAAAAGTTTAACGACACTATCAACACAACAGTGTCATATAAGTGTCTGACATTAATAGATACAAAGTTAAAAATTTCATTAAAACATTAAACTTTACATAAAAATTTTGACTGATGTTATACATGTATATGAAAGTCTTAAGTTTTGAAATTCAGATCACAATGATTGGTAATGTATACACTTTATTCAATGTCCAAATGGACTAGCATCAATAATTTATAGTCAGTTCGTATAGATCATAAAATAGTATAAAAGAGTTTCTTTCCACCAAGGACTTCCTTCTCAAGTAGATCCCCGAGTTACTGAGTTACTAGCCAACTGGGCGAGAGCTAGAACCTAGCCACTCCCAATGACTAGCCGAGAAGGATCAGACACCAACCACCGACCATCGTGATAAAACACCACCACGTATATGATCTGTTGTGGGAGGAGTGAGAGTCCAACCGATGACCTACAGCAGATGAGTATCCACCATAGGCCCCAGCACCCGGTTCACTTATAACATTTTCCTTTGTAAAACAGAGTGCATGTTTTAAGCTTTCATTTTGTTCAAGTTTAATATCCATAGTACATAAAATTCCATGAGTAGAAATACTTTAAAAAGGACTTAAAAAACAAATGATATTTGTGTATGCAATTAACTTTCTTTTGGATGTTTTGGACGAACTTTCTGTATGGTAGATGGTACGGATCCCCTACCCCATCTAATGTGCCATCTTATCGGCTCTTACAAGGTATGTTATGTGTATAGCTAATCAGGGACTTAAGGCCCCCTAAGATAACTCAAGCACGGACCAGAGGTCGTCCACTCTACCCAACATACTCAATCGTTGTCTTAAGGAAGACATTGACGTTTAAAAAGAATCAAAAAGATGCAATTTGAAATACCATAAGTTTTCCCTCGTACAGAGTACTCATGAATAATATTACCATGTTAAAAGTATTACATATTGTATATGTATTGGGTTGCATTGCCCTTTTTTAATAAATGTTCGATTTGAGATAAACATGCATATATTAACATTGTTTTACTTAAAATAAACTTCCAGCTTTTCAAAAATGCATAAAAAGTTTAATCTCTTTAAGATATTCTATTATATTTGATTGAGGAATATCTCTGAATAATGTCTTCAAGTCGGAAACAGTATAGTACTTGGTTCGAATTGGAGAAAAATCAACACAATCAAGAAGAATGTGTTTAACTGTGAGTGGGCAGTTACACGGTATACAGTTAGGTGGGTTTTCAGCTTTAAGTAAATATGATTGTGTTAAATATGTATGACCAATACGAGCCCTGGTCAAAACAATGTCCTCTCTCCGGCGAGACAATGGAGATGTGTGGCGAGGTTCAATGGAAGGTTGAAGTTGATAGAGTTTATTCTTGGGATGAGAGGTCCATAATGCTTGCCATTTCTTTTTAATGTAACTGTTGATCTTTGTTCTTAAATCACTGCAAGGAATGTGGATATTTGTAATATCCTCATTTAAAGCTTCTCTTGCCAACCTATCTGCAGTTTCATTACCTTTAATACCTGTATGACTTGGAATCCAAGCAAAAATTACACTTTTCCCCATAGCATTTATCTTAAACTGTGTTTTTAATAATTGACTAACATATGGGTGTTTATGACATCTTCCCTGTATTGCTGTTAAGCTCGACAGGGAATCTGTAAAAATGATGAAACGCTGTTCATCACAGATTTCTATAATATCAAAAGCTATCCCTAGGGCCACTAACTCGGCAGAAAATATAGATGAACTATCTGGCAATCTTATTTGTACCTGCAACGAACTGCTTGTAGCTGCTGCACCTACTTTATTTTGGTACTTTGACCCATCTGTATAAATTGCACGATAGTTACAATATTTATTCTTAAGTTCAAAAAATGCATTTTGGAAAACTAAATCACTAACGGTGCCCTTCTTAAATTCATTTAGTGTCAGATCTATTACTGATTCACTAATTATCCAAGGTGGAATATTGGGAACCAAAAAAGGAGCTATCTTATCAGTAGTTAGTATCTGTGAGAGAGCTTCTTTGATACGAAAGCCAAAAGGTCGAATTGCTGACGGTTTACTAGTGTAGAAATTAATGAATGGTGGTACAAATGTACCTTCATATGTTGGGTTTCGAGGATTATTTTTAAGTTTCAGTGCGTATTGTAATGATAGTTTTTCATATCTCAAAAATAATGGAGGTTCATTGGCCTCTATATAGAGACTCTCCATAGGGGAAGTACGATATGCCCCAAGACTAAGCCTGAGACCTTGGTTCTGAATAGGTATCAGCTTTTCAAGGTAAGATTGTCTAGCAGAGCTATATACTGCACAACCATAATCTAATTTTGATCGGACTAATGATCGATAAAGACGGAGCAATACGATACGGTCAGCTCCCCAGTCCATTTTTGATACTACCTTCAAAAGTGTCAAGGTATTATGACATTTTTTCCTAACATAGTCAATATGGGCTTTAAAATTAAGTTTATTGTCTAAAATTAAGCCAAGGTACTTGGTTTGTTCAACTACGGGAATAAAAGCATCATTAATACTTATTTGAGGATCTGGATGTATTGATCGTTTATTACAAAAGTGTACACATACCGTTTTCTTTTTTGAAAAGCGGAAGCCGTTCTCATCAGCCCACTTCTCTATTCTGTTAAGACAATTTTGTAATAGTCTCTCAATAATGGGTATTTGTGTTGATGAACAAGAAATTGAAAAATCATCTACAAATAATGATCTATCAAATCTAGGGTTTACAGCATCAACGATACTATTTATTTTAATAAGAAATAAGGTAACAGAAAGTATACTTCCTTGAGGGACACCCATTTCCTGATTATGTAACTCAGAAATTGAGGTCCCAAGTCGAACTCTAAACACCCGATGTGAAAGGAAACTCTCAATAAATTTGGGTAATCTGCCCCTCAACCCAAAATTATAAAGATCTTTAAGGATTCCATACTTCCAAGTTGTGTCATATGCCTTTTCAAGGTCAAAGAATATTGAGACAACATGGTGACCTCGGGCCATACCATTTCGTATAAAAGATTCAAGACGGATAAGTTGGTCAGTTGTAGTACGATTATGCCTAAAACCACTTTGACATTCAGTTATCAAATGATTTCTTTCTAAAAACCAAACTAGGCGAGCATTAATCATTCTTTCCATTGTTTTACATAGGCAACTAGTAAGAGAAATAGGACGGTAATTTGTTGGGATAGATGCATCTTTCCCAGGTTTTGGAATGGGAATTATGATGGCTTCACACCATGATTTTGGAAATTTGCCAGTTCTCCAAATATCATTGATAATGTCCAATAAAACAATTAACGACTCTTCTGGTAGATGTTTAAGAAATTGATAATGAATATCATCTGGACCAGTAGCAGTATCATGACATTTATTAAGAGAAATATTTAGTTCAGCAAGAGAAAAAGGAATATTATAATCCTCTCTATTATTTGAGAAAAAGTTTACCTTTTGTTTCTCAGCTATGATCTTATAGCTCTGAAATGAATGTGAATAATGTTTGGACGATGAATTGTTTGCAAATTCATTTGCCAATAAATTGACAATATCTTGATTTTCTGTACATTTATTACCATGCGAGTCATTTAAGTGAGATATAGATGTATTTGTCTTTTTCCCACTTATTTTTCCAATCATATCCCATACTTTCTTTATGGGAGTTTGAGTATTTAATTTAGAGACAAATTTTCTCCATGATTCTCTCCTATTTTTCTTGATTACAGCTCGGGCCTTTGCTCGTGCTTCTTGATATTTTATTAAATTATTTTTGGTCGGTCGTTTGTTGAATTTCCTTAGTGCCCTTTTTCGGCATTGAACTGCTTCTTTGCACTCTATATTAAACCAAGGGTTATGTTTATTATGCAGGGTGCTAGAAGACTTGGGAATTGTCTTGCTAGCTATGTCCAGTAATGTGTCTGTAAACAGTGTCAAACAATCTGTGATGTTCACAAAACGTTCCTTCGTAATATTATGTTTGCATTGTGTTATGAAGTCACCCCAATTTGCTTTTTGGAGTTGCCATTTAGGAATTCTATCTTCTGGTATTGCTTTAGTAATATCAATAAAAATAGGAAAATGATCACTTCCACACTGATCATTATGTGTCCGCCAGTGAAAATCCATAAAAATATTGGCTGAACATATTGATAAATCAATAGCCGATGTGGAACCGGAGGCAGGATGAAGATATGTACAAGAATCATCATTTAAAAGACATAAATCAAAGTTTTCAATTGTTTTTTCTAAAATATTACCGAGTCTATTTGATTTCTGGCATCCCCAAAGAGAACTATGAGCATTAAAATCTCCTAATAGGAGAAATGGTTCAGGAAGTTGATCAACTAATTTATTTAATTCATTTTGTGTCAATTCATACCTCGGAGGAATATAAATTGAACAAATAGTGACTGTGCGATGAAGTGTTGTTTTAACCGCTACAGCCTGTATGCGAGTATCAAGTATAATATTTTCATGTGGAATTCCTTTCTTTATTAAAATAGAGGAGCCTCCAATGGGCCTCTCATCTACTAGAGATTTATTGGTTTTACTATACATATCATAACCTTTAAATAAATTTGTGTCTGAATCTTTTAAAAGTGTTTCTTGCAAACAAACTACATAAGGGTTATGATTAATTAGGAGACACTTGATTTCCTCGTAATTGGGTTTAAGCCCACGACAGTTCCATTGCAGAAC
This sequence comes from Heliocidaris erythrogramma, assembly GCA_025617745.1. NCBI lineage: Eukaryota > Metazoa > Echinodermata > Echinoidea > Camarodonta > Echinometridae > Heliocidaris > Heliocidaris erythrogramma. The sequence goes on from CM046868.1 coordinate 934,676, forward strand.
TGCCTTTTCTTTTTGAGTCAGCATTATGTGACTCGTTCATTATTCTTTATAATTTTAAGTTTCGAAGAGGGTTGGTGAATGGGGAGAGTTTCCATATCATCAACCCCCTCCACTAATAATGGTTCATATCTATTTTTAGTTGATAACACATCAGTTGACTTTTTAATTACACTAGATTGCACTTTACTTTTATCCTTTGGATGATTTTTGGATTGTTTGATTTCTTTAGACACGTTAGGATTTTTTGGAGTAGGGTCACGAGATAGACTTCTACTTCTACGATCATGTGTAGATTTTATAGTCTGTGCTTTCTCTTGACCCTGATTCTGTATTGTGTTTCTTATCTCGGTGTTAGTTGCTTTGCTATTATCAAGTTTTAATAAGGTTGGGTTATCTAAGTTACATGACCATGTCAAATTAGTTTGCACAGCCCTTGTTACTTTGGGTGATTGTTTTACCTCTCTATTTACTTGCTTATTATCTTTTGTTTGTTTAACCCTATTTGCATATGAATTCAGTTCGTTGTTGTTTTGGATCTGATAGAGCTTCTTTGCTTCTGGATATGGAATGTTTCTTAGTGCCTTTATTCTTTGTATTTCTTTTTCTTCAATCCATTTTGGACATGTTTTAGAATTTGCAGAGTGATTACCATGGCAATTGATACATTGTATCTGTGCCTGGCAATCAGTGGCATTATGTTCTTCACTACCACATTTTTCACAGGTTTCTTTTCTTTGGCAACTTGTTTTAAAATGTCCAAATCTCTGGCACTTAAAACAACGTATAGGGTTTGGAATGTACTTATCTATTTCAACTTTCAAGTAACCAACCCTCACATATTGTGGAAGGTTTGGCTGATCGAAAGTTAAAAAAAGTGTATTAGTAGGTTTCCTTAAACCATTCTGTAAAAAAGTAGCTCGCTTAACGTCAACAACATGTTGGTCAGAAAGTTCCTGCAAAATTTCTTCATCATCGCAGTCCCTCAAGTCGGGACATCGTAAAACCCCTTTACAGGAATTTAAGGTCTTATGAGCGATGACTTTTACAGGAATTTGAACAAATGTATCAACCTTAAGCAGGCCACTTGCCTGGACAGCTTTTTCAACCTCAACCAATATACTGCCTGATCTTAGTCTTTTTATGTTTTTTGTAGATCCAATCAACCCCTCAATGCCTTTGCTTATAGCAAAAGGAGAAATCTTTAACGGTTTCGCTGGGTCTATTGCCTCAATCACAAGGAAATGAGGGAAAACTTCTGTACAGTTAGAGTCAGAGGAATCACTTCGTATTCGTTTGTTTGATTTAGCCATATTATGTTGATTTATATTCATTACCATTGTTCCCCACCCACCATGGAGCCCAACAAGGGGACGTTATCATATGAGGATAGTCACTCATACCAACGACAAGGATACAATAGAAATATACTCAGAGAGGATATATATAATATATAAATATATACATAAAACAATATCTACCCTGATTGACCTGTTAAGCAGTCGCCTTCTAGAATCAGTATTTCAGACGAATATCAAATAGAGGTATTGAAGTTCAAGGTAACAAAAACGCCATCTAAAAAGTTTTAAAATCAGATCCTAGGGCTAGACACCACCAGCCGATTGATTTAAGTCAGGCCAGCTTAAACCTCCCGACTAGGTGAATACAGGGCCAAAGTAATGTGTTGTTTCAGGTGGACCGCAGTCTCACCCTCCACTCAATCACCAGGATCCCTTTCTCCACCGACACGGGTCGCGCTCCACGGCAAACGGAGCTCCGTTTAGTCGCCTTTTACGACATGCAGGTTCACAGTGGGCCTATTCTAACCCCCGGACCCACAGGGGGGGTTCATGTCAGTGGAACAGAGCTGACCAGATTATTCTGCAATCAATATAGACCTGAGTACACATACAACTGTACCTGTATGGAAGCCAATTTATGGCATTCAACATACACAAATTATAACTTGTAGCTTGTACATGTAGCTTGTTTCTTGCGCCTGAAATCTTGTAGACATGTACATTAATATCCATTCACTGTTTTCCACAAATAAATATGGGGTACACTCTTACAGCATGGACCCTACAGTGGTAGGGTCCATGCTTACAGAAATGCACCAAACTACAGATTTGCTTGAATAAATTTCATATCAAGTAGAATTTCATTTTGAGCAACATGACAACTCTTCTGTTTTTCACAATATACATGTAATGTATGGTCTAAGCATACATGTACAGTGTCTAACTTTAATGCTGCGACATAAAAAGAAATACACCCCCCCCCCCCCCCCCCCCTGAGATGATCGTTTACATTTAGGCTTTAATTACACTCTGTAAGTGGAATAAATATGCTAATTTTTGTTAGATCGACTTCCTATTATCGCTTGGATACCAGGCAAGGATATCATTCATACACTGAAGTATAAATAATATTTTTCAGCATGGATACAAAAAAACACAACAGAATAGGAAATAATACAAGAAGTTTATATGAGCAAATTATAGCATGAAGTACATCTACAAATATAAGCATTTCATGATTTATTGATAACCCCAAAACACATTTGGACAGAAAGACATGACTACATATAATATAAGTTGAAAAAAAAAAAAAATCAAATTAAAATTCATGTGCTTTCACTTCAAGTATTAAAGTGGTAATTGAGACTAAACAGTACTTTGTACTCTATTATAATTGGTCTTCTTATCAATGTAAAAAGAGGTTACCACAGGTATTATCAATGTAGACAATACTTTGGTCAGACCCTATGAAGACACTGAAAATGCAGGGGGTGCAAAAATAAATATATGTGTTTTTAGTGAAAACTACACACTATATAATTACATAAAACAGTTTGCAAATGGAGACTAGTTATCACCACACACTTTGGACCCTGGATGTGTAATTTAGGTTTCCTTATAATCAATGGTGGGTTATTCTATTACTATACACAGAATATCTGACCTCACCAGGGCATTGTAAATAAGGAAGGAAATGCAATCTTGACTCTGCTATACAATATACATGTAAGTAGCCTACAGGTGCAGTATACATGTAGGTGCCTGGGGTTTTCAACTAAGGTATTTGGGCAGTCTTGTATAAACACAAGCTGTAGATGTACACATGTAGGCTTGCTTGGTTTATGGAGCTTTAAAAAAAACACACACATAAATCTAAAAAAAAACTATAACTCAATACTGTAACTGTAAGCTTATTTAGCTGCATAAAACGGTTTTTTAAAAAAATCTTACATTTACAACATAGGCTTGACCTCATAGGGACACAGGTTTAGAGAGGAAATGCTCAGTCCTGACATACATACGTGTACATGTACAGGTACAGCAGATACTGTAGCTTTCCCTGTGTACAGTGTTCAGGCTATTCCTAAACACATGCTGGTTGCATCCAGGGATGTTTGACCTGATGAGGACACAGTTGATAGAGCACACTGGAGGTGTACAGGAATCAAGAAGCTTGGTTTGTAGCTTCATGACGGGAATCTACATTTTTGTTGTGGTAGTGTTGTACAAAAACATGCACACTGGAATGCTTGCTAAGTACATAGAATGATGGTGTAATGCTGAGCAAACAAAACAAATATCTAAATTTTGAAAAAGTTGATTGATATTAATTATTTATGGTTTAATTCTGTTCTAATTTCTATCACATTTGCCTAAACTTCATTTGTGCTCCTATTTATTCATTTATTTCTTAGTTTTAGAGTTAGCCATTGTGAGAAGGTTTGCTAAAATTTTGAAGGGGGAGAAGAAAAAGAAGAAGAAGGAAGGAAAAGGGGAGCAGAAGAATAAAAAGCAAGAAAGAAAAAGGGATGAGAAAAGAGGAAAGGACGAATATGATCATGTGTGATGCAAATACTGTATTACAGCATTTAGTTTAAATGAAATCAACCAGGTTCTACTGAAACACTCTCTCTTTAATACAAATAACATAAAACATCTCTCGATAATAAGATTTACACTTTCCTTTTTTTTTCTAATCAAATTCATTTTGTACACATCACAAGGCACAATCTAATTACTTGCAATTGTTCAGTGTGTCTTATTCATCCATCAAATGTATTATTGCAGCATGTTTTTTACTAAGGAGGCTTATAATGTTTTCGTCAATTACTACTTTTCTTCAGGCTGCCGAAGACAAATTATTTTCTTCTTTAAATTTCCACTTTTGTCTAATCTACATGTACATTGTATATTACAGAACTCTTCAGGTACAACACATGACAAAGCAAGGAGCTTTAAAGTATTAAACTTAATAATTATGTGCACACAATCATGATGCATACTACTGCAAGGATATTGGATTCTTTACTTGTGTGCTCTAAAAAAGGTGCAAATGTAACTGCAAGCAATTCATGAAATTGAATTCTCACTTAGGATATTTTTTCCCCTTTTAATAGTCTTTTGCAATAATCTCTCTTGATATGTCTTTAACTACTGTACATGAGTGTACATGAATGTATCTTTACAAAATGGATTTCAAGTCTAAAGATGTTTGAAGTTGTCTATATGAATAGTATGTACATGTATGTCCTTCACTATGAATCTTACTCTACATGTACACTGGCTACACTGTCCATCAGATACATCAATTTGCGACAAATGCATTATGTACTGCAGCACTCCATAACTAAAAAAAACTTTGCAAACATCCCAACTTTGCGGGGAATCCATTTCATTGTACACTCCACAACGGAGGCGTAGTGTTGGCCCTTGAACCTGTGTAACCAGATGACAATGGATAAACAAATCACCTCCCAGCTTGAGGCCTCGGCTGTTTATAAGGCTGTCCCATAAACGCATACCTGGTCACATGGTTGCAGTCGGTGTCACACTGTTACCGATGCTTCCCTCCCCCTTCTTGCCATTCAACGGCTAATAGGTGTGCTTTATTGAGTAATAGTGGGAGGCATACATGTAGTATACTCTAGTTAGTCATGGATGCCCTGACATAGTATTTTGACCTCGCTGGCTATGTACGTCAAACCAAGCTAGTGTCTTTCAGGCTTGTACCAGCATAATTTATAGTTCAAGGAAATACATTTAATAATTAGCGATTTGGAGATACAATAACGGATCTAGGCCTACATGTACATTTAGAAATAAGCTCAAATCCACAGTGCAATAGAATATAAATCTGCAGCATACATGTACATGACAGCATCAGATTTGAAATCAAAAGAAAGAAAGAAAACAGGATTTACATAATATTTGCATTGTTAAGAATTAGAATATGCTGTAATGTAATGCTTTCAAAGCATTACACTGTAGAAGCAAAGTTTGCATTCAAATCTGTTTAGAGTCAAATGTACAAGATAGCTTACAGTGTACATACCTTACATTATGCCTACAGCATACATTGTAGTTTTGAAGAAGAAAAAAGAACAGGTACAGTATGTAACATTATTTTTATTACAGCTAATGGAAACTCCAGAAACACATGTTAGGTGCAACCCATGCACAAGAAAATGTGCAAAGTATGTGTAGGCGACTACATGTAGGCCTACTTTGGTTTTTTTTTATTAAAGAGTGAACAAAAAATAATCATTCTCACAGAATATATGTTATAGCTGCATTTCCTTCTTTTAGGTTTTGCCAGCAGAGTAGGAAGAAGAAATCATCCTCCCCTTAGCTTTTCAGGCAAATATGACAATAACATCTTTCAGTGATATCATACTGAAACCCTATACTGTATTAGTAGGTACATGTAGGCTGACATAGGTCAACCCCCATTTCAGGGGTCTATTAGTCCATAAATTACATGAGATCTGTGGGTACTTCAATTTGCTTGACATCAAGGCCGTACGCAGAAATTTTTTCCTGGGGGGCAAGATGATCGCTTTTTCTTATTGGATCATTTAAAAGTCTAAAACCCTATTAAAAAAAGTATGATTTTGAAATTTCTGGGGGGGCAACTGCCCCCCCTGCCCCCCCGCTGCGTACGGCTTTGCTTGACATCTAAATGTATGACAAACAATCTTCTTCAAGTGCATAGAAGAAAAATTTACAGCTTTATCAATCTTGCACACATGTATATATCACAGATAATTGTACATGGTGGGAAAGATTGTGAGAGGTTCAAATCATACCTGGGGCCTGTAACATAAAGAGATACAATCAATCCTAAGATCAATTGTAACTCTTCAGTACATGGTTTGCCATAGACTTTAATACAATTGATATCAATCGTAAGATTGATTTCATCTTTTATGTTACAGGCCCCTGTTCTTGTTTTATTTTGTTTTGTTTTTTTCCTCAAACTGATCCCCCATACAGTAAAAGTTGGTAGCTCATAAATGTATAAAAAGGAATACCAGTATTAAATAACATGTGGTTTCAATATCAGCCCCTTGCGTCTGTATTTAGAAATATAATGTTCATTTTCAAATCACAAGAAATCATTGATCAACAAAATGTTGCTGTCTTGGTTCTCGGACATCAATAAGCAGATTCTTTACCCATGTGAGTCGTGACCTAACTGATCTACATTTGTACCGTGAAGGCTACATGTAGGCCTAAGTATAGAAGATGCAAATTTGTATCAGTGCATCTCTACAAGTCTAGGAGGTAAACAGTGTACGTATGTAACTGGATCAAGGACAACCAGATGAGACTAATTTGCAGACAGAAAATCCTCAAGGATATGCATCTTAAACAAAAAAATGAGTACTCCTTGAGACTATATGGAGGTGAATCAACATCATATCACTGTGTAAATTAAAGATAAAGAGAAAACACAATGTAATGCTTAGACCAAGATATCCAACTGATAATGTGAACACAATATCACTTGTCACTTGTGTCAACACTGTTTAGTGTGCAAAATGTTCACACAAATCTATGCTGTAACTTTAAGCACTTTAGGATAGAAAATCAATGACAAAACAATGTTATTATGTCCAGTGGCCTTTCACTCTTAATCCAATCTTCATTGAAGCTGAGCTAGAAATGTCCTAAATGCAAGGTCAGCCTTATACATGTATGTCAAGTTGTCCTTCAAACTGAATGGCCTATTTGAAAGATTTTTAGATCAGGGTTAAATGCAAAGTGTAGGCCCACACGTACCACAGTACATGAGTGCCCTTGTATTCTACAGACCCAATGCAGGGAATAATGTATGCGCTTTGGTCAGGTGTTTCTGGTAAAGTGCTTTACAAGAAAAAACCTTTATTATTATTCTCATTATTATAATTTACCTGGTATAGCATAGGAATTGGCTATGCATTTTGATTATGATTTCTACACAAATTTACAGATGTGTAACAGTTTGCTACATTGAACTGTGTAGAGTTTGAAACATACTATTTGTCTGCTGACTGAAATTGTTGTTCAAATTTCAGGAAGTAAACTATTCCCTGCAATGACCATCCTGAACATTGCATCATGCCATTGGTAATGTACATTGTACACAAAGATTTCACATCAGTTATCACAGAACTGTGCTATAAACTCCTTGGTTTGACTTGAAACAGACAATGTACGTGGCCTTGCAGTATACATGTACCTACCACATACGTTCGCGACTCATTTTCATGCTTGGAATCATTTTAAATGTTGTTTAATATAATCTGCGTTCAATTATTGATGTAATGATTAGTTACAATTTTCTTTTTTTATTATTAATTTAATGGACCTGTAGTTTATGCTGTTCAATAAATTCTGGATATAAGTACTTTTCCCTCTCTTAATTGCTCGTATATATGTGACCCTCCACCACAAAACGACCAATAAGTCGGAAATTTGGGTTTTTAAATTTCAGCACAGTTTGAAAGCTTAGATTTTTAGCTTTAAAATGATATATAACTTGTCTTGCATAGACTAAGCAAACCCTGATAGATTACAGTGAGAATGTCAGAGTGTCAGACAGGCTAAGGACCAAAACCATTTAAGAACACCTAATCTGTGTCCTATTGTTTGTCCGCACAAAAGGTTGAGTCAAAACTCCAAAGCCTACACTGTGAACTACTCATTGGATTGGGTTGAAACTTTCCATACCATTTAGAATAGATATATTTCTTTCTTTCTGTAGATTTTGAATATATCAGACAGTGCATAGTTTTTGAGCTATACCAGAAAAGCGATGTGAAGTACGATCCCAGCAAGCTGACACACATAAGTTTGAATACCCAAGAATATAATGGTCATTTTGAATGAAAGTAAAAACATTTCAGCATGGTATTTTACCCCGAAATTTTGTAAGATGGTAGATTAATTAAAATTAACTTTCAGAAAATACCAAAAACTTAAAATAAACTTAAAATAGAAATTTCCACCGCAAACAACCTTTTTTTAGCTGTTTACTCTAAAACTCCCATTGCGACTTATTGGTCGTTTTGTGGTGGAGGGTCACATATAATACATCTTTTTTTATGATGTCAATCGACCGGTCCAGTGAGTTGCGGCAACACTGACATGAACACCTAACATGGTAATCAGGTCTGTAATTTAGCAAAAATCCCCGTCCAAAAGCTCCTGAAATTTCAGTTCAGTTTGGAAACAGTTGAACAAATCAAGATGCTTGTTAATGACTAAATCAAATCCTTCATTCATGCCATGTCATATCTCATTAAACTATTACATGGATCAACAAAAAGATCAAACTTAAGAATGTTTTGCAAAAATATGAACATTTTATTCATCAATAATACTAAAGTTTATTACATGGATTATTTTTCTCCTATAACTTATTGAAGTTTAATCTTAGTGTGATATGGATACTAGGATACATGTACTACATGCCTGTTACAAATTTTATTAATAGCATGCATGCATTTTGACAGAAAATGCCATCAAAAGGAGGGTGAATTTTTAATTACACAACCAATATTTCATTATAACAATATCTCCTCTATAATGAGCAAAAATCATGTCTTGTAATTGGATACATACACTGTATTCAATACTGTGAGATATATTACGACACATGTTGACGTATGGATCTTGTTCTTTTAGGTATGCTACGTCATATTACGATAGATTACCCAGATTTTCAAATCTGACGTATTTGTAAAAATATGCATAATTTATTCACCAATAATACTAGAGTCAATTACTATTATTTTCCTCCTATAACTTGAAGTTTAACCTTAGTGTGATATGGATACTAGGATACATGTATTACGCGCTTGCTACAAAACTGATTAATATTGTGCGTACATTTGGCGCAAAAAACAGCCGAAAACGGTGAATTTCTCATTATGGAGGTAAGCCTTTACATTGCGGGTAATAACTCGGTGTGGGTGCTTCATCTTCATTTCCATATCAATAGAAAAATTATTCAGAATGTCCAGGCAAACTATTCAAACTATCCATTCATTGTGTAGTAATGTACTAAATTTTTAAGACACTTTACACATTTACCGGATGTTGCCACAGTTTTGTCACGTACATGTAGTTGCCTGAACAGGACTTTGCCAAGAATGTTTTCTTGTTTCCTGAAGTATTTACATGTACACGTACTGAACTTTCTCTTTCATGGAACAGACCTTTGATTGATCTACTACAGGAATCTATTGGAATTGCTCTAGTAGTTGTAAATCCCCTACATCACCTCTGATTGGCTTTATATGGCAAAGTCAGAGTGGTATGATATTCTACAGCAATGTCATAAATTACCTGTAGGCTCCACAGACTCTCTCAGATACATGTAATCGTTAAAAAAATTGAAGGTGCACCAAAAAGGTTGTAGGCATAAAGTACAGCGACCTCCTTAACCTGCGTATACAGTACATGTATTAAAATGTACACGTATACCTAGATATAATATACCCCGCTTAAATTTCAGCTATTTAAAGCTGATTAGTGTAAAGAACTTTAAACTTATCAGCATTAAAGTTTATACGATTGCATTCACACACAGAAAATTTTGGTGCGATCGTTAGAGATTCACTGCTGATTAAATGCACAGTAGGGCCATTGCGCATAATAATAGCAGGTCATGTCCATCAAAGCGCCCGCCCGGTCTTAACTCCACCTTGTTAAAGACGTATATCTGTTCACACACAAAATCTCTTGCTTCCTCTATACGAACTTCGTATCTGTAGGCTGCTCTGCCCGGTCTTTAGATCGCGAGATTGTATCTGTCCGGACATCGTATAGTTCGATGTTCACACAGGGAAAATTTGCTTTAGAGCTGATTGGTTAATCAGCTTTAAACTACATGTACAGCCGATAAACACTCAAGTATAAATTGCTTGAAAAAGTAACTACCTACCGTATTTACAACTATATACTAGGCCTACATGTATATATAAATAACTAAAAACTGAAATTGTACATATACATGTACATTATTGACAATAAATATTTGTCCTAGTGTTCACAATGCATGTACTGTCATATTATGCCCATACATGTACTACATGTATGTAGGCCTACATGTACAGTTCCGCCCTCGGGCAACGTCACGCCCGAAACAAAGAATGGACGAGACCTGCCCGCGCTTAGACGAAAATCGGACGCGTCCGGTACCCTCAAAGTCAGTCGTGCGTGAATGCGGAAATACTCGTACATTTGAGGGTACTTGGACTAAAAAATATCGCTACCTCAGGAAGAAAGATTGCGTGGCTTCGTCCGAAAAAATACAGAGTATTTCTCTTTGTAATAAAAAGGGTTTTATTTAATTTCCCGACAACCATTTAGATATATATATGAGGACAATATTAGGAAATAATTTAAGTTGTCGAAGGTGTCGGGAAGTTCATTTCCGCATCCAAATTTTGGTCCCGACCAAAAATATGGACGCGGAAATTTTGCCCTCTCCAAAAGTGCAGAAACGCCGGGAAATGTTTAGAAGACAGTGAATAGAATCTTTCGAGATTATGCGGATAGGTTGCTGAATAAACGCGGATCTACTTATTTTACATTCTGCGTCCTGTCTGCGCCCTATTCTTCATATTTAATAGATAATAAACTGACGTACGCTGAGTTATTGTTTTAGTACCTTTTTTTATATGTTGCCTAGCAAAACGACATCGCAATTTGAGATCGGGATATCCTTTATTTTCTTTAAAATATAACTAGTTGCGCCCGTTTGAAGTCTTAACATTTTGCTTGGAGTTTGGTTTACTTGAAATTATCTAGATTATGAGGAATCATGAATAAAATATAACATTTCTAAAAAAGTGAAATGTGCGCCAAGTTTGACAAAAATAATTGTCAGTGGTTTCTTTTTTTCTAGGATGAACACCAGATAAAACTTTATCGAAAGTTTATCCGAATCAGGAAGATTATTGTAAATACGTCTTTTTTTTTTAAAGTGAATTTACTAAATCATGATATATTTTTAAGTGTGTGGTGATATATTACAGTGATGTATTTACTTTTTAAAGAAACAAACATGTACAAGAAAGAAAATACAAGAATGAATGTTTTAATGCTGTCATAAAATATTGAAGAACGTAAACTTTGATCACCACAGTGCTTCATGTTTAATCGTTACGATCGTCGTACATTTTTTTCTGTTATACAGGGGGCATATCTCACTCAAGCCCATTACTAAATTTTATTTGGGTGGTGTCCTGACTGTCCTTCATATGTCATAATGCATAGGGTTCGTTACTCCTACGGTTCGTAATTCCGAAAATTCAATAGACTACCTAAATTTTCGGAATTACTAACCCTATTTTTTAAAAAGACTTTATGCCTTTCTTTTTTTTTTTTTGGTTGTTGAATTATGCCATAGTCATGGTAGTATTAGGGCGTCGCCTTCCGGCAAGGGGGCTGCTACTGCCATTCACTGCCGTACTGGACTTCTTACAGGAAGCAACGAGGGCTCTGATTATCAATATTTTAATATACGAAACCCCGTTTTTTCAGGCGGGTGGCCAGGGAGGGGCGGTGGGGGCGGCCTCCCCCTTAAACGTCAACTTAAAAAAAGTGAGAACTCCTTGGAACTCCCCTCCCCGCATCCACCACTTTTACATACGGTGGAAAGCAGTCCCGGCGACGAACTAACTATTTTCCGTCTAAAAGGGTGCTACGAGCCCTTATATTTATCTCCAATTTGCTATAAAACGTCAGAGCTTCGCGCGGGAGCCCCTCCCGGCACGGTTCGTGCGCTTACAACCGCTCCTCCCATAAAATTAAATCCAGACTAAGCGGTTGCATTTTTCCTGTCTGAGCTTAATAATGTACATGATCTGATAGGCTTGATATTATTTTTATTTTCTGTTTTGTTTCGTGCTTGGAACAAAACTTGCCATACAAACTTGTCCATTCGTCTCGTAATGTACATTAGATCACATTCAGAGGTGACGAGAAACAAAATGCATAAATTACTTGCCATGTTCTTCTCGCTCCGCGAAGCCACCGCCCTTTTATGGTGAAACCGACATTTTGCGCGTTATTGTAAACATGTAAATCATTCTGGTCAAGTGAATGGTGTCGTGTCCTCTTTTCGCCAACGCGCCTTATTCTTTCCACATCTACCGCACAAATACCGAATAAAATTGTCATGTCTTATTACTCCTAATTATCCTGACTCAAACAGAATATAAAATAAAAACATTGAGTCATTTTGATTTGTCACTGGTGAATATCATATTTCGCCAGTGATAGATGGCCGATAATATAGCTTGCATGTAGTCACCGGGAAGCAAAGGGACATTTTAAAAATCAATATGAAGTAGCAGAATGGAACTCGAATTTCTAGAGTGGGGGAGGGGTGGCTGAAAAAAATGGAGTAAGGGAGAGGGAGTAGAAAGAGAAGGGTGAGCAGAGAGTGAGAGTAGTGAGAAGCGGGGAGAGGAGGAAAGTGGATGAGATTTTTAAAAACGAAGAAGAGGGGATTCAGGGAGGACGAGGGAGCAAATTAAGACCGAGACAGAACAGATTACGAGTATATAAGAAGCAGTGAGGAAGAGAGAAGATTGGGAGGGTGGGGAGCGATAGGGAAAAAACAGAACAGAGAGAGAGTGACCAGCGACCGAGAGAGAGAGAAAATAACTTGCGCTCCTCAAAGACACCGCCGCTTGATAGTGAAACTAATTTTGCGCACATTTGTCAATCATTCTGGTTGAGTGCTGGTATTGTGTTCTGATTTCTTCAGCGTGCCTTTTATATATACTCATCTCGACAAAAAACACCACCCCCCCCCCCCAAAAAAAAAGGGGGAGAAGGGAGAAGAAGGAAGAAGAGAGCGACAGAGAGAGGGGAGGGAGAAGAAGCCAAAAACCGAGACAGAAGCAGTGAGAAAGAAAGAGAAGATTGGGAGAGTGGGGGAGGGAAGGGAGAAAAGTGATATATGGGGGGAGGGGGGGGGGGTGAAAAAAAACATGTCTACGAGCCGCTACCTTTTAATCAAAATTTGCTATTAAAAGCGTCAGAGCCCCTCCCGCCATGAAATTGGCTAAGCGGCATTTGGAGTAACCAAAGAAACAATTAAAGAGCTGTAATGATGTACATGACTTTGTATCTGATAGGCTTATTATTTGTATTTTTTTGTTTTGTTTCGTGCTTGAACAAAACTTGCCATATAAACGTTTCCAAATCAAACTCCCCCCCCCCCACCCTCTCGAAAGTGGTTTTGAAAATAAAGATTTTGTATGTATGTTCATCCGTCTCGTAATGTACACTATTCAGAGGTGACGAGAAACAAAATGCATAAATTACTTGTACTTGCTTTTCGCTTCGCAAAGCCACCGCCCTTTGGTGGTGAAACCGACATTTTGCGCGCTATTGTAAACATGTCAATCATTCTGGTCGTGTGAATGGTATGTGACCTCTTTTCGTCAGCATGCCTTTTTCCTTCCACATCTACAGCGCACGAATAAAAAATGTAATGTCTCATTACTTCGAACACACGATTATCGAGTTTCTCTCTCTCCTAAATCATGCACTTGTATGATAATCTCGGCTGAGTTCACTTTCTCTCTGCTAAAGAAAAACAGTCTGTGTTTCCGCTCTATTTACTGCAGTTTTTTTTTTTAATCGTAACTGCCTCTTGTAAAATTAACGCCCTGACAATTCTTTCTTTCCTTCTAAATCACGTACATGTATCATAATGCCGAAAGTTCTTAATTCTGTTTTGAAATTTGTATATACTCTTTTCTTTTTACTGGATTAAAAGCGATGGGAACAAAAAAGGCTAATGTGGATATTATTTTACCCTGCTCTAATTATTTTTAAAATGTGTATCTACGGGTTTCTAAAAGCTAAATTTCTTTTCTTTTCCCCATGTCTGCATGTTACGGAGGTATAGAATCCGCCCCTTTCAAAGAACAAGAATTAATGGAGCACCTCCTCAGGCCCCTGCACGAGACGATTATTGATTTTTTCTTCTCTCTCTCTCTCTCTCTCCCCCTATGTCACGCGTTTGTTTTATAATCTCGTTATAAATAAAGCTAACTTTCTTTTCTTTTCGGCTGTAATAATCGTTACATAATTGAAATGTATCATCCTAATGTTAAAACAGCGGGACGAAGATAAACTGCGTTTATATATAGCTCGAATGTCAACGCTTCACTCCGCTCTAGTTTACCCGAGGTTAAAATAAAAAAATCATGCACTTGTTTCATAATCTCGAAAAAGATCATTTTCTTTCTGGTCAAAATGTTGACTTCCTTTTTTTTTTGGTTGTTAAAAGAGTTATACAGAATTGGACTCTTATCATCATCATGCTAAACAGCGGGATGAAGATAAACTGCGTCCCAGCTCGCAAGCCATCGTTTCTCTCTGATCTATTTAACTGGAGCTTTAAAAAACAATTCCCTCTCTCCAAAATCACACACCTATATCATAATTTCGAACGCTCTTCATAATTCTGTTTTGAAAGCTTACATTTACTTTTTGTGAGGGCATTTGAAGAGCAATCCTTTTCAGGGGACATATATCTAGTATGATAATCTTCCAAACGAACGTAGTAAGAGTAAGAAAGTTCAGAAATTATTTTTTTAACCCTTTCCCAGAACTCCAGCTCCCCTTTACACAATAGACGTGTGTCACCTTTTCATGGCATGGTCATTAATCTATCAATGGGTTCCGATTTCTAAGAACTTCCTGTCATAAATTGGAAGGCAGGAGTTTGACACAAGGAGGGGAGTGTCGATACTGAAAAGAAAAGATTGTTTTTGTTGTAAATAATGATCAATAATCCATCAATGGACCTCCCGCTTTCTAAGAACCTTCTGTCTTTTTGAGGCGCGGGGGAGGTCGTACATAGTAATAATTTGTAATTTCTAGCGCCTTTCACTAAAATGCATTCCCTATGAAGGTTTTTTTTTTCTTTATTTTTTGTGAGGGGTGGGGGACTTTGACACTGCTTTATACAGTTTTATGATTATTGATCCTGAATTTAACATCTCATAAGAACCTAGAATAGAGTCTAAGATCAAGTGTACCGTGTTCCCTTGTGAAAAACAGGGGCGGGGTGCAATACTGCACTGTATACTGTATTAAGTGTCAAAAATTTAGAAAATGGAAAAGTTAATATTCGGGTAAGCGACGTCAGCACCCCGAGAAAAATAGTGCCCGTATGCCTATGTGTATGAAATAACTTACTTCATGACGGTCGTCAACGTTTGTCTGTTATTAGTACACCAACGCCAAAGGAATTTTTTTTCATCCCCGATAAATAGCTTCTTTGTCGTTCGTCACTGTTATGTGTATTTCTACAATGTAACTGTAAGTTTCAATGTCACAATTTATAGTTCTTTAAACCTGATTGTACAATATACGTTACACAACTATACATGTATATATTCTCCTTTGATCAATATAAAAAAAAAAAAAAAAAAAAATACTGCACTGTATAGTTCGACGTCATGACTGCTTTTAACTTATTTAAGCGCAAATTACTATCGGGCAATACTGCATTGTATGTTACAGGGGTGTGGGGGGGGGGGGGGGGGTCCCACCCGCCACCCCTCCGCCACCCCTCCTGCGAGAAGCGCAAAAGCTCTGACGTTTAATAGCAAATTCGAGATAAATACGGTTCGACGCCGGGACTGATTTTCAACTGACTTGTGTTTAGACGCTATATGATGCATGCACTGCGAAGCGCGAAAACTTCGACGTTTTATCAGAAAAAGTACTCCGGGGCAATACTGTATTGTGTGTAACAGGGGTGGTTGCGTGGAGGTGGGGGTGGTTTCTTTCCTCCAACACCACCCCCCCCCCCCCCCCGCGAAAACCTTTTTTTTTTTTTGGCCTTGGCGACCACCCCCATCGCACCCACCCCATCGCACCCACTGGCTGCGCGCCTGCATGCTGATGATCTAAAACAACAGAGATGTCGCTCGTCTTTATCATAGTATTAGTTCCATAGTAAAATTGAAATGACAAGAAGTTTTCTCTTACTTTTATCTCCAATGTTTCTTAAGCAAAATAGCGCATAGTCGCGGCTTGAAATGACGGCATGAATTTTATAGTAGGTCTAATAGTATTTCAGAAAATTCGTTTCATAACTCATCAGGCGTGTAATTCCGAAATACAAATTTTCCATAGCGAGGGGGTTCACAATTCCAAATAAGTGACATATTTTTGTGAAGATTCGTTATTCAGAAGGTTCGAAAACGATGTAGGCTCCATGTAGGATTCGTAATTACGAAAATATAATATAGCCCTAGAACCGGGTGTCTCCTGTATAAAGCCTATGAGAGTTAAATAATTCAGTAGTCAACGGGTTAAGAACCTTCAGAAATATAAACATTTTTCTCATTCCCGGAATTATGAACCCCACTTCATTTTCGGAATTATGAACCCAAATCTAGAAAATTGGTTCGGCGCATAAATTACAAAGAATCTACTGACCAAAATATAATGAAACAACAAATAAATTAGAACTATAAGACGCAAAGTACATTTATCGACTTGAAAATGGGTTCGGCGCATAAATTACAAAGAATCTACTGACCAAATGAAACAACAAATAAAACAACAAATAAAACTAAAAAATAAAATAGAACTAAGACGCAAAATATATTTATCGAATCGAAAATTGATTTGGCGCGTAACTAATGGATAATATTCAACCCAAATAAAACATGAAATGAATGAAGTATACAACGCAAAATGTTTATATCGGATAGAAAATTGGTTCGGCGCATAAATTACAGAGAATCTACTGACGAAATGAAACAACAAATAAATTAGAACTAAGACGCAAAATATATTTATCGAATCGGAAATTGATTTGGCGCGTAACTAATGAATAATATTCAACCCAAATAAAACATCAAATGGATAAAGTATACAACGCAAAATGTTTATATTGGATAGAAAATTGGTTCGGCGCATAAATTACAGAGAATCTACTGACGAAATGAAACAAATAAATTAGAACTAAGACGCAAAATATATTTATCGAATCGAAAATTGATTTGGGGCGTAACTAATGGATAATATTCAACCCAAATAAAACATCAAATGGATAAAGTATACAACGTAAAATGTTTATATCGATTAGAAAATTGGTTCGGCGCATAAATTACAAAGAATCTACTGACCAAATGAAACAACAAATAAATCAGAACTATAAGACGCAAAATATATTTATCGAATCGAAAATTGATTTGGCGCGTAACTAATGGATAATATTCAACCCAAATAAAACATGAAATGAATGAAGTATACAACGCAAAATGTTTATATCGGATAGAAAATTGGTTCGGCGCATAAATTACAGAGAATCTACTGACCAAATGAAACAACAAATAAATTAGAACTAAGACGCAAAATATATTTATCGAATCGAAAATTGCGTTTGGCGCGTAACTAATGGATAATATTCAACCCAAATAAAACATCAAATGGATAAAGTATACAACGCAAAATGTTTATATCGATTAGAAAATTGGTTCGGCGCATAAATTACAAAGAATCTACTGACCAAATGAAACAACAAATAAATTAGAACTAAGACGCAAAATGTATTTTATCGAATCGAAAATTGATTTGGCGCGTAACTAATGGATAATATTCAACCCAAATAAAACATGAAATGAATGAAGTATACAACGCAAAATGTTTATATCGGATAGAAAATTGGTTCGGCGCATAAATTACAGAGAATCTACTGACCAAATGAAACAACAAATAAATTAGAACTAAGACGCAACATATATTTATCGAATCGGAAATTGATTTGGCGCGTAACTATAATGGATAATATTCAACCCAAATAAAACATGAAAGGGATGAAGTATACAACGCAAAATGTTTTATCGAATAGAAAATTGGTTTGGCGCATAAATTACAGCGAATCTACTTACCAAATGAACTAGAAATGTGCATTGCTGGGGCCGCGCAATGCTAAATGTATCCCCCGGCACTGGCAGCGAATTTGAAGGAGGGACAAAGACCCTCCCCCATCCCCTCCCTCAAACAAAAGGATGGTGTAGAAATTAGATGTGTAGGTTTCACTAAGACACATCTTCATATAAAATTTGAAAGAAATGTGTTGAGAGATATACCAAGATACATCTCCATACAAAATTTGAAAGAAATCCATCAAGAAATGTGGCCTGCAGAGTGCACTCACGCCATGCCCTGAAGTATGACCTTTGACCCTATAAAAGACGGAACACTGGTGGCAGCATCACCAAAAACTATAGGTTTTTAGATTACACCAAGAGACACCTTCATGCAAAATTTGAACGAAATCCGTCAAGAAATGCAGAAGTAAGAGTGCAAGAAATGGAAAAATGACCTTTAACCCTATAAAGGACGGAACAATGAGGGCAGCATCACCAAAAATTAAATATGTGTAGATTATACCAAGATACATCTCCATACAAAATTTGAATGAAATCCGTCAAGAAATGCAGAAGTAAGAGTGCACAAAAGGGACAAATGAGCTTTGACCCTATAAAGGACGAAACAATGAGGGCAGCATTACCAAACAGTAAAGATGTGTAGATTATACCAAGATACATCTCCATACAGAATTTGAAAGAAATCCATCAAGAAATGTGGCCTGCAGAGTGCACTCACGCAATTCCCTGAAGTATGACCTTTGACCCTATAAAAGACGGAACACTGGTGGCAGCATCACCAAAAACTATAGGTTTTTAGATTACACCAAGAAACACCTTCATGCGAAATTTGAACGAAATCCGTCAAGAAATGCAGAAGTAAGAGTGCAAGAAATGGAAAAATGACCTTTGACCCTATAAAGGACGGAACAATGAGGGCAGCATCACCAAAAATTAAACATGTGTAGATTATACCAAGATACATCTCCATACAAAATTTGAACAAAATCCGTTGAGAAATGTGGCCTGCAGAGTGCACTCACGCCATGCCCTGAAGTATGACCTTTGACCCTATAAAAGACGGAACACTGGGGGCAGCATCACCAAACACTATAGGTTTTTAAATTCCACCAAGAGACACCTTCATGCAAAATTTGAACGAAATCCGTTGAGAAATGTGACCGCCAGAGCGCACACAAGAGTACACACAAGACATCTATCAAAATATGACCTTTGACCCTATAAAAGACGGAACACTGGGGGCAGCATCACCAAAATCTATAGGGTTCCAGATTTTACCAAGAGACACCTCCATACAAAATTTGAACAAAATCCGTTGAGAAATGTGACCGCTAGAGCGCACACAAACTATCCAAAAAAATATGGCCTTTTACCCTATAAAAGACGGAACACTGGGGGCAGCATCACCAGAAACTATAGGGGTCCAGATTTTACCAAGATACACGTCCACAGGAAGTTTGAAAAAAATTCGTCGAGAAATGCGACCGCTAGAGCGCACACAAGAATGTGACGCGGCGGCGGCGGCGGCGGCGGCGGCGGCGGCGGCGGCGGCGGCGGCGGCGGCGGCGAAACGCTGCTGAATCCAAAGTATCCTCCGGCATACTGCCGGGGGATACAATTAGATCTATAAGACGGAAAATACAATATGTGGGCAGCGGAATTTTCTGTAAATTTTCACTACAAAATTAGAAGCTCGAAAGTTGTTTTTTTGTGTGTCAAAGACATCGGAGCAATGAGACAAATGAGAAAATAAAGATGAAACACAAATCATAAGGATGTTTTGGTAACATCGGCAACACCTTGTCTTTAACGTCTTGAAAGAGAAGGGACATTGCAGAATTATAAAATGGAATATAAACAAGAGAACACAAATATGAAACATAAATCAAAAAGATGTCGGACCCGTGCCGTTCTCGCGGCTCATCTCAAACATCACGCTTGCACACAAACCCTCGTCCGGCCGTACTAGGGCATTTAGACTAGTCCGTTTACCCTAGTACGCCCGAACGCGTTTAGACGAAGTGCTGCCCGCAATGAGGACGCGTATATTTAGACGGACGCGTGACGTTGCCCGCGGGCGGGACTGTACATACATTTAGATCTTATTACACACCTTCAAGCACAGAATAATACAATAATACAATGTGCAAGTACCCGACCTTGTTACTGCATACAGCAATCAATATCTAGAGCTATTCTTTCTTTCTTTCTCTCTCCCTCCTATATTTCTTCAACTCACTAACTCTAATGGCCCCTTCATTGATACTTGTCCTTATTAGAAGTCCACCCTGATATGGAGTTGGGTTTTAAAGAAACAAGAAACATTAAAGAAACAGATCAATGAAAGTTTGAGCAAATCCGATAAGAAATAAGAGGGTTGTGAATTTTTGAAGTTGTAATCAGTCAAACACAAATAGGCAACTCCATGATATATCGTGCAAGCTCATAGATCTCCCATTCCCTCCGTACACAAAATTCATAAATTTTAATTTTCTTTGTTTTTAACGACGGAATAGATTTGTAGCATACAGGTTTTGTGTAAAAGCATAAAGTGAAATGATTATTTCTGTGCATGTATGATAACATATTTTCTATAGAGAAAATGGAAATATATGATTTTTTTCAGTACAGGGCAAATGGGAGAGGAGCTCGTAAAATATGTCACAGAGTTGCCAATTTGTGTTTAATTAATTACAACATCAAAAATTCATAACTTTCGTATTTCTTATCGGATATTTCCTCAAACTTTCGGTCACCCGTTTCTTGAATTTTCCAGCTTCTTTTAAAACCAAGTTGACATCAGGGTGGACTTCCCCTTTAAGGTTTGCAATTTTGCATTGACCTAAAAAAATAAGAAGTCTGTAGGCTTATGGGTCAGTGCGCAAAAATGCAAATGGTACATGTAGATGCCTATCAGCACTGCATCGTGAAAAATATATGCAGTTGAATGAATATGTAACAGACAGGATGGGTTGGAAAACAAATGGTATGGATCCAATGGGATTTGTTTATATTTTTCTCCTCTACATGTAGTTGACTTAATCGATTTCTAGCATAGGCTTTATTTCATTTATTTACAAAATTACAATGTAAATAATGTTGTTTGCATTGTATTCATGTACATATTTTCATCTGAAATGAATGAATGAATATTACGAAACAAAACAAAACTTAAAGCTGAGTCGGTACATACATGTATGTAGGTAGGTGAGTAAACCTTTCCCTCTCCCTGCCTCCCTCTCGTACATGTATCTTTATTATAAAGGATAGTCTGAGCAAAAAGAAATCTGGCTTGGAGCGAAACTAAAGAAAGATAGATGGGATGGGATGGGATGGGCATGAAAGATAAATACACAAAATAAAACAAACAAAACAAACATAACAAACAATAGGCATGAGAGAGGAGAAAACTAATCTGATGTACTCGTGAAAGCCAGGGTGGGGAAAGAGAGATGAGATGGGCAGGAAAGGAAAATATCTTCAAGAAAGAAATTCTGCCTGGAAGCGGGCTAAAAACTGGACAAGATTCAAAAGTAAAAGAATCTCAATAAAGAAAAGCGGAGAAAGCAAATTCTGTCTGGAATGAAGCTACGTTTACGTGACTAAAGAGAGGTGGGATGGACAAGAACCAAGGCTTTAAGGGTAGGAGGAAAAGGGACATGAAAGGACAGGACAGCTGAACAGCTTTCCATGTGACTGGCCTGTCCCAAGGAGGCATCCAGCGGAAACACTGTCACATTCACTGAGAGGGTAATACATTTGAGAGTCATCTGTCGCAGATGATCGATTTGTCAGCAATTCTGGTTCAAAGAGCTATTACCAAATGACAAATATCTGTATCATATTACTGCTAATAAAACTGATGTGTCAGTAGGTTTCCTTTTCCCCCAATTGTTTTCAAAATATAGTGTTAGTAAGCATGATGTAGAAATATATAATATACATACAAAGAGAAAACCTGTTGTGATCACAGGGAACATTTAATATTTTCATCTGTTGACTACATGTATGATCAATTTGTTGTGGACAGCATTGCAATTCTTATTCAAAGAAACTACATGTATTGGTGGACAGATATGCATCTGTTTGATTCCAGAATATGATAAATAGGATATATGCTTCATATTCAATTGCTGTTGCTGTAATAATCTCATAGGTGAATCAAAAACAAACTCTGTTAAACCACATTCTGCATTAAATGCATGAAGTAATATTACACTAACAAAATAACAGCCAGGACCAGGATGAGTGTCATCACATTGATTAATATTTCTTCAAATCAATCTAGAAAATTATCGATGTAATAAGCATCATAAATTGAATAATGATTTCAAAATCAGCTTGCCACTTTTCAATTTTCACAAGTTAACAAATTTTATCTTATGATAAGGATGAAACGAAAATAAACATTGCATGATTTACACCTCACATACATGTACATACAGCTGTACGCGTGTATCTTTTCACCATTATAGGCCCTAAGGAAAAGATGCACAAGAGAGACAGACAATGAATTCAGTGCACGTACGTACAGCCTTATATCTAGATGAACAGTTTTTTCCAATGCGTGGGTGTACACAAATTACAGCAAGTGTGAGATGAGAAAAATATCCAAACTGACGAAAAAGCCAAGATTGCAACATTTTCTACAGCACACACACTGCGATGGTAATATACTAGAGTATAGATTGTACATGTAGCACCTCAGTCAAAAGTATAAAATATTAGCAAATATACCTTAGAGCTGTTTTATAGTTCTTGCTTTAATACAGGTTTCTTTATTTTTTTCTCCCATTGTTAAAGGCAAATAACCAGTTGTGAGAGGTGGGTGTGTATAGTGTACATGTACATGTAATAAAATAATTTCTTACAATTACATTCCATGAGGTTATAGGACTTGGCTGCTTGAAACCTATTCATAATCGCATGTTTCTTGGTGGGGGGTGGGGGTGGGGGGGGGGGGGGGGGTTAGGGTGAGTTATTTAAGGAGGGAAGTTAATCATACCAATACCATGATGTCAATTTCGTAGTAACACTGTCTTTATTGATTTGAAGATAAGAAATATGTGTCAATTGACTAAATTGCAGAAAACCAGGAGGCAATGACAAACCTAAATCTTGCATGGCTCAACCGCAAGTGTACTACCCCCCCCCCCCCCCCCCCCCAAAAAAAAAAGACCCACACAGTCAAGTACAAGTCACAAATGCATGTACACGTATGTAGTTTAGTTTGATACTTACCTGTACATAACAGTAAAAATCTCCAAAGTTTTTGCTCCTAACCCGTTTTTCCTGCACAAAAAGATGAAGAGATACATACAATAATCAGTATTTTGAATACAATGCATCGATCACACAAAAACACACTACACATGCAATCAATGATCTTGAAATTCATTCTTCACACAATTTGTTTTCCTTCTTTCTTTTTTTTTAAATTTAAAACAGGTAGAATACTAACATACATGTACATGTACCTGCACAATAATTAATTTGTTGATGATTACTTTTACACTGCATTATCAATAAAGATTTTTTTTTTTTTTTTTTTTTTTTTTTTGGGGGGGGGGGGGGGGGGGTTTGGTGGCATTGCTCAATTATCAAGGGTTTTCACAGAAGAGGGTTACATGATACATACATGTACATATACATGTGTAATGCGAGCGGATGACCAGATACATGCTAATTAATGTCTGATTGTGTTGAGACATTGCATCTCAACCCCTTCCATTGTTTGTCATGTAGCTTGCCATCAATACTTGCCATGTGGACTAGCAAGCAGGCATGCTCAGGAAGGCATGATGATATGGGTATTCCATCTTAACATGCCAACCACTCCATGGCTACACACATACATGTACACGTACATGGCTTGGGAGGAGGCTGGTAAAGAAGTCACTTTAACTTGCTAAGCGGATTGCATAGAGAAGTGTCATGTGCTGTCTCATCCAATAAGTGGGCTTGTGTCAAAAGGGCTCAGAACGACTGTACAATACGCACAGCAATTGAGCATGAAGTCTAACCAAGATATAAACAGAGTGTGATGTAGGCTCTACATCTCTACTATCCAAATTCCTTGAAAGAAAATTCAAGATAATTCTTCCAGTTAATTAAAATCCGTTGATCAATTATAGTTCTTGCTATAAATTTTCATCATCAGGAAGAACAAAATACATGTTAATAGGTTTATTCATTTCATAATTTCAATTCCACGTGAATATAAACATGAATTCAATTAATATACATGTAGTTGGACCTTATAATTATTGACCACTTATGAAGATTTGGAGTGCGGAAATCTTCGGCCATATTGTACAACCACTATACCATTCAGACTGCGAATAACAGTGTATGTTCCAACAAAATTACATTCCTGTTAGAACATTTTTTACAATGCCAGCAACAGCATTTCAAGATTTCTGTGTATAAAGGAGAAGAGTTTGAAGGAACGTAATGGCCAGAAGTGGACAGGATACATTATCAAACACAAAACACACATGTTGTATTTAAAGTTGGAAGTTATCAAATGTACAGTCCGCTCACATGTACATGTGCATGTAAATTCAGTATTGCTATCTACTGCTGATGACGACATACTAAAGCAGATCTTCATGTATGTCAAATAGCATGTAATTACAACTACTGACTTGCATAAGACCCTGACTGCATTCCTTTATCCTTGTTGTACAAATATTGACAGAGTAAATATAAAGCGTAATCTAAATTTTTCAAAATTTAGTTTGATCAACAAACAAACATAACCTTCCACAACTTCACACTGATTTACATCACAGTTTAACTCACCTTTCTTACTAAAGAAATTGCATTTCAAATTGATTAAATGCCACTACACTTGAACATACCTGGAAGGTCTTTAAGATACATATATCACAATCTAAATCTACCGCTTACTATAATAATATCAGTATGTCATCATCAGCAGTAGATAACCCTACTGGATTATGACCAAGTGAGCTGAATGTTCGTTGACTACAACTTGACAACTTCCTATGTGCATTACACATTGCCATGAAGATAATTGTGTCACCAAGTAGAAGTGTACACATTGCCTAATGGGCAGCCACTCCTCATGCAAAAGTAAACAATTCCAGCCCAGCAATGCATTAAAAAAAGCAAAAAAACAAACAACTAAAACAATGAGTAATCCGATTTCAAGTATGCTAAATTTACAGTAAATCCTACTTGTCTGATTATCCAAGCTTTCACGCGGAAACAAATGTCAAAAACAAAAAAAATCTCCAATCAGAATACATTTTCAACTTCCTTCATCAACTGCCTGCATAATTTATGTGGACAGATAGAACCTGTAGAGGAGAGCAATTTATATGCATCCTGATCTGCCGTTACCTTTGGCATTCACACATTTCCCATCAAGTAATACTCACTACCTAAATCTTCTCTTCCTCATCATACGAAGCCATACCCTGGTAAAATATCACCAGGGTCATTTACATCTACCTGTATTCAACAACTAAATGCATGATGTGTTGATTATTCTTTACGCGTATCGTTTCTGTCGGACAGTTCGTACGTACGATCCATTAAACAATTAAACAGACATGAGGACGATTATGCCTTGTCAATGAATGCAAACTATTCAATTCTGGCGGCATAGCCAGCTGATTACCGTCACCATAAAATAGAATAAAATGAATGATGAACTTTCTAGCTTCTACAGAATTAAGTGTCTCATGAAATATAATTTTATATGATGAGAGCCGGAAGAAAGTTAAAGATAAAGTAGAGTTCTGGTCATGCAATTGCATTGTCAAAGAAACTGCCTCAAAGCAATTGGGAAAGGTTGACCATGTCTACATAAGAATTGTTTTATACCGTGTTATTTGGAATCATTAAAAATAAGAAATTGATCCCATTTTGCTGAAAAGCACATGCACTACACAAAGAAATGGGACTACACACACAAGTGGCATGAATGTTCGTTCGGGCCCCAACATTTCAGCTATTTCTAGTCATATTGTGATATAATTAAGGAATCTTCTGGAAGGGAATTATTTTTCCAGTTATGTATGATTTTATGAACATAGAAATTTCCAGAAGAGAGTAATATTCATATGTGAAAAGTGAATATAATGTGTAGCAGTGAAATAATCAGAATGCACATACAGTAGAGAGAACATTCTAGATCTTTACATTGTGTGTGATGTACTATAGGATAATTGCAATGTATAATGTACATGTTGGAATGTGTTGATTACATGTATCCTGACCTTTACATGAACCTCTTAGAGTGTAACATTGCAATGAGTCTATTTATAGAAAAGGGGAATCCCCTTCCTTTGTTTGTTACAACTAGAACTATATAGAACTTACAAGAGAGTTCCAAACCTTCATGAATATTGTAGTAGAATGTAGAAAATTCTAATTAAGGGTTGAGATTGTATATAAGCTGGGAACTTGCACAGAAATTTCAGAATTTATACCCTGAATACATCGTGGAGCATATATTGCATAAGTTCTCAGTTAACACCATCTGTTATTGATATCAACCTGTGGAGATCATCTTGGACCTCATCTTGGACTTCATCTTGGACCTCATCCTTGACATATTTGACGTCGTGTTCGACATCGTTATTGACATTGTGGTCAACATCGTCATTGACATTGATTATCGAGATTGCAGTTGACACTGTTATCGACATTGTGATTGCCATCGTCTTGGACATCGTCATCGACATCATTATCGACATCGATGACTTCCTGAATTATTTTGGACATTCTTCGGCTGGATCTGGAATCTTCTTTTGCCAGTTGGACAACATACCGTTTGGATTCAATATTTGTGGATTAGCAGCCAGCTTACTCTACACTTCAGGAACATTCTGGACTAATAGGAATTTCCCAGCTGAGAAATTGTAAGTCTTTACCAGTTTAAGTACATGTAGTGTATTTGTACCTAGAATCTGTAATTCTGTTATATCTGATGTTGGTAAATATTTAAATTAAACCATACATCATCTAAAGTTAATATCTTTTGTTTGATTCTTATCTTTTGTGGATTTTGGATCATAACAAACTGGGGGCTTGTCCGGGAACGTAGCCAAATATAACAAGTCAAAAACAGCCAAATTTAGAGAGAATTTTTGGAAATCTCTGGAAACTTCTAGAATACATATTGCAGATAAGACCTTAAATTCTGTAATTGTTTGTTACATGCTTCATCATGACTACAATAGATGTTGAAGTGTTTGTTAAGAGGACAGATTTGTCCCTTGGTCAGTTGAAGTCACTAAGAAAAGATGACTTGAGAGCTGTTTGTCAGCATTTGGGAGTAGTTCTTACCCCTGGGTTAAAGAAGGCAGAGATTATTGATCTGCTAGCTAGTCACATGAAGCTCAGTAAAGAAAGTGAGGTTCCTTCTAATGTTTCAAGTGATGTTCAACTCCAATTAGCAAAACTTGAGATGGAAAAGGAGAGAATGAAATTAGAATTTGAAAGAGAAAAGCAACAAAGAGAAATAGAAGAAAAACAAAAACAAAGAGAAATGGAAAGAGACAGAGAAGAAAGGGAGTACCAGTTGAAATTGAGAGAAATGGAGTTAGCACATGCAAATACTAACTCTACCAAAGAGAAATCTCCCCAAGGTTTTGATGTAGCGAAGAACATTCGCCTTGTGCCAAAATTTGATGAAGAGGGAGTTGATGCATATTTTGTATCATTTGAAAAAGTGGCCAAGAGGTTGGAATGGCCTCAGAAATACTGGACTCTGCTTCTTCAAAGCGTTTTTGTGGG
Organism: Heliocidaris erythrogramma; assembly: GCA_025617745.1. Lineage (NCBI taxonomy): Eukaryota > Metazoa > Echinodermata > Echinoidea > Camarodonta > Echinometridae > Heliocidaris > Heliocidaris erythrogramma. The sequence goes on from CM046868.1 coordinate 962,673, forward strand.
AAAGGCTGCAAAAGTCTACTCATCTCTCTCTGAAGAGCAATCATGTGACTATGCTACAGTGAAGAATACTATTCTTAATGCATATGAGTTGGTCCCAGAAGCATACAGACGTAAATTTAGGAATATGCAAAGACAATCAGGCCAGACCTATGTTGAGTTTGCTAGGGAACAAGAAATGATGTTTGACAAGTGGTACAGATCATTGAAAGTTGACAAAGATTTTGCCCAACTGAGAGAAGTTGTCCTCTTAGAGGAATTCAAAAAGGGTGTTCCTTTTGGCATTAAGTCTCACCTAGATGACCAAAGAATTACTCAATTGAGTAAGGCAGCTGTGGTAGCTGATGAATTTGAGGTCACACACAGTGGTAGTGGGGATAGGCTTCCTTTCAAAAACTTTCAGAATAAGAAGGGAAAAGGGGCATTTGAATCCCACAAGAAATTTGGTGAGGGAAAACATGCTAGCAAGGAGAATGACACTGACAAGTCTCAGGCAGATAGAGGCGCGAAATCAAATGAAAGATCTGCTGGTCAAAGTTCCAAAGTCTGCTTTCATTGTAATAAGCCAGGACATTTGAAAAAGTCCTGTTGGGAATTGATTGGGAAACCGACCAAGATTAAGAAAGATGTGGGCTTAGTCAAGCAATCAAGTGTTCCACCCAAGGAGTCTGTCCAGTTGGAATCAGTCCAAGATGTTGAGAGTGTTTCTCTAGTATTTGCCGATAAGGTCAAGAAGGTTGATGAGAGCTTTAGAAGCTTTTTGCATGATGGTGAGGTATCCCCCTGTTCGACTGGTGCTGTAGGTAAGCCAGTGGTTATCCTTCGAGATACAGGGGCTGCTCAGTCCCTGATGATGTCAGGGCATTTGACTCTCCCACCAGAGAGTTCAGAGAATGCCAAAGTTTTGGTTCGAGGCATTGGTCCGGATTATGTGTCGGTTCCTTTGCATAAGGTCGACTTAAAGTGTGACCTAGTTAGTGGTCCTGTAACTGTTGGTGTCGTACCGGAATTACCCGTGGACGGGGTTGACTTTTTGTTGGGTAACGACTTGGCTGGAGAGAAAGTTGTTGCATCTCCAGTGGTTTCAGAGAAGCCGGTTGAGGTAGCTGAAACTGAACAGTTGCAGGAGGATTTTCCTGGAATTTTCCCGGATTGCGTTGTTACTAGGTCTCAGGGTCGTAGGGCTGAACAGGATGATGCGGATTCTATTAATGTGGAGGAGAGTACTGATGTCTGGTTAGCTGAAACCTTTTTCAAGGACTTGGATCTTCCCTTGTACAGGCACAACAGGCGGACCCAGAATTGAAAGGCTTGTCACAGACGGCATGTTCTGAGGTTGAGGTTCCAAATTACAGTACTGTGGTTAGTCCACTGACAAACTTGCTGAAAGCAAAAGTGAAGTATGTATGGTCTGATGCATGTCAGAGATCATTTGAGAAGTTGAAGGCCATTTTGGTGAATGAGCCTGTTTTGGCAGCTCCAAACTTCACAAAGCCATTCATGCCAGTGATGTTGGAGTGGGAGCAGTGTTGCTCCAAGAGGATGAAGAAGGCTTTGAAAAATCAGTCTGTTACTTCTCAAAGAAACTCAACCAATATCAGAAGAAGTATTCAACTATCGAAAAAGAGGCTCTGAGTCTTGTTCTCGCTCTCCAGCAGTTTGAGGTGTACCTAACCAACAGTAATGGTGATATCATGGTCTACACAGACCATAACCCTCTTGTGTTCTTGGAGAAATTCAAAACAAAGAACCAAAGACTGTTCAGGTGGAGCCTTATGCTCCAACCTTTCCCCTTGAAAATTGTACATATTCGTGGAAAGAATAATGTGATTGCTGATGCTCTTTCAAGGATGTAAGGAGAGAAATTACTCCTTTTTGTGACAAAGTTTGTCAAAGTATAATTGCATTTTTCTTTTTTCATGGTCCTTAAATACATGTGTGATATGACTTGTAATGCCTTTGTACAGGATGAAAGGCTTATCTGGATAATTTGACACAGGTTGAATCTTAAAGAAACCTTTACTACGGTAAAGCTTTCTTTTTCCCGGTGGGGGAGGTGTGATATAATTAAGGAATCTTCTGGAAGGGAATTATTTTTCCAGTTATGCAGGCCTTCATTTTTGAGGAGCGCGATCGCGCTGGCGCTCCTACCGCGCTCCTCAAGCCATAGTCAGGAGCACTAACGACAGCGCTCCTTATTTGTTGCATACCGTATACAACTCGGAGCAACTCGACTTGAAAAATCATTTTTGTGTACATGTATACGAAAATACAGTGTTGTCTATGACTTCCGGGTTTGAGCTATCGATACACGTAATGTTACAGTCCCACCGACGAAACCGACCCAAAAAAACTGATCGATGGTACATGTACGGTATATGATTCAAATAACGCAAGTTTCGATCGCTCTTCCGTCGTGTGACTGGGTCGTGTGACTGCGAAAACATGTTTTATTCGCATGCAGCGGTGCCCACGTAGCGTACAGGCCATGCAAAACGCATGTAAGCACAGCACCGATCTCTATATGTGGGGCAATGTATTAACGCTTGCTGAACTGCGCACCGGCTTTGTCAAGATCGTGGATTTAACGGAATTATTTCGCGAAACTAGAGAGGATTTGATCAAAATGAGTGGAAAACGGTCACAGAAGTTTAAAGAGCATTACAAACAACGATTTCCTTTCATAAAGCCAAGCACAAAAGGCGTTGAATTTGCATTTTGCATGTGTAAGTTATATTTAGTATAGACTATAAATTATAGGCCTAGGCTAATTATAATTTTAACTTTTTAACAAGTTGGTTTCCAGCAATGCAATTTGTCAGGAATGTTTCTGAACTATCTGTCTAGCTTGTGTGTGTAAAAATCAATATGATCCAATTTAGTATATAATGCGTGAGTGAGCGCACATCAAAGGGAAAAATGTGACGAGACATTTCAGCATAAGAAATGAGCATTTTTGCAATGGAAGTATGTCGCGCGAGCTTAGTTTTGTTTGAACTTTTATTGAAGCCAGGTATTCGTTTTTTTTGCTGTAAATTCCTTTTTATTTTTGCCATCATGATGATGATTCCTTTTTTTGGTTGCACAAGGTTGACAGCTCTGCCAAATCGTGAAATCGAAATACGGAATTTCAAATTCATGGAAAATTGGCATTTTAGCACCTTTTTATTTAATTGAGCTCCTCAAAAATCTCGGGAGAGTGATTGTAAGGAGCTCAATTGAGCTCCTCGAGAAAATAAGGAGTGTGATTTATGGAGCTCCACCCAAATTCTAAACGTGAAGGCCTGGTTATGTATGATTTTATGAACATAGAAATTTCCAGAAGAGAGTAATATTCATATGTGAAAAGTGAATATAATGTGTAGCAGTGAAATAATCAGAATGCACATACAGTAGAGAGAACATTCTAGATCTTTACATTGTGTGTGATGTACTATAGGATAATTGCAATGTATAATGTACATGTTGGAATGTGTTGATTACATGTATCCTGACCTTTACATGAACCTCTTAGAGTGTAACATTGCAATGAGTCTATTTATAGAAAAGGGGAATCCCCTTCCTTTGTTTGTTACAACTAGAACTATATAGAACTTACAAGAGAGTTCCAAACCTTCATGAATATTGTAGTAGAATGTAGAAAATTCTAATTAAGGGTTGAGATTGTATATAAGCTGGGAACTTGCACAGAAATTTCAGAATTTATACCCTGAATACATCGTGGAGCATATATTGCATAAGTTCTCAGTTAACACCATCTGTTATTGATATCAACCTGTGGAGATCATCTTGGACCTCATCTTGGACTTAATCTTGGACCTCATCCTTGACATATTTGACGTTGTGTTCGACATCGTTATTGACATTGTGGTCAACATCGTCATTGACATTGATTATCGAGATTGCAGTTGACACTGTTATCGACATTGTGATTGCCATCGTCTTGGACATCGTCATCGACATCATTATCGACATCGATGACTTCCTGAATTATTTTGGACATTCTTCGGCTGGATCTGGAATCTTCTTTTGCCAGTTGGACAACATACCATTTGGATTCAATATTTGTGGATTAGCAGCCAGCTTACTCTACACTTCAGGAACATTCTGGACTAATAGGAATTTCCCAGCTGAGAAATTGTAAGTCTTTACCAGTTTAAGTACATGTAGTGTATTTGTACCTAGAATCTGTAATTCTGTTATATCTGATGTTGGTAAATATTTAAATTAAACCATACATCATCTAAAGTTAATATCTTTTGTTTGATTCTTATCTTTTGTGGATTTTGGATCATAACAATATCGAATATGAGGGCATTTGAAGAGCAATCCTTTTCAGGGATATATTTTTCTTCTCTGATGTTCTTCCGAACTGACATAAAAGGAATGAGAAAGCTTACAACTTATTTTGTACCTTTCCCAGAACTTGACCTTCCCTTTAAACTCTACATGTATTGTATGTAAAAGCATGAATTAACATCCTTCTGCCTTTCAACAGACAGCCTTGGGCAGTGATTAACACATTTTTAAAAAATGTTTCATAACATGTTTGGACTAAAAGTAACTACTTTCCTTTCTCGTCAGGTTTATCATATTTCCTTTTAAATATAACACATGACAAGAAGTATTCTTTGGTGTGCATGCTACATTGTATCTCATACATTTAATACTGCCCCCTTTGAATTTCATGGACTCGGGTATAAATGCGGAGACTAACATTTGTACAAATATTTCTTGAGCGATTGAATATTTGGATGCTCACCTAGTAGATGGATCATGTTCTATTCATAGCCCTCTAGTATGAGTGTTCAAATTTGAGGAAAGCAATAACACATGGTGCAAAGTGACAGAGAACTTCCATATATTCCCTAGTGGACATCATTGAAAACTCTTCAGACTCTGCTCCTCTCCTAAAGCATAACAAAATCTCAAATTCCATACTACCCCAACCCCCCTCCTCCCTCCCTTTTACTTTCACATCCTTTCCTAATCATTTTTCTCCCACTCCTCTTCCAATTCTGTTTCCCCTTCTATCCTCAATATTTTTTGCTTTCTTCCAAAAGCATGCTGTAAAACCAGAAACTTCCGCGACATAAAACTTTCCCAAATTGTTTTATAATGACAGCCAATTTTGCAGCAAGAAACTTTCGCAAATTGCAATGATTTTACGTTGTTTCCAATTGTGATTTTATTATTTCGCGGCATGAAAGATTCTGGTTTTACAGTTTTCCCTTTCTGTAAAATATTCCCCATATCTCTTTCAAGAAATGTCTTCATTTCTAGAATTTTAAAACAATGTATTTTGGTTCAAAGGTTGATTTCTGGGAAAGGTGAAAAAAATTTGTGAGATCTCTCATTCCTTATATATGTCAGTTTGGAAGAACATCATAGTAGATATGCCCTCTGAAAAGGATTGCTCTTCGAATGCCCCCATATTCGAAATACACCTGGATGACAAAAAACAGCTGAAGTATTCGGGCCGAACCTTCATGCCACACGTGTGTGCAGTCCCATATACCCATTTCTGTGTGCAGTGCATGTATGTGCTTTTTAGCGAGATTGGGTCAATTTCTTTTCATTTTGATGATTCCAAAGCCTCAGTACACACCAATTCTTATGTAGCATGATCAACATTCCCAGTTGCTTTAAGACAATTTCTTTCACAATGTAATCACATGACCAGAACTCAACTTTACCTACATGCATGTACTTGTACGTACATGTAGTCTCTGCTTAGAGTCAGAACAGAAGGGTTTTGATAAAAATGAACACCTTTTTTGTCTCTTAGCAGGCGATATGTAGAAATAATAAAAAATCGCTTTCAAGATAATGTCAAGATTTCAACTTTATTGCCCTTTCTTCACTAGCAGGCCTATAGGTAGCATTTCAAATTGGGAACATGAAATAATGTAGATCACAGGATGTCTTCCACAACAAAATGTGCATCTTCTATAAGCCCAGATGCCCTCCTGGCTAAAAGCGAGGATGCTTGTGACTCGCTCTTTGCCATGTTTTCTGTTTTACATCTTCAACCCTAGTACCTACCACAATAGATGCATTCCTTTTAAATACTCTCATTTTCCACATACAGTATGACAGGAAAGGAAACATGAAGGGTACAAGAATGTCCTGCCAATTTTCACTTGAAATGGTATTTTTTATAGATGAATGATGGATTACATTGATCAAGATACCAGCTGCTCGCATGCTCAAAGGCCATACATTTTAGATGGATGTCACACTCGGGCGTTAGGATAACCCATATTCACTCTCTAACAGCAAATAGTACCATAAAGCAAATTATAAATAATGTGAATTTTCATGAATTGTGTTTTAGCTCCTAATTGCCTGTGTACAAACTGTGCATTTGGCCTTAAAGCGACTGGTTGTGCAAAATTGCACTAAATGGGAAGGAAATAATCAAGTAACTCACAATCAATGCTTAGTGCCTTAAACCATTGCTATGACGTCAATCTATTCAATAAAGTGTAGATTATTTTTACGAATGTACGCAATGGTTTAAATCAGAGAATAGCCTTGGAAGTGTAGATTCGCCACTCCCAATCTACTCGGCTACGCCTCGTAGATTCGGAACTACGAATCTACACTTTCTCGGCTATTCTCCTTCATTGAATATGGTGGTGTACATACTATTTATTAGGCAATGATTATGGCACATATAATCTGAATTGAGTAACCTGAACCAGTAATATCACAGTAACATTTAGTGAAAAAATAACTTCCTCCAAAACACACACACACACACACACACACACACACACAAAGTATAACATGTACAATGTAACTGTACAATGTAAAGTTCTGTACAATCATGCAGTCTACAAGTAGGACATGTTATATACAAAGGCATTCAAAACCAATGATCATTTTCGTGCATTGTATCTTCAGGGCTCTATAATCCATTCCATTACTTTTCACCTACATGTGTATCTGGGCATGGACATACCATTCTACCACTGAATGAACACACTGTGCAATGAATAAACATCATGTATTTTTGGCACTAGCAGACAGCCAACCTATGTTAATCACATGGACGTTTCCTGGGCATTTATTCAGGGGACTCAAAATATGAGCACCTACGAGTAAACAGAAATAAAGAAGAAGCAGGCAGGATATGGAGCTCAGATCAACTCTGGAAATGTCAAATGTAAATGCCCGTTCACTGCGCTCCCACTCCTCCGTGACAGATTACAGCTTTCACCCGTCACACAATCTAGAGCAGTCTCCATTCAATTTCAGATGGCAATTTTTTTTTTATGCAATGCATAATCTTGACCCACAAATGACACAACCAACGACGCTTATTTGTGCATGTCAAAGCAATGACCAATGAAGTAAAATAGAATAATACGTATGTATAATGGTCCCTATGCAATTGAACTACAAATATCTCAGGCAATCTGCATGTTTTCTTAACATTTCATGTACATGTCATACTGGGGATAAAAATCTTATTTTATGCCTGAGAACAGAATTTTCTTTGCTTTGTAGTAAATCTCAAACTACATGTACAGCCCTGGAAAAACTTACTAGACCAAGCTTCTGTAATCAAAGGTACTATAATATGCATTCAAACTAATTAAAATGATTTGTCTTTGTATTTCATTGAATGAATAACAAATTCCAGCAATTGTACATGTACCTTGCTTTTATCATATTTTATTTCCTCCTTACTAAAAATATTAACACTTTCAGTAACCAATCTTGTGGGGTGTTGCAAGAAAGTTGCGATTGATTGCAAGTTGCAACTGATTGGTACTGACCAATCAAAATCATTGTTGCAAGCGCATCTTCTTGAATGGGCAGACCCTGAACCATTCAGAATGCTTGTTCTAATTTGCTTTACAATTTGCAATTGATTGCAACTTTCTTGCAACACCCCATTGGTCTAATAATTTTTCCATGGCTGTATGTATTCAATAATGTCATAGAAGGCGCCGATAAGGAGATCCTCGCAATGGCAATGTGGTCATGATGTGTGATGTCAGAGATACATTTTCCCATTTGTTAAATTGCTCTATTTATCCCTTTTCTAAATCTTACCGTGATTTTTTAATTTTATCTATTTCTTTTTTAATGGGAGGGCATGTAGAATTACATGTACATGTATGATACCCATAATTTATCATGGACACAAAGTTTGTTCTATCATTTAAAAAATGGGAAAAAGGGAGTATTTTGGATAATTTTTGTACACACTGAATATGACAATTCTCCATGATTGACAACACACATGACTGCATTGCCAATAGGAGATTTTCTCATATCATTAGTAATCTCAACTGTCAAACATCTATAACTTTCTTTTGGTTCGGTTTTTCTCAAACTTTCACTATTCTTCTTCTTTGATTTTTCTGCTTCTATTAAGTTTCATGAAGTGTTAATTCCTTTTTCATTTGCATAATTTTAATAATTTTCTCACAAAGTTAATGAAATGAAGGTACAAAGTTCTCTACCCTGTTAATTACACACAGTGCAAGATGTTTATTTGCATACATGTAGTACATACAAATGTTTCAGTATCTTACATTCTAGGGTCATGCATATATGCAATTATCTTTGCAATATCATTCATACAATATTGCTCATGAATGATCCACCATATATCGTCGGTGGGGTGATAAAACCTTGTAACTCAAAAATGTTAGATTTTCAGGAGGAAAAAGACTTTCACGATTATTATTAACACAGGACCTATATCTCTTGTGGCATTATTTTTTCAGATATATGACTTACATGGGTTTATCAAACCATCAAATTAATCCTCGACCTTAGAGCTGTAGGAATAATAATTCCCCCCCACAAACGAGCTGAGGGGTTTTATCACCCCAGCGACGATATCTGTTTTATAGCATGTTTTTGGTGACACAATATTTTACAACTCAACTTCAGCACCATAGCAACGAAACCAGGTTTGACAAATGACCACACTTCAAACTTTCTCTTCTCATAATTTTTGGCTCTCATATAGTCATGTCTCATGAGGTTATTTCTTTTTTGTATTCAAAATCAGAGTCATCACGTATCGCAGAACGGAGTGCATGCAGATGTGCACCTAATTACAACAGTGCAAACCTTATGACCTCTCACATCTTAGTCCTCTTGCTGAAGATGCAGTTTTAGCAGCAGGACTCTGCTTTAAATTTAAAATTAAACTTCGAAACCATTATTTTATCACAGAATGATTGTACATGTATAAGTGATCATAGTCATTAATGTAGAGCTTTGATTTAATCTAGGAATACTGTTCCCGAGTCCGTTGAAGATATGGCTAGAGTGCTATGTCTGCGCACACGCGTAACTGCGCGATTCTGATAAAACAAAACACGCAACGAACACTAACTTTTCATCTTTATTACAGCAATCCGTATTCATACAAACAAACGAGTCAAAGTGATGAGAAAGTGTCTTATTTCAAATATTTTATTCACCAGCATCAAACTATTGTAATGCCAAAACACCCGAACTGCGTGTAAAATGAATACATTAGTACGTGCACAGAAGTTGTTTTTTAACGTTGAGATTAATACACGTCCGCTCTTTCCTGTGAAAATGGCATTGCCATTGTTCTTGCTCTAAATTTGACGAAAGATTTTTTGCAAACTTACTTTTTAAAAGGAATAATATAAAAACTAGACTTGAATTCGTCACGAAGACGAATTAGGTGGTCTGTCCTTAAATTGGCACGATCATGATTGTAATCAGGATGATCATATTAATGGGGAAATACTAAACAGAAGACAGGATGTCAAGAATGCCATGAATGGAGATGCTTCCTGAGGACAGGAATGTAGCAAAATGTGTATCGGTCATTGTAAAATGATTATGGTGATGATAACGGTGATTATGATTATAATGACATAATGATGATGGCGATGATATAATAGTAGCGATGATGATCATGATGGTGATGATAATAATGATGATGATACAGGATACTTGGGAGATTAACACCATAGCTCTAATACAGGACAGGAAATCACAATTTGCCATAGGGTTGTACATAAACTACTGCACACTACTTTCTAATAGACATAATACGGAAAATAAGGCAGTTCATTACATGATTAGTGATTTTTTATGTTACAATAGTCGAAGAGGATGGTAAAATGACAGGCAAAAAGAAGCAAAAAAAAAAAAAAAAAAAAAAAAAATCGGCCCCGGGATCGAACCAGGTACCTTGACCATGGTAGTCATGTGCTTTACCGATAGACCAAAATAATTCCCATAGAGATAACACGTAAACGAAAAACGGGATTCTCAAATCCCATTTTGTACTGAAAAATTGGGCATGATCCCGACATCTGATTAAAAATTGGAGGGCTTACTAATAAAAGCTTATAGTCTCAGCTACAACATATTAAAATCTGGAAGGAAATAGACCAATAATAACTGAGATACTGCTCAGAGAACGATGTCATGTAGATTCGTGATTCAAAAAAAAATCATCTTCCATAGACATAACACGCAAATAGGGAAAAATCTGACATGTCGTCTTTAATTGAAGATTTCAGTGTGATAACGTCATCAAAATGAAAAATGATGGTTACTGATCTGGTAGAGAATTGTCTCAGCTATAACATATCAAAATTTGGAAGAAAATCGATCACCTATTACTGAAATATTAGCAAATGAATACAAAAATGATGACGTCATTTTTTCAAAATCATTTTTTTGAGTTCATATGCAAATATGATGACGTTAGAACATGAGATCGGCAAAAATTCTACATGATTTCAAATCTACAACTCACAGGCTTTCAGAATATGTAAAGAAATTGGGGGGTTTCCGTATATTCTGAGGAGCTATGGCGAATTCTAGATGGGCATGTTTTTACCACTTTTTACATTAGAATGCCCATTGACGTGCGCACGAATTTGAAAGTTTGACGCGCGCGTACGACATTATGCAAGGTCGAGATTGACTGTAAATAGTTGGAAATTGTCAAGAATAGTGTCAGGAAGACAAAATATGCGAAAAATGGCGTTTTTACGTTCTCTACGCGCTGTGTGCGCGCATAACGCGCGCACGGACGCGCACGGACAGAAAAAATTAAAATGCTTAAAATGTCCTGAACAATACTCTAATTTGATTAAAAAGAGATTTTGAGCATTTTTAAATTTTGACGCGCGCGTACGTGCGCGTCATGATGTGCGCGCAAATTTTGATGACATTTTATGTTGTCCCTTGACCTGAAGTTAATGTATGTCAAATATGGTTCATTTTTGATGACTCGTTATGAAGATATGATTGATAATGTGATATCACAAAATGGCGCCTGGATGACGTCACGATGACCTGATGACCTTGAAATAGATACCCGAGCTTGATCTGATATGTCCTCATGACTGTAGAGATTTTGATAAAATTTGACTCAGCCGATATTGAGGAATCATGGCAACAAGAAAGTGGTGGAAAAATAAAAATAAATAATAAATAAATAAATAAATAAATAATAAAGAAAATTCTGACGAAATTAAGAGGTGGTCTGTCGACTACGACAGACCACCTAATTAAGCATTGGAGGACTATTGCCATTGGAGAAATTGATGTTCATCATTGGTGCGCAAACATAGGGCTCCCATTCATATTCATGAATTTGTATGAATCGTGGCACTGCATTTTCATGATTTTGAAAACTCACAAATCACATCAGACTCATCAGCATGGTTACAAAAAAAAACAATCATTCAATCTCATCACTCAAGTCAAGACAAAGTGCAATAGACTCTAATCTCAGAGTTTTAGTTACAGGTCAAAGATATTCATAACTGAGTGAGTTTATGAAATCGCAATTTGCCATGCTTCACTGCACTGATCATCCAAGGCACGCGATCCATCGCACGTATGGTGCTTCCACTCGCTCGACATGCACAAAACATACACACATCGATAATCTTGACCTCACGTCACCGAGGTAAAACAAGAAAATCGGATATCTTCCAGTTTATCAGATGAATTTGAGAGCAATTTTGTAAAATCACGCCTTACCACAGGTTCTGGAATGGAGGCCTGAGAAGCTGCGTCCAGATTTGAATCTGCCATAACTGGATTTACCAAAATTCCGTATTTGAGAAAGCTCCAGAATTTGAGGGATAAGTGTTGTTTCGGCTAGATCTGCATTGAAAATGCAAGTGGTCTAGGCTCAAAATTCGTAAAATTAATTTAAAGCGCTTTCATGACGCGCGCGCACGGCGTCCGTGTCGCGGCGCGCGGCCAGCGCGGTGCATGGGCGTGTGACTCTGTGCCATGCATGATTCTTCTTCTGTCTCTCTCGATGATGATGATGGTGGGGATGAAGATTTTTTTAAAACTGACTGCTAAGAAAGCAAGTCTTGCTTGCAGGTAAACAACCAATGAACCAAAGGGCACCAGTCGGCACGGGGTTCAACCTGGTACCCGGTTACAAGACCATTCACCTCCTCCTCCTTCTCCCTCCTTCTCCTCCCCGGTTCTTCCTCCTTCCCCTCCCCCTCCTCCCCGGCTCCCCCATCCTCCTCCTCCTCTTCTTCTTCTCCTCCTTCCTCTTCACTCACCTTCTTCCGAGTCCTCTTCATTCTTTTCCTTCTTCTCCATTTAATTGTATAGGTTAATGTTACCCCGGGCTTTTCCATTGCAGAAACAGCCAATATGATAGAATTTTTAAAAATGAAAAGAAGAGTTTATTTTTGCGAGAAGGTCCGAATTCCTATTTGGAATGATTTCAAATACGAAACAGTAAAACAAAACACAAACTTCAGACGGAAAACTAAACACTTTGCCTAATTGAGATGAATAGCAATGAGTAAATCAAACGATGTGCAACCGGAGACCAGAGGACCCCCCCCCCCCCCGAATTTGTCCAACATCATGATATTATAAAGGAAATAATATTTTGTTGAAATTTGAAACTGACATGGACTCTCAGCAGCAACTCATTACAATTTTGAAAGAAAAAAAAATAACTTGACATTAACTTTCAATGCCACACGGATAATTAATTTTCTGAAAGCTTGCTTTAAATCATTCCATTTTTTCTTCTTCATGCCTTTCTTTTTCCTTTCTTTTTTCCTCCATCTCTCTCTCTCTCTCTTTCCTTTTCTCACGGTTGCACATAGGCCTACTTATGATCGCATATCAAGTATGCATACGGGCCCTAAAAGACAAAACTTACCAACTAAGAGGGGGCACACAAATGAAGGTTTGTCAACTCTCTCACATCATTTTCATCCAGTGTTTATAATCTCCCCATCCCCAGTATGCCAGTGCCCCACCAATGATTTGATGACGGTGACTACGCCACATAATAAAGATCTTTGGAAAAAAAATGTACTATGGACCACGCCCACTTGCCAAAACTAAGAGACCACGCCCATTGTGCGAAAGAAGCACGTTCGTAGTGCATTACATGTAGCATAAAAATAAAATAAAATAAACAATATTGATTTAATGTTTGATGGTGTGATTTCTATATTAATAAATAGTCAAAGAGAATGATTTCCACTCATTATTCGAAAAAAAAGTCAATGACCATACATAAAATGTTGAATAATAATCCCATTAGCCTTATGAATGGTGATCATGAAAATTGTGCATGTATATAGGGTAGCCTAAAAGAAATACATTGTGTCGGTTAGGCCAGCATGTATGAGCTCATCTGGTTTCATTTTATATTAACCACAAAAAAAGTATGTCCAAATTTACAAATTCACTGGTTACAAAGGAGAGTTATTTACAAATTATTTTTATCAGTAAGCATGTTGACGCTCCTTCTGTTTGTTGGTGTTTGTCGTACGAGGGCGCACGTCTATAGAAAGTTGCGTGAGATAAGATGCAGCAAAGTCATTCTAACAAAAGTCTAAAAATTATTTAATAATCATCTTCTTTATATTCAAAGACTAATCGTTAGAATCTATATATCTTCTCAAGAAGTTTAATGCATGGGCGGAAGGGGGAGGAGGTCCCCATGGACATTTTTCAGGTGAGGGGGGGGGGGGGGGGGGGGGGGGGGGGGGGGGGGGTGTTCATCGTCCATGATGTCAACATACCGGTACATCCTTGTTGCGTGTAAAGCATTGGGTTCGGGTGCTAAGTTCAGCAGGAGCGACACCAAGAGTGCATGGGGCAGGGGTAACAGGGGACAATTAAATATAATGGCATGTTTTATTGAGCTGTCAAAGAAAGGGTACTATTCGTTCATGGGACAATATAGGGGGCGGATCGACTCCAACAAATCGGCCAACTGAGAATCTGAGACTGTTTAGAGGAAGTGCAGCGGGAGAGAGAGAGAGAGAGAGAGAAGAGAGAATGGGGTAACGATTGGAAAGAGTGGGGGTGGACGTGATGTACATTTGAAATGTTTTCATTTGAAGATTTCTTACCACAGTCAATATCTATTTGTGTCTTTAAGGCAAATGATAATCAATTCAAATTAAACAATATTTTAAAAATCAAAAAGGTCAATAATGAAGCTCCGTCAGAGCTATAGTGACGTAAGAGAATGCCAAATATTATTGGGATGAAAGCTGTCTTTCAATAATGGGCTAATGATAAAAGTAAAGCTTCTCTGATTAGAATAAAAAGGAAGTATAAACAAACCATTATTGCATAGTGTGACTCCTACCACCTTATCGTTTATATTTAGAAAGTAATATCCGCCTTGGGTGCAATAACTTCGTTATAGCAAGGAGGTACTATAGGCAAGCCTAGTACCTCCTTGGTTATAGTAGTCTCTACATTACTGCTATGAACTTTTTTCGTCGGGTATTGTCTTGTGATTAATATACGCCCACGAGAGATTCCGAAGATTACAAAGGCAAGGGATGAGTAATTTCTTTGATTAACAATTTTCTCATCTTGGTTAAATAACGTTTTAGAAATGTATTATGGCTATGCATGGGATTTTACTCAGCTTATTCACGCCGTTTTTTTAAAACGTTCATTTCCGTGATAGTCATTAGCAGATTGCCGGTTGGTATTTTTTTCATGTTATATCCTTAGAATTTCGACGTTCAGCTTTGATCTGAATTATTCAATTGTAGTCCGTGGGTATCGATAAAACGTGTTTTTTTTAAACAGTTGTTTAAACTTCATCTTTCCAGGTTTATTCTATTCAGGCCTATACAGAAACCCTTCAGTCTGTCATCACGACTACGGTTCCTCTAATAAATTGTCATTCATTTCACTTTCGATCGCTCAATAAGATAAGTACTCGCACCCGCGAAACCTTTTGTTTCGTCATCAGTAAATAAAAATATGAGATGGAAATGAAGAAGAGGATAAGAGGATGATGAATAGGCTGATGGAGCTGTACATTTTAAAAATGGATAAAACGAGGTGTGCATACAAAGCAGAGAGTGCTATAAAGATATAGATTGGTAGAAGACTGTGTTAATAAAATTTGATGATGACGATAATGATAATAATGATGGTGATGATCATATTCATCATAATAATAGTATAGGCCTAATAGCAATAACAGTAAATATTATGACTGAGAAGAAGAAGAAGCAGAAAAAGAAAAAGAAAAAGAAAAAGAAAAAGAAAAAGAAAAAGAAAAAGAAAAAGAAGAAGAAAACGAAGAAGAAGGAGAAGAAAAAGAAAGAAGAAAGAAAAAAGAAGAACGAAGAACGAAGAACGAAGAAAGAAGAAAGAAGAAAGAAGAAAGAAGAAAGAAGAAAGAAGAAAAAGAAAGAAGAAAGAAGAAAGAAGAAAGAAGAAAGAAGAAAAGAAGAAAGAAGAAAGAAGAAGAAGAAAGAAGAAAGAAGAAAGAAGAAAAAGAAGAAAGAAGAAAGAAGAAAGAAGAAAGAAGAAAGAAGAAAGAAGAAAGAAGAAAGAAGAAAGAAGAAAGAAGAAAGAAGAAAGAAGAAAGAAGAAAGAAGAAAGAAGAAAGAAGAAAGAAGAAAGAAGAAAGAAGAAAGAAGAAGAAGAAAGAAGAAAAGAAGAAAGAAGAAAGAAGAAAAGAAGAAAGAAGAAAGAAGAAGAAGAAAAAGAAAGAAGAAAGAAGAACGAAGAAAGAAGAAAGAAGAAAGAAGAAAGAAGAACGAAGAAAGAAGAAAGAAGAAAAAAAAGAAAAAAAGAAAAAGAGAAAAAGAAGAACGAAGAAAGAAGAAAGAAGAAAGAAGAAAGAAGAAAGAAGAACGAAGAAAGAAGAAAGAAGAAAGAAGAAAGAAGAAAGAAGAAGAAGAAGAAGAAAGAAAAAGAAGAAAAAGAAGAAGAAAGAAGAAAAGAAGAAAGAAGAAAAAGAAGCATGCAGAAAAAAAGAAGAAGAAGAAGGTGGTGGAGATGATGATGATGATTGTGATGTTGATTTTGAAAGCCTTATGATCAAAGTAATAACGTCGGTGATTGCCATAATGATGGTATTTATTTTTTAATTATTATTATCATTATTCATTTGGCCATAAAAATCAGAAATTCACAGTATATTACAATGATGGTGGTGGTGCATGATGATGGTGAAGATGATGATAATGATAACGATTACTATAATGATAATGGTGATATACCATTGGTGGTGCTAGTGATGAATTTAATGTTTTAAGGGACGTAAAGATGGCAAACCGTATATATGAAGAAAAAAACTGAGGAAATTTCACATCATCAGTAGATGTATAGAACTAGCAGCATATTAAGTGAAGTCGTCTTGGGTGCACCAGGGCTCTTTTCATAAAATTGGTTTACAATAACAAGTGAAAAAGTAACTACTAAAAAATACTGAAATCAGTGCATTTAATTCGCTGAGAACAAATGTGTTATATAATTTTGGCACTTGTTATTGATAACACGTTTTATGAAACGGGGCCCAGATGTGACATGCACTGCTGTTCTCTGCCAAAGTAATTTTGAAGAAAGAATAATCCATACTGATGTTGGATGACGGACTATCCTGATAATTCACACATTTAACTAATATCAACTCATAAACTTATATCACTTTGTTCACGCTCCTTAGTTAACGTCCAGACTGTTCAAATCAAAATATTTGGTAAGAAATGCCTAATTAACAATATGAGGGCGATAATAATTATGTCCGACCAACTTTTGAGCAAAAATGCCCAACTCGGGTGGTCTTTGCTCAATCTGTAGTGAAAACCGGGGAGCGTTTCATCAAGCGTTTTGTCAGTGATTTTTACCGACAACTGTTATAAGCTACTGAAATCCTTGCATCTGATTGGCTGAGAGCAAATTTGTCAGTAAAAATCACTGACAAAACGCTTGATGAAACGCTCCCCTGATCATGATTGGGAAAACCGTTACCCAAGTTTGGCTTAAAGATTGCCAAAATTTGGTCGGATGCGTGATCACCCTCGTCTTGGGTGATTTTTTTTTTACAGTGATAATGTTGGAGGCGATGGACGGCATCATATGATACAACGAACTTACTGTCACAGGTCTGTTTTACATTGAACAGCTGAAGAAAAATCCAATCGGTGGTATTGTCCTACATTAATCCCCTCTGGGTTCTAGTAGATAGCTAAAAATACGTGCCTTCCTCTCCAACGACTCTACTCTATAGATGAAGATTTATGCCGATGTATAGGAGACTGGAGAGAGTAACAAGAAGTGGATGCTTTTAAGATCGTCTCTCTAATCACGAGGCCGGACTCGGATGAGCACAAGGGGTGAAATTAATTTCTATTCCTGATCATCATCCATCTTTTAAGATGTCCCCGAACCACTTTCTTTTCTGGAAGTCCCCTCAGGCCGTTTGTACAGTCTGCTGTTGTGTTTGAGTATTTTATTGGAGACAGGAATGAGCATACATGAAGGGTTTTGTGTCTTATAGTGCGGAGTTCAATGTATGACGATGTTCTAGAAGAGTTCTGAAGGAATATCTTATTCTTTCTTGCATTCATGCAACTGAAAGCATTAATATATAGTTATCGAAATGAAGAACATTTATTCTGTAAGGTGTTAATACTATCTGAAAAATAATGGAGCCAATCATAAAATCCTATATTTTCACGAAAGATCCTCAGATTTGATAATTTGATTAATCGGAGGTAAACTAAAATTTTGGACAAGCAAAGTGGATTGATGAACAAACTTTTTAAATATATATATTGGCAAATCTGCAGACAACAATACATTTTGATGGAGTAACATAATTCATTCCCTGTTTAGCCCGGTTTTGGTAAAGGTTCCTGATCGCGATATATTAGAACTGGCAGAAGAATAATATTCATATCTTCATTAGATACCCCAATTCTGTTCAGAACAGTTGAAGTAAAATGGCTGATCATTGTCACAGATGACAACTGACATCGCATTTCATGCAATATATTTTTCCTCTAATAATGCATTCGATCACTTCATTTCAGCCAAGCTTCAGGGGAAATAACTCCATGACCCCCCCCCCCCCCATACCGTAAATTACACTGTGGCGTATCTAGAAAATGATAAAGGAGTACTGATCCTTCCCAGACCGGGGGGGGGGGGTTGACGTTTGCGTACAGTATCTCACCACGGGCTGTAAACTCATTTTAAGTTGTACTATATTTTTTGGTGTTTTTTTTTTAATTCTGGGCCCTCAAACGGGGTGGGGGCGAGGGGTGTACACACTGGCTTTATTCTATACTTGAGGTTTCGTGCCTGGAATATCATGTGATATGCCAGCGTGACTGAATTCTTCGAATTTCCGTTAACCTAATTAATTAATCCTGTTCATCGCCCTCTTTCATTGTTTTGATTCGGCCATGATCGCACTCCCTCGCTTTTATCCCCTCCCCTTCTTTTTACAATCTTCCCATTTCCATTCACACCACAACAGTCCTTGCCCTTTCAATTTCTCCAGTATTCTGGACTACGTGAAGATACACAGTGGCGTATCCAGGGGGGAGCAAGTTCTTTTGGTTTTGTTCTAGTTTTCAGATAAGCATGCAAAAAAAAAAACATAATTAAGGTACACATTATTTTGTACTTGATTGTACGTAAAGGTATATGCCAGAATGGATTGTGCCGACAGGGACACGTGCCGCCCCCTCCCCCATCTCCCCATCTCCCCCCATCTCCCATCCTCTGGCTCCGCTATTGCCACACTTGCCCGAGCAATAATGCATTCCAGAGCAAGTTCAGCCCGGGTTACCTGATTAACCGTCTTCGCTATCTAATCTTGATCAGTTTGGAACCTTAAACCGTCACCCGGTGACCCAAGTAGGTGAAACATTATCCTCGTGCCCTATGGACCCCTCTGGCGATGGGAGATACTGCACCCAAAAATACAGACATGGAGTTGAATTGAATACAAATGCACGCAATCATTGCTTCATGCAGACATGAAGATGCATGCAATGTTTTTATTAAGCCCAGACAGAGCAGAGGAATTAATGAGTTTTTCTCTATATTGAGCTTCAGTTTTTACATGTGTTCACAAAATTATCAAGCATCAAATCGATTATTACGAACAGCATCCTTTTTCTATACCTCTATATTATCTAAATCTCTCTACTTTATACCTTATTTAATCTGCTTCCATTTCTGATATATTATGCAGACACGAAATTTATACATTTACATTATACAATATACTGCTATTGTTTCTGCAGATCCTAAATACATTCCATATCTTTTCACGATAAAGGAAAAATGTAAACACCTATATACTACATAAAGCATTAATATCATAAATTTGTCAATTTTTCGAAATGCTAATAAAATCAGATTGTTACCCATAAGCAACTACCAGTAATTGAACAAGTTTTCCATGGCCATGGGTCTATCTTTTTTTTTTCTTTCTCTTTGTATTTGCTGTTATTTTCGAAAGATGTTTTTGCACTTTGGTTTCTTTGTCATGTGTGTGTGTGTGTGTGTGTTTATGTGTGTGTGTGTGCGTTTGTTTAGCATTATGTCCGAGGACATTTTCGGACAGAGAACAAAAAAAAATCATGACAACAATGGTCCTCGGAAGCCGGACAATAGTCCTCGAACGTCGAACAATGAATTTATGCCTTATTCCGTCGACTGTCCGAGGACGAGTAACAATAGAGGAACAATAGTTGTCCTCGGAAGTAAAGCCATGTAAACCTGTGTGTGTGTGTGTGTGTGTGTTTGAGAGAGGGTGTGACACCGCCATTCAGAATATCTCTAGGTAGAACCTTCTTTCCATCATACTCTTAAAGAAGATTATGGACCCCCCCCCCCTTTTATTTTTTGCCTCTTATAGAATAGTCTGCAAATGCATGTAATGTGAACCCTTTTTTTCTCTCTCTCGTCATTGTGGACAAACCTGAAAATATGGTAACCTATTCCTATTTTTCACTTGTTTCGGCAAACTTGACATCATATTTGGTTCAAAGATGACCCCCACCCACATTAAAGGGGTTGAGAGATGTCCCTATATGGGGTAAATAAAATGTTCCTCTGATGTGATGATGTTTAAAGAGTTGAAACGTTATATTCGCGCCAGTTTTGATGCCCTTTGCCAAACACACAAGTTTGAAGGATAACACCGTCATGAGTTTACATAACGTGTGGGAAAGCTTGTGTTAAAGAGAAGGTCGAGTTCTTGTAAAGGAGAAACATAAATTGTTAGCTTGGACAGCATGCTTTTCATGTCCAATCGGAAGAATATCATATCGTCAATCTTATCGAACTTTCAATGGATTGCTCTTCAAACGTTCTCATGTTCGAAATGTAACTAAAAATGTTTGGACCAAAGTTTCATGCCATATGCGTATATGATTGTAGTCTCAAATAATTCAGCATCCCCTCAGTTATGGAACAATCTACCTCAATGCATAAAACAAGCAGACTCAACTGAAAGATTCAAATCCATGTTAAAAACTTATCTGTTCATCAAATAGTTGTATGCCTAATTAGCATATCCAGCTCTCTCAACTTTTAACTAATATATTTTTGTACGTCTGAAACTGTTCATTTCTTTCTCCTCTTTCCTTTTCTTAAGCGCTTAGAGACATTTTTTATGTGATAAGCGCTATATAAATATTGTAAATTATTATTGTTATTATACTTTCAAACAGCCTGCATCCTTAACTTGGGATGAATCCAGTGAGAACTGCCTTATAAAGATTACCGCATGCAGTAGTTTAATGTAGTAGATACTTAGATGCGTTTTGACTGAAAATAAGTTAACAAACTTCTTGTAGAAAGGGTGGTTACACTAATTACGTGTGGTATTAGATTATACTTTAGGGAAATCTTGGGAATTCTCTTTCCCCACGAAAACAATCTTGTCGAACTTTCAAATGACATGAAGTTACTGTGGTAGAAAATCTGTTGTGTCCCCTTTGTGGCATGTTCTTCACTAGAATTCAGTCCTTGTCGTTTTACGAGTAGATGACGCCATATGGAGGAGCATGCTAGGTCCTCCGGGAGCTCTCGAACCTTCGGGTTGGTTCGTAAGCGATGTACCGCCAGAATTGGCAAATGAAGCGAATTGAATAACACATCGATTTCTCCCCACTCCTCCAAAGTTTGACTCCATTATATTGAGGGGAAGACATACAAGAGAGAGATAAAGAGACGGAGAGGGGTGAAAAGAGAGCATTAAACAGAGAGAAAGCATGCAGGTAAGAGATGTGGAAGCGCTATAGTGGGAGAGAGAGAGAGGAAAGGGGATGGAAGGAAGGAGATAATTAAAGAGAGAGAAAGAAGGTGAGAGAGGGGAGGGAAGGAAACAGAGAGAGAGAGAGAGAGAGAGAAATGAAACGGAAAAAGATGGGGGAGGGAGATTGTACATAATAGAAAGGGAATAAGTGGATAATTATCAGGAAAATACGAAAGTGAAGAAGAGAAGCAAGAGAAGGGAAGGACGAAAGCGGGAAAAAGATGTTAAACAGTGGGTGAAGAGAAATATAGAATATGAGACGAAGAGAGAGAGCGAGAGGGATGGAGAGAGAGGGGGGGGGAGATTGTACATAATAGAAAGGGAATAAGTGGATAATTATCAGGAAAATACGAAAGTAAAGAAGAGAAGCAAGAGAAGGGAAGGACGAAAGCGGGGAAAAGATGTTAAACAGTGGGTGAAGAGAAATATAGAATATGAGACGAAGAGAGAGAGAGAGAGGGGGGGGGGGGGGATTTTGCAGATCAAATTATACGGTAATGCATGGCACGATTCCCATAAGTAATATATTCATAATAAGCTTATCAATCAAAATATCTCCTAGGACAGAGGCTCGAATGCACATGATACACTCGACGAAATGAAAGTAGGTCACGCTATTTTTGGCAGTCCGAACTGCTTGCCTAGTACATCCTTGGTCTAAAGTCGAATGAATAAACTTGTTGCACGTATGTTAAGTTTGTTATGATTATGATTGAGAATGTTGTAACATTTTACAAACTATAAGGGAAAAAGCTGCTCCGTTGACAATTCCGTGGTGCCGAGCTCGCTATTTTAGAACAGGGTTAAATGTAACCTTTCTCACCACTTCAATTCATCGACCCAATAGCTAGTAATCTATCATTAAAACACTCGATTTTGCACAAGTATTTTAATCGTTGAAAAAGGTTTAAAACACAAAACATATCTTGTTATTGATTATAGAAACCAACATTGTAACTTTTGCAACCAACGAATGATTTTTGCCAGATAATTCCCACATAATTTCTGATTTGGCATATATTTTTCATTTTATTGCCTATTATCAGCAAATAGGCCTGCATAATTGATTTATCATGAAATTATGCATGAATAACTCTTTCACCTCAAAGTAAAAAAAAAAAAAATGAGAGAAGAAGTGGAGGTAGGATTGTGCAAGCCGTCTCCATTTTACCTAGCTGACAGACACTACTGCCACACCCCCCCCCCCATAATTTTAAGAGATTCTAACGTAAATTGAGTACGTGAGAAGTTCATCACACAAGGCACAGTCCTTATGTCTGTGGTGTATTGTGGGGGGGGGGGGGGGGGGTGAGGGGGCCACTGGTGTCACTGTGGGGGGGGGGGGCACCGGAAATATTAGGTGGATAAAACGTGAAGGATGGGTCTTTCCTTTCTTCTCTCTCTTCCCCTTCTCTGCATGTCTCTGTCTGTCAGTCTCTGTGTCTGTCCTCTCTCTCTCTCTCTCTCTCTCGTTTCTTTCTATCTTTTTCTTCGTCATTCGATGGGGCGACACATGCTCCAATGTACTTGATACTACGCCACTGCCTTATGTCATATTGATACAATTATTGAAACAGAAAGTCACGTTGCAAGAAAGAAAATACATTCAGTTGGAAAGAGTAGTGTCGTCTGAAGAAATTGATTAAACAGATACTGGGAAGCAAGAGAGAGAGAGAGACAGACATACAGACACAAAGAGTCAGATACAAATAGAGAGACAGAGGGAGAGACAGGGAGAGAGACAGACTAGGAGAGAGAGAGAGACAGACAGAGAGAGAGAGACAGAGAGACAGATATAGGTAGAGAGAGATAAATATATAGAGAGAGAGAGAGGGAGAGAGAGAAAGAGAGAGAGAGACAGAGACGGAAAGATAGAGAGAAGCGGTGATATTTCAAGACCGAGATTAACTGAGTAATATGAAAAATAATAATTAGACATGTACATAATTATATAAGGTGTAGTAATAATATTTGATCTGAGTTAATCTCTTGCCGTCAGGGGAAGTGTACAGATATAGAAACACAGCAACATCGTTACAATGAAATGTCTCTAAAATTAGACTTCCCCATTTTTCTTAAGATTAATCAGCATTCATCAGAATTGGCAGTAACGAGCAGGTGGAAGCTCTCAAAAGGAAAGGCACAAAAATAGAAATATCTCGTAGAAAGCTGGCCTCTTTATTTCATTCCGGATTGATCACAGTGATATTTCCGCCATGAAAAAGCCTATTCCAGGTCTATGTATAAATATACAACTGTCAAGAAAAAGAGGAAAGTTGACAAGAATTCCGTATTATGACGTGTAATTCTTTCTGAATACGCGAATAATCAATAATTAATTCACGTCAAAGTATTGGTTCATATTCTACTTAGAGTGAAGCATAATCGATATAAATTTGGAAGTTTCGTGTACACAGAAACAAAGAGTGTTTGTCATGAATGTATTTACAAGCAATCACTGTATACTAAAGGAAATGCCACGAATTATGAAGAGGTGGACTAAATTACCATTTCTATGTGTCAAAGCTCAACCCATACGGTGCAGCCATAGACTATAGGCAATAAGCTTCAGAATATCGGATTGTAGGAAATGCAGTCCATGGCGTCATAATGACGTCACAATCTGTTACCGAGATCGTGAAGGAAGTAAATGTTAACGTGAAGCTGTCGCAGAGCCAGGATTTTAAAATAGAGGGGGTGCTCGAAAATAATTCGAATTGCTATACGAAAACAGGGGGAGGGCGGTTATATGGACCTGCTTTCAATCTATCCCTAGTTTAGGAAGCTCTGTCATAAGATTCCTTATCATTACTTTCACCATATACACTAAGTAAGTGTCATTTTAAGATATAAACTATAAAATGCAAGATGATCTTTCATTTAAATTTGTTATTCACACACTTTCAGTCGATGGTTAAGAATGTTTTGTTTTCGCTTTCACTCTCTCCCTCTTCTCTACAAGAACTTTTCTCCATAACGACGTATTATTCAAAAAGTTCTTAAAACACTATCCAATATATACACCATTTAAAAAAAATATATATACACAGCCCTGGAAAAAATTGTTAGACCAAGCTTCTGTAATAAAGGTACTATATAATATGCATTCAAACTAATGAAAATGATTTGTCTTTGTATTTCATTGCATGAATAACAAATTCGAGCAAATTGTACCTTGCTTTTTTAATGACATTTTATTTCCTTCTTACCACAAATATAACACTTTCAGTATCCATTCTTGGTCTAATATTTTTTTCCATGGCTGTATATATCCCTTGTATATCTGTGTATTATCATTTCCTTCGAAAAAAAACCAACAGTTTAATTTCCAGAAGCACCGCTTTTTTCTTTTATCGATATCGAATTTATATATTTGTGAATGTACATTTCATTTTTGCATTTGATTATGAGAAGGAAAAAATGTATTTTTAATATCTACCTTTAAGTTGTTTTTCCTACTTCATCATAATGGACTGTGCTACTGCCAAGAGTTGTCGATATCATCTATCTATCTCTCTTATCTTGGGCCATAAATCAAGGTAAAACTGGCGGGAAAACTGGCCGCGTAAACCCAAAGCCTAAACCTCTTCACCATGTTCACGAATCAATGTAATCAGAATACGTGCATGATATATCATCATTGTCTTTCCTCCGCTCATTAGCTGCTATGCTTACAATGTCAGTACCTAGGCACATAAGCAGATATTGACTACGGGCAAACAAGGTGCTACAGGAAGCCATATTCAGCAAATATGAAATTCGAACCAACTCTTCATATTTCACCGGCTGAAACCCTCGGCATTCAGAATATGTGCCAACGATTTTTGTTGTGTCCCAGGTCACCGGATTATAAGTCGTAAGAAATATCTTGGAGCTCGATAAAACAAAGTATGTTCAGGTATCAACACTAGCAATGCGACTTGGATCAGATGACCGGGGTAATAATATATCTATAAAGCGCTTATAGAGACATTGCCGATGTATTATAGGCGCTATATAAAAAAGCGGATTATTATTATTATCTATTCTACATCGAAGTGATTATTGTTCATTTTGAATCTTCTTCTTCTCCAATGTGCTCGTTGCCTAGAAGACATGTTGACGACATTGTCTTTCCTCATTTTCTGTTTTATTATAGCAGCCATGCGTAGCCTTTACATTATGAGTTATGATATACATGTACATAATCTCTTTCCTTTCCTCTGCTTCTTAGCTTCCTCCCCTAATCTTCCACGATACACATAGTTACCTGCGTCATAAAATAGGTTGACCATCGTTTCAATTATACATCTGTAACAAGTAATAAAATATATGATAAAGTGATTTGTAACAATAAATCGCTGCAAAGAATGGGAGGACGTACTAAAACATTAGGACAAAGATTGCAATCGTAGAACTTAGTAACTGCATCATTGCAAGTACTCATCACAAGATCAAATCACGTTGTCTCTGAAAACGAAACTATTACAATATCTTTAATATATCAAGGGCAAAAAGTCTTCCGTTTGATTTCAATTGTCTTTGCTTCTTAAAGGTCCTATACAGAATAAGATATTCAGCTTGTTTTTACATCACTCTGTCAAAGAATTCCTCATTATTTGTAAAGATAATAGCTCCTAAAATATGATTTCTTTATTTCTATATAGCTGAATCCAATTGGACGACTTGAACAGTTTTACACACGCCGCGACGTTAAAAAAATTGTCCATCACGCTGAAAGTAAAAAAAAAATATGCATTTTGAATTATAAATAGGAAATCATGAATAAAAAATATGTGCCATAAGAATTAACATACAATGATCATAATGTGGTAGTGTAGGTTCAATGAGGCCGTTTCGTAGTGCTACTGCAGTTTGCATCCTAACCCACAGCATTTATGCGTTTTTATATTTTAAAGGCACATATAGAAAACAAGGAAATATTGAAACGAGAAAAATGATTAAGTTTGTATTGAGGTTGTTGTTGTTTAGAAATAATATGACTGACAATTCTTTGATAGAACACGGTACAAAAAGAACAAAAGACAACACAACACAATGCATTTAATGATTTTTACAGAGTGGATACACTGTATAAAAAAATACTGTAGATATTACAGTAAATTACTGGCAACCCGGCTGCACAGTAAAATACAGTATCATTTACAGTTAAATACTGTATTTTTACAGTTATATACCGTTGTTTACCGTTTAACTGTAGAATAAACAGTACAATACCGTGAAAATACAGTAATTTACTGTGCAGCGGGTTGCCAGTAAATTACTGTAAATTCCTACAGTAATTTTTTACAGTGTACGCTAGATACACTATTACGACAGAATATAACTCAAATAATTGTTTCTGAATACAATGTCCTTTCTTTGAAGGATTTCACTCAAAGTTAATATTGATAGCCTATGATAGTTACTTTCATAAAACATATATTGACGACAAAATAAAGGCCTAATCGCAAATGCTGTAACCTCCCCAGACACAGTACACGACGTTACACCACGTCACACCAACCCACACCAAACCACACCACAGCACACCACACTGCATCACACCACACTGCACCACACCACACCACGCCACACTGCGCCACATCACAACACACAAAACTATACCGCACGGCACACATCATACTGCACACCACACCAAAACACACTACACCACACCACATTGCACCACAACACAACACCTCAACACACCACTATACGGTACCACACCAAACTAAGCCACATCACACTGCACCATACCACACCACAATACACTGCACCACATCACATCACACCACACCACACTGCATCACACGGCATATATCATACTGCAACACGACACACCACACTGCACTGTACTACACCACATCATGATGCATCAAACCATACCACATCACATTAACAACACTACATCCTAATGTTAAATAATTATACGGTAGCAAAAATGAGCGCAAAATGCAAAAATGTAATTGGCAGCTAAAAGCCTCCAACAACTGTGATAACTATCAATTTGATTCATAGAAATTCTATGCAACCTGTTGTACGTGGAAGGTGTTTTGCTTTCTACCAAAGCAAAACAAACACTGACAAACTGTAGATTTTCCTTTTTTGTGTATAAAGTCTACATATTCATTACTTAAAATGAAGGAATTCGGCTGCAGCTTAGAATTAATTACAGCAGTACGTGACGTTGTCAGAGCAATTACGGCAGAAAAACTAAGAGGAAATCGTCACGAAGAACTTCTGTTGAATATCTAGTCGACAGAAAGATATAAAGCCACAGACTCCGTGACTGTACATGCAGAGAGCCACGGATCCATTTCCAGCAAATGGATTGCATGACTCCCCTTGCTGTCATTCATATATCATTCTATGTTATCTGGTCATGTTTCATTCATACAAAGTAATGCGTTTCAGAAAATAAAATCCATAAAATGGCAGCGGTGTTTTCGTCACTTTAAATGCTGGAGACATTCAGAGATAGGCTGCACATAACAGGAGAAATCATGATATTTATTATTAAACATCGTCCTGTAATGACCATCAGGAAAGTGGTTAAATTCGTTATTGCTCATTCCATGTGCACAAATTCCACATTTTATCTTTACAAAGCCATCAAAGAATTTCCGAGCAATCGGGGCTTTCACAAAATCAAAATCAATCTACAGACCATAAAAACATCTAGCCATCATATACTCGCAGTCTCCGTCAGTTGCCTGTTTGGGCAGTTGATACTAATTTGGTGCAAATATCAGACATCACTTGATTCCTTTTAGAGGAGACTCGTATCCATCTCAATCCTAAGACAAGTTCCTGCCTATCACCCATCCCGTCCTCATTACCATCATATAGTGAGTGCAGAATATTTGTTCAGCACCCCTTTCTAGGCCCCACCGTCCATACGAATGGCATCGACTCGGAATACTTAGAAACATCAGCAAAAAAGAAGAAGAAGAAAAAAAAAATTCTCTCCAAACGCGGAGGAAAAGGAGGCTTTGGTCGATATAATATGAACAGAATCCGTACGTGGAATACAAAGAAAAACAAAGAATGTAATTTCTTCTTGAACGTTTTGAACAAAAATCAGTTTGTTGAAACTTCAAAATAATTATGTGAAGCATTTTTGTCAGTAAGCATTAAAAGCACAATACCGTAAGACAAGTTCATAAATATATTACAATTAATGCATGCCTCTACTAAAATAGATACCAGTGACAACATTAATTCTTTCTAGAGGATTGCTCGACATAGCAATAATGAATGAATGCAACCTGCATTTTGACCATTAACGTACGTTAATCAGTAATAACAGGTGGGTGCAATAGTTCGTTACGAGGCGCCATGAAATTGAATAAAATCATTTGTGAAGTGACTTCACATTTTCTCTATCACGAATGACAAAAATGCATCTTCAGATTTCAATTCAATTTTCAATTTTAAGACATTTATTTCCAACTTTTCAATCTAGGTGTACAAAGTACTCTCTCTCTCTCTCTCTCTCTCTCTCTCTATATATATATATCTCAGAGGTATCACTACACCATTTGCAATGGGATTTCTGACCAATATTTCTGACAAGAGAGAAAGAGAGAGAGAGAGAAAAAAACAACAAAAAACAAAACAAAGATCTTCCATCGAAATTTGTGAGAATAAGCGTAATGAGCGCACAGCAGAGGCGGATACCACACAAGAAACCAGGTCATTATTATCATCATCATCATCACCACGACCACCATATTGCTTTTTCATTTGCAGACATTGAAAAATTGCAAATTCGCCGACAAAATTGTTTAAATTATGGGAGTATTATACCCCATAACCCATTTAGCGACACCCCTATACTCTCAATACCATTGGCGTAAATCCGCACATTCCTTCTTTTCATCAGGGGGATGGCTTTGTTCTCCTTGAATGGTCACCCCCCCCCCCCCCCCCCCCCCCAGTTGAAAAGAAATTCTTGCAGATTTACGCAAGTGCTCAATACATTCATACAGATGAAGATTTATCATTTATATTGTGTGCATCACTAACCCAGAAACCTATGTTTAACAAATGGGAAAGTAAATTATACTGGAACATACAGAGTTTCATTTAAAGAGACAGACTTGTACATCGGAATGAAATTTTACATTAAAAAATCAAGAGAATGTGGTGAGCTTATATGTATTTCTTACTAAAACTTGATAGAAAAACAACTTGCGTTGGATGGAACTTCGAATTGTTTGTAAACAACGGGCAGCCTACGTGATTTACAGTGATATCAGAAAGAAAATAATTACCGTCACAACAATGAAAATCTTAACTTCCCCCGCATAATTTCTACGCCAAAGTTTGGGAGAGGTGAAGTAGCGAGTTATGCGCAAAAATATGATAATACAACAAAGAAATAAACATAAACAGGAAACATCAGACATGACACTTACCAGTGGTAATCTACTCATGATGAAACTGAAATATTGCCACTTGTTTCCAGGGTAAATAAATCACAAAAAGGTACAACAACTGAAGACACAGAGAGAGGTAGATATTGAACTATCCACTGTCTTAACGCTCCAGAAACAGATTACGTTTAATTCAGAGCGCTGTCGTCATAATACGTCCGCCACGACCTGCGGTTATCTCCACGACTGTGAGCTATTCGCTGCACCTAATAGTAGAAGAGCCTTGCAATATGGACAGATATCATGAATCGAGATAAAGAGAAAAGGAAAGCGAAAGAAGGAGAGATAGAGACAGGAGAGAGAGAAAAATACTGTTGAGGATGACACGTTTAAGAGTAGTAGCACGGGGTAAACTTTGCTACGGGTACGAGTGAATGATTAACCGAAAGATGCACGGGACCCGAGATAAACACACATTCTCGTCGTAACCCACACCCACCCACACACTCACTCACTATGTACGTCGCTTACACAAAAACACACACGCTGATCAAGCACATGCCCCCATGCCAATACAGACACACTTGTATCCCCATGCAACAAGCACGATCGACACAAGATCGCGAAGAATTATTGGAGAGTGCGCGAGAGAGGGAGCATGGTTATACATGTGAGTGTGGGTGCGTGGGTGCGTTTACGCTGGAAGGAAATAGAGTAAGGGAGGGGCTTCCCAGAGCGTGCTGCGTAGCACGAAAACCCGTTGTTTATATTTGCAGAGTGGCGCTTTTAACTTTCTTCAGTCTATATTTGTTGGGTTTACGTTTTCATTCGACTGTCTTTGTAAAGCTATTATCACATAAAGATTTAGAAGAAGCCGCAATCAATCATCAAAAATGGCGGGGGGGGGGGGGGGGGGGGGAGGAGGATACGGTAACAATGGAGCCAAATACTTATTATAGTATTTGCGAGGATAAAGTAGAGCTACTAGACATAAAAATGATAACTTTGTTGAGGGTGTCCGTTTGTAATGAGGTCTTACTGAAGACACACATACGGCCCCTAAATTCATTATTTATGATCTTGATTAGCCTATTGTTAATTTATTCAATTGTTTTGTCAGAGGTTTCCCTTGGCAACAATGCTTTGGTGACGCTGCACCACACTTTCAAATCCACGACGTGTGGATTATATTGATTCACATATTGATTTATGTCACATACGGCCCCTAAATTCATTATTAATGATCTTGATTATTGATTCACATGTCACATACGACCCCTAAATTCATTATTAATGATCTTGATTATTGTTAATTATTAAATTGTTTTGGTCATCGTTATCTCGACTTTTAATTTGTTGGATTCCACGGCAATTGGCCAGTAAATTAACGTAGCAAATGTATGAATGTTTTATCCTAGGTAGTAGCCTATAGTTGGAATTAAATATAATCTTCTACATACTTACTCAAACAAAAGTTTATCTTGATGCAGCGGAAAGCTTGTCAGAGGGTTTCCCAACTTGGCAACAATCCTTTGGTGACGCTGCATCACACTTTCAAATCCATGACGTGTGGATTATATTGATTCACATGTCATGTAAGCTAGCGTCTACAAAACAGCTGTTGCTGAGTCGGGAAGGCCTCGAACAAGCACTCGGGTCTCCAAGAGACATTTTTGATCAAGAAGTATGCATAAAATTTGAATACAATTACTAAAGTGTACAGATTGTCTCATGGGTGTGTTTCATAATCAGTGTATGTGCGCTATACTGACTACGTGCCAAAAATCATAATTCACACTTACTCCTTTGCAGTCACTAAACCCCACCAAATGTCAAAGGTAACACAGGAAGAAGTAGCCTATCCTCAATCTCTCTTCATCATTTTTTTGGTCAAAATCCTGCAACCACGGATTGCTATTTGTCAGGGGCGTCGCTAGAACATTTTGAATAGGGAGTGACGGACAAACTTTGCAGACAGGTCAGCTGAAAACTTCCCAAGAAGCAAAAAACAAACAAAAAGCAACAGGTTTTCAAATTTAATTAGTTGTCATATTTTCAAATTCTCCGACAGATCTTCCAATTCACACCCGGGGACGCCCCTGGTATGCGGGTGCTTTCGTTCAACCATGTAACAAAAACGAACAGAACCACAATTACAAAAAAAATGTGTGGTGCTCAGAGTGTTGATAAACACATAACAACCTTAACCCTAAAAGGACCGGGGGGGGGAATCCACCCCCCCCCCCCCCCTAAACGTTTCTCGCGATATGTCCGCTACGCGCAAAGCAGTCGCCGCGGCGTTTCATGACTTTTATCTATGAATATTTTTACATTTGCTGATTAAAATTAATTTTATTTTATGCTGTTTATGTTCGCCAATGTCTCTGACAAATTTCATCCAAAAAACAATAAAAAACAAAAGGTAAATAAAACAAAGAAATACATAAGAAATTTTAAATACAAATTTGATACGAAATTTTTTTTCAAGTATAGGCCTATTTGCTAAGAATACTGGAAAGAGTGTCTAGACTATTTAACTATAGAGTTTTGTAGATTACGCTGTGGACGACGTGCGTGCCGATTTCGGCACGATCGCGCGGTCGACGGTCGAGATCTCAGGGGGGAGGTGGATTCCACCCCCCCCCCCCCGCGGCTGTAGCATAGCCAAAATATCCCCGCCCTTTTAGGGTTAACGCACGTTCCATTCTAAGAATAACCTTTCGTTGTCTATAGCTGGTTATCTATGACTGAATATATAATAGTGACGAATATCTCGATTTCACTTACACTATCTAAACATCACTACTATTGTCCTACGAAATCAAAACAACCTTGCTCAATGCACTTGATAGTTGATGTTATCCACCTTGCCATGGAGTTATGATAGGGCCCCCTGTCGAATCCTGGTACGGGGGCTTCAGATTTCTGACAGGGATGTTCCCCAGAGGAAATGTGGGTATTTCCTCTGTCTCCATGCGCCCCTCCCCCTGTAAAACGATGATGTGAGTCAGGAATGATGGAAGCATTTAGAAGTGTTTGACTTACAGCTTACATTACTCATCGTGTTTACATGCAGAGTCTGGGGTTGCCTCGACGCAATCAACTTGGAGATCATGTGTATCTTCATGACTTTGCAAAGCTTGTTGCATATCACTATTCATGAAGCTATTCATTGCACCGTTGCTTATTATTTTCTGCCATTTCTACTTTGGTTAATTATAGAAGTTTGAATGATAAATGATGATCATAAAGGCTTATTTTATAGGGGGGGGGGGTTAAAAGAAGTTATGATACATCTATGAGGATGTATTTGTATAGTACTTTACCTCTTCTAAGTTGGTCTACTATATTACTGCTACTGCCTGGACGACGAAGTAGTTGTACGACACATGCTCCGGTTACAATTGCTCCACAGTCCATTTTATACACTAACCAAATATTGAATCTTAATCCTCTGGACACTAAACCTAACCTTAAAGGTTGAGTTCTGGGAAAGGTCAATAATAATTTGTGAGCTTTATCATTCTTTTTATGTTTACTTAGTTTGGAAGATTATCATAGTAGAAAATGTTCCCTGAAAATGATTGCTCTCCAAAATGCCCTCACATTCAAAATATGACAATAAACAGCTGAAATGTTCGGGACGAACATTTGTGTGTAGTCCCATATAGACATTTCTGTGTGCATGCAGTGATGTGAATCTCAGCAGGCTTGAGTCAATTTCTTATCATTTTGGTGATTCCAAGACCTTACAGCATACACCAATTCTCAATATGTGCTATATAAATCAACTTTTCCCAATTGCTTTGAGACAGCAACCCCACCATAGGCCTATATATCTGACGAAATGAAGCATTGGGCAATTGTAGCCAGATCATTTACACTTCAAGAGGAGAAGAGACTATAATATACACAAGTTTTGGTTTTGAATCGTTTTGAATTTATGAAAAGGCAAGGCTCGTATTTTAGTTCAGAAAATAATTTCCGGGAACATGTAAGCAGCTTTTAATGCAAAGGCAATTACATGTAGTTTTGTTTTTACATAATTATAATGCGCACCAAAGGTCAATTATAAAACATAGAATAGTGAAGAAAGATTACTATTTTTATCTTTGTATGTGTGCTTTCTTCACTCATAAACGTAAAATTACAATCATTCGCGCGTAAAGATTTTATATTTAGTTTTTAGATTTCAATATAACAATGTAGGCCTACACCAAATACGAAGAGACGCAAGGTTTAGGGATGAAAGGCAACTAAACGGCACTAAAATGAAACGATCACTGAGCTATCCCTATATTTTTGTTAATGTGATGCAAGGATTAGTTCAAGTTATGAGGGATTAAAAGTACGTTTTGCATTCCGCTTCACATGCTTTTGGACTTCTTTCTGTCTTTTTTAAATATATAGGTAAAAACTTTTATTATAGCCCAAAACATGGGCGTATAGGAAAAGCCCGATAATCATGATAATTGGGAGGCGCTAACCATTTAAGGTGCATTAAAAAGCAAGGGTGGAGCTACCGGACGTGATAGGTCTGGCGCCCGTTTCATAAAACTTGTCATCAATGACAAGTTGCTGTTATAAGCTACTGGAATCCTTGCATCTGATTGGCCGAGAGCAAACTCGTTGGTAAAAATCACCGACAAGACACTTGATGAAACGCCCCCCCCCCGTGTCCCCCCCCTTTTTCAATTTTCCTTTCTTTCCCTTCTCCCCCCCCCCCCCACTCTCTCTCTCTGACTCTCTCTACCCACACCCTTCTGTCTCGCTCTTCTCTTTCCCCTCCTCTCTTTTCTCTCTCTTCTCTCTCTCTCTCTCTCTCATCTCTTTATCTCTCTCTTCCCCTCCCTTTCCCATTTCCCTCTTAGAATTAGCCTGAAACAAAATGCATCGATAATGTGATCCATGCG
This sequence comes from Heliocidaris erythrogramma, assembly GCA_025617745.1. Classification (NCBI taxonomy): domain Eukaryota; kingdom Metazoa; phylum Echinodermata; class Echinoidea; order Camarodonta; family Echinometridae; genus Heliocidaris; species Heliocidaris erythrogramma. Next base: position 997,514 of record CM046868.1, read on the forward strand.
AACATCTTGCAAATGTGGAAGATCTTAAAATCCCTTTAAACATTAAAATCTGATCATGGACTTTGGTCGGCACTGCCATTTTCTCGATGTTATTTACTGAACACATTACAACACACTTAACATCTATTTCTGTATGTTTACATTCCTAATTAAAAATATTGAATTCATAATATTATAAAGAATTGTAAAGCTAT